>JAXCLQ010000006.1:10592072-10653092 GCA_035584115.1 Cedrela odorata | reverse complement strand
ATTAAGCCCAAATTATGTATGTATAATACTTATCCCACTTAATTACATATGTATATATTTATTCATAAGATAAAATCCCAAAATCACCTTACTAATAATGAAATTCCAATTCTACCATTATAAATTTACTTTATATTACTTCTCAAAATTCTAACACTTAATACTTTAACAAGTATATTTACAATCCTAGTTACAAGTCCTACAACAGAAATTGCGGGTGTCACAACTCATCTAGTGAAGAAAGCACCTCATCATCTAAAAACGAGCGAGCAAGCTTCTAACTCATGGGAAAATAAGAAAATAAGGTAATCTCCCTATATCAAAATTCTTCATAATATGATACTAGCGAAAGTAGTGGTAATGATGACTTATTAGGAGATGACTTGGGTACATTGTATGAGAAACTTAGAGATAACTTTCAGGAGTTATATGCAAAACATAAAGAAGTAAAGAAAAAGAATTTCATGATGATAAAAGAAAATGATGAACTTAAAAGTGAATCTAGCATGCCTAAGGAATTTGATGCATTAAAAGATAAAAACAAAATCTTGAAGGATTAAATAGTTTTCCTTAAAGGGGTGTTAGCAAAATTTATATAAGGAAAAGAGTTCATAGACAAACTTTTAGGTAGTTAAATATTAGTATTTGATAAAGTCGGATTTGACTACAAACAAGGAACTAAACAAAAGGTTTATGCAAATTATTTTGTGAAATCCACTTAACAAATAACATCATTTGTTATTTGTCATTATTGCGATAGGAAAGGCCACTACATTAACATATGTCGATATAAGAAAAATGCATACAATGAACCTAAGATGATGTGGGTATCTAAGGGCACAAAACTCAAAGCAATCATGCATGTTAAAATAACCAAGAATTTCAAGGGCAGAACAAATATTTATGGACTTAAAGTCACTTGGATACTAAAATAAAATTGTCTATTGAGTAAATACCTCATGTGAAAAGCAACAAGTGCAAAAAAAAAGTGGTTCCTCGATAGTCACTGCTCAAGACACATAACGAGAAACAAGAGGCTATTTCTTCATCTAAAGAAAGAAGAACAAAAAGATGTAATCTTGAGAGATAATAGCTGAGGCAAGATAAAAGGTATTGAAATCATTAATATTAATTCAATTTTAATTAAAGATGTTTTATATGTTGAAGGCTTGAAATATAACTTGCTTAGTATTAGTCAATTATGTGATTATGGCTATAAAGTTGTTTTTCTTAAAAATAATTGTGAAGTATTAGATGAGCATGCAAATAAACTATTCTATGCACCTAGAAATAATGATATGTATATCATAGAACTAGAAAACTTAGATGAAATAAATAATATTTATCTACAAGTTTTATGTGATGATTCTTGAAAGTGACATAGAAGATTAGGACATTGTAGTATGAATCTCTTGAGAAAACTAGCAAAACAAAGCTTATTAAGAAACCTTTTTAATTTAAAATTCTCAAAAGATAAAGTATGTGGTCCATGTCAACTAGATAAATAAGTTAAGACATCCTTTAAATCTAAAAACTTAGTTTTCGCAACAAAACTATTAGAACTTTTACACATTGATATTTTTACACCAAATAGAGTTACTTCTTAGGAGGAAAACTTTATGCACATGTAATCATCGATGATTACTTTAGATTTACTTAGGTTCTCTTCTTAGATAGCAAAAACAATACATTTGAAACATTTGAAAAATTCTCAAAAAAGATTCAAAATAAAATTAGTTACAAAATTGTGAAAATTAGAAGTGATCAAGGTGGGGAGTTTGTGAATAAAGACTTTGAAAATCTTTGTGATGAAAATGCATATTTTTACAATTTTTTTGCACCTAGAACTCCACAACAAAATGGAGTTATTGAAAAAAAGAATAGAACCTTATAAGAGATGGGTAGAACCATGCTTAGTGCGTATAACTTACCAAAATAGTTTTGGGCTAAAGTTATAAACATTGCATGTTATATAACAAATAAGATTCTAATAAGAAAGATTTTAAGCAAAACTCCATACGAATTAATCTTTTAAAGAAAACCCAAGATCAGAGTAGTCGGATGCAATTGCTACATTCTTAACATCAAGGACAATCTAGGAAAATTTGAGTCAAAATTCGATCTTAGAATATTTCTAAGATATTCTTCCAAAAGCAAAGTCTATAGAGTTTTCAATAGGAGAACTCAAGTCTTGGAAGAAACCATGTATGTCACATTTTATGAATTTGATCCCGACTTGGCTAAATTATTGTAAAAGAAAAAAAAAGAATTGGAGATATGTGAAAACTTAGAAAACTTAAACTTAAATGACACATCTATAGAAAATGAAAAAGAAGTTTTAGAAAGAGAGAAAACCATTAAAGAACTTCCTAAAGCATGAAGATATGCATTTAATCATCCAAAAGATTTAATAATAAGAGATCCCTCACGTCAAGACTAGAATTAGGGCAAAAGAGATTAATGAGAATCTAGATGAGATTTAAAATTTAGCATTTGTCTCTCAAATTGAGTCAAAACAAGTTGAAAAAGCTTTAGATGATGAAAATTGGTTAATGGCCATGTAAGAGGAGTTAAATCAATTTCAAAAAAATGATGTATAAACCTTAGTACCTATACCTAATGATTATCCAATTATTGGTACTAAATGGGTGTTTAGGAACAAACTTGATGAAAATGAAAACATCTCTAGAAACATGGTTAGGCTAGTAGTAATAGGGTATAGTCAAGAAGATGGAATAGACTATGATGAGACGTATGCTCCTGTAGCTAGATTAGAAGCTATCAGAGTGCTCTTAGCCTTTGCATATTACAAGAATTTCAAACTTTATCAAATGGACGTCAAAAGTGCATTTTTAAATGGTTTTATAAATGAAGAAGTTTATGTAGAACAACCATTCGAATTTGAAAACTATAAATTTTCAAACCATGTTTACACACTCACTAAAGCGTTTTATGGTCTAAAATAAACACCTAGAGCTTGGTATGAAAAATTTAGTGAATTCTTACTAAAATATAACTTTGTAAGAGGGAGTGTTGACACTCACTTTTTATTAAAACCAAAAGTGATGATATTTTACTAGTTCAAATTTATGTTGATGATATCATTTTTGGAAGCACAAATGAGTTCTTGTGTGTTAAATTTTCAAATATTGTGAAAGAAGAATTTGAAATGAGTATGATGAAAGAGTGAAATTTCTTTTTGGGACTTCAAATAAAATAAACAAATGATAGAATTTATCTTTCCTAATCAAAATATATCAAAGAATTGTTAAGAAAATTTGACATGATAGAATGTAAACCCATTTAATAACTAAATAGGGCAAAATCTAGAAACTCTCATGCTCATTCTAGACTTTATCTCTCTGAAATTAAAAACCCTAACTTTTTAATTCTCTAAAATGCTCTAAGAACAAACTTGAAAATGCCTAAAATAAAGAACCCTAAAGTTATTCAATGCAAAAGAATAAGAATGCTTGAGGCATCCTCCTCAAATCCCAACTTCCCAAATACTGATGCCGAGGATCGATACTTTAATCTTTTTCTCAACAAAAGGTTGCACCAGGTAGAGTAATTGATTTCAACCTCTTTGAGTCCATTAATTTTTCATACTTCAGAATATTTAAAGAATTTGGATAGACAGATTACCTAAAGTAAAAAGGGGCTTGCTTCAATAGCTTAGTTAAGATGTTTTATGCAAACATAGACGCCAATGATCTTTGTTCAGGAAAAGTGAGGATGATCGAATTCACAAGTTCAGTCCGAGGACATCCTTTCCAAGTTAACGCAAGCATCCTATTGAGGGTAATTCATGTATCAGAGGACGAAATTCATTATTCGACTGACGTTTTTCAACTAATAGAGGCTTGCCAAGTTGTCTTTTAAAAACCCAAACATAATAGAGGTGGTGACAAACGCATTAGACTCGGACTTCACAAGCGATTCCTTCGCCTCATTGTCTCCTATAACCTAAATGCTCATTCCTACCACTTTTCATAAATGACATATTAAGATACGTGGTGGATGTAAAGCATCATAGAGGGCAGAAGACCAAACATGGTGTCATGGATTCTAAATGCCATGGTGAGGGTGACGATGTCAAAGATGAGCCATTTGCATTATGGCTACGTTATTTTGGCTATAATTCGCAAGAGTCCTCCATGGATATTCGTGGAGATCAACACAATTGAGCCCTCGACAATGTTATCCGGAGACTACTCTTTAACATATGCACTACAAGTTGACGACGAGTGGTGAGTGGGCACTTTAAGCTCGGTATTGGCATTTGGCATCAGGCAGAAGCTAAGAGGATTTTGTCGAGCAATAGTCAGAGGAGCCTTCATCTTAAACGATGGATGATTGAGTAGCTCCAACACCTTCCTTACCACAAATAGCACCGACACCAATTTCTCCAGCTCCCTCAGCTCGAGTAGACACTCAATCACCTCCTCAATCAACACTAATAACTATTTTGGAGGATATACAGGTTAAAATGACGCGCATTGATGAATGGGTAGACATAACATTAACCACTTTTGATGAGCGAATCACCGAAATCGAGACCATGGTCATTACCACGATGTACAAGAATGAGGAGTGTCTAGCATGGACTGACCAAGGCATCTCCTAACTCAGCCGTTTTAGATTGGAGTTTCGAAACAAGACTAGACGCTTCATGCAAAGTTTGGCCAAAGTTACGACCTCAGCTCCAACATATTAAGGACTCATAACCTTCTCCTGCGCCTTGACCACCTTCACCCAACTACCAATCACCTTACGCCTCACAGCCGATCTCATCTCAGCCCGTTCTACAAGAAGTCGAAAGTGACAGCTCGAATGATATCTTATATTAGATATAGTTTCTTTATTGACTTGTGTGTATGACCTATTTGATGATTGTTATGTTTTTCAATTGTGTAGTTTACATACATTGTATTGATATTTTATTGATTAATGAAAGTTCTATAATTTCATGTTTATTTTAGCACCTATTTAAGTTTTCTTCTTTGATTACTGATAAAAAGGGGGAGAAACATGATAATTGAACATAATAATTAAACTCAAATTGGGAATATAACAAATTTTGAGCATAATAATAAGAGGGAGAAAGATGATTTTTTAAACATAACAAAAAGAGGGAGAAATGCCAAAATTTGACATTTAAAGCAAAGAGGAAATTCGTAATCTCTTAGTTATACTTAAGGGAGAGATAAACATTTTTAATTGACTAAAATCCTTAAGATACAATTTGTTTATTCATTATAAAAAAGGAAAAGATTGATAATATCATGTTAGCAATTTAAATATGAAATTGATGATATTATAATATGTAATTATGTTTTCGATGATGACTGAATTTATCGCAATGTCAAATTAGTTTATGAAAATAAAATGGATTTAAACTTGTTGAAAATCAAGAAAATTATGTGTGAATCACTTGTGATCAATCTTAACAAGTTTCTGTAAAAAGTACCTTTAAAGTGTACCATGATCGATATTTCAAGACAAAGAACCAATATTTCTGGTAAATAGATCAATACACTTAAAAAAGGTCAATATAAAGAAGTGAAGAGATTGATATCTGTAAAGACAAAAGCTTTAGATGAAAACATTAAAATAAACGAATCGATACTCAAAGGAAACAGATCGATACATATAGAAAAGACCAATACTTAGAGTTCAAGAGATCGATATATGGCAATTCTAGAGAGTTACAAAATATTTACAAAGTAGACCAGATCGATACCTGAGCCAAGGAGATCAATACATGACAATTCTAGAGAGTTGAAAAATAATTACGGAGTAAACCAGATCGGTATATGAGTGTAGGAGATCGATGCTTCATAATTCTAGAGAGTTTAAAAATAATTACAAAGTGAACCAAATTAGAACCTTGGTTGAAGAGATCAATACGTTGGAATTCTAGAGAGTTGAAAATTATTTACGAAGTGAACCAGATCAATACCTAGGCTTAAGAGATTGATATGTTGGAATACCAAAGAGTTAGAAATTATTTACGAAATGAGTCAAATTGATACCCAGGCTGAAAAGATCGATATATTGGAATTTTAGAGAGTTGAAAATTATTTACGAAGTAAACCAGATCGATACGTAAATGAGAATGAATCGATACTCAAATTAAAGATCAACTCATATTCAATTTTTGCACAAACGGATGCCGATATACTACTAAACGGGATCGATACTTCTTGAAGATTTAAAGCTCAATGATAACTTCTGCAGCATTTATGATGAACATTTAATGCACATAGTCAAGCCGTTGGACACAAATGACTTCACAAAGAAAATAAATATAAATAAAATAATTTAAGAAGAAGAGAACAACAGAGTGCATTCTTGAACATCAGTGATTATTTAATTTAAAATTTTAACGTGAACAGTTCTCTTTCTCTTTCTACTATAAATTTTTTTTATTCATTCTTTTTTGTGAGAGAAAATTTATTTGTACGAGAGTATTGATATATATGCTCTATTGTAAAAGTTTTAAAAATATAATTAATATTTTGAATTGTATTGGGTTCATCTTCACCCGAGATAAACGAAAATTATATTGGGTTACTCTTCATCAGGCAAAAAACAAGTGTAAGATTGCCCTTCACCTCAAAAGGAGTTGTACTGGGTTTCACTTGACCTGAAGAAATAAAGACATAGTCGAAGCTCGGTGGTGATCCAAAACCGAGAGAGTGGATGTATGCCAAGCTTATTGAATCACTATAAACTCTGTGTTTGCTTTCTCTCTTTATTATTTTACTTGTTGTACTACATTGCATTCATATAAAATTTTAAATTTTTAAATAATCCAATTCACCCCCCTCTTAGGTGTTGCTAATTGAGACAACACATATGTCTATACACAAAATGGATCAGTTGAATTACTCATTAAACTACTATATATAATTGCTCAAATTTTACTATTACACACTAAATTACCAATTTTTGCTTGGGGATATGCTATATGCAAGCTACAATATTAATTTGTTTTAGATCTACTACCTATCATCAAATATTTCTCACTACAACTTATCCTTGGTCATCAACCTAATATTTACCATCTACACACTTTTGATTGTACTGTATATGTTCTTATAACTACTCCATAATGTGCTAAGAAGAGATTCCAACATTATTTGAGGATTTATGTTAGTTTTAGCTTATATTCTATTATCAAATATCTTGAACTTTGATAGGTGATCTATTTATCACACATTTTATGTATGTTATTCAGATGAGAATCTTTCTACCATCAGGGAAAAAGAAAATACTTCCTGAAGTAAGACTTAAACTTTCTTGAAAAATAATTATTATGTGTCATCTTAATCCTTGCACTAATCTATTGGAAAATAAAGTGTAAAGGATAGTGTAATATCAATAAATTATAAATCAGTTACTAGATGTATTCATTGATAATTCAAGATTGACCAAATCATATGTTCTAGCAATCAAGATTGACTAAATCATATATTCTAGCTGCCAATACACCATCCTAAGTGATTATCTCTGAAAAACAATTTAATCATAAGATAACAAATGAATATAATGTTGCGCGAAAGAGAAAATTAAAAAATTAGAATCTTGTTGAAAATAAAGATCGAGCAATAAATATACCTATTTTCTTAACCACTAGCTTGAGAAGAGATAATTGTTCCTGAAGCGATATCTATCCTGAAGTGACACAAGTCCTTAGACGGAATTTGTCCCTAAACTACATAAGTCTCTAAAGTGACATTTGTCTCTAAAGCAACACGAGTCCCTAAAATGACATTTGCCCATGAAGAGGCAATTGCCCATGAAGAGGCAATTGCCCCTGTAGAGGTACAAGAATTTAAAAATAAAAGAAGTCTACAAATTATATGTATACAAGAGAAATGTGAGATTATAATGAAATAATTATTAACAATGTATTCTTTTTTACAATAATTACTGAAATTATGAAAGATGATTATGACTCACAAACTATTGATGAATGTAAATAGATGTACAATTACTGTAATAGAAATGAACAATTCAATTAGAATTAACTTCTCTTGCCAAACGTGAAAGTATTTGGACCTGTAATCTAAACATCTAAAGATGTCAAATCCATTAGATAAAAATGAGTATTTGTAAGGAAATGTAATGAAAACAATGAGATCACTAGTATAAAACACAATTCGTTGCTAAAATTTCTCGCAGAGGCCTAGGATTGATTTTGATGGAACACATTCTCTCATTATGGATACAATTACGTTACAATTTCTAATAAATTTAACAGTCTCAATAAAACTTGATATGTGTCTTTTGTATGTATTAACAACTTATTTATGTGGATCACTTGATATTGATATTTATACGAAAATCTCAGAAATTCTCAGTACCTCTTGAAATATTCTTTGAAGCAACGAAAACTTTTACACCAAAAGTTTGACAAAAATAAATTCTACCTTAGATGATGAAGAACAAAATCTATATTATTTTTAGAAATTCTTTAGACCAAAGACCTTCTTGGAGATAAGTTGTTTTTTTGATTTGTGTGTGGCGCAAACAAAATGTCCTTACCTTTTTAACACTTAAGCCCCGTAGATAAAACTGAGAGAGAGATAAACATGATTCAAGAGAGTTCAATATCTTTTACAACTTAAAATTCTCCCGAGCCTAATATAATTCAAAATTCAATTTATTTTAAATTAAATTATCTTAAAAAATTAATTATTTAATAAATGTCTTTAGACTTTAGTGTCTTTTGAACTTTAAGTCCACTAATGGGTCTAGCGCAAGCAATAATCTAAACACAATTAAACAAAGATCACATATACGTGACCAACTATAATTAAATAATTAAGTTAACAATTAAAATTCTTTTAATAATTGACCTAATATCAATTAAAATTATTTTAATTAATTATAACCCAAATACTAAATGTCACGCTTCGAACCTAGAGTCTACTTGTGACAACTGCCATAAATCTTCATGATACACTTTATATATCCAGAGTGTATTAAGAGAGACTGTAAGACTTTCCTTTTTTCTATTAATCATAAAAACTTGAAAACAATTTATAAATCGATAACTCCCGTACATAGAATCATTATCAAAGAATTGATCATTCATCCAAAAACATATATCAAATAAATAAAATATCATTATTATAGGAATCATTCCCAATAGGTTTGAACATATGCAAGTAATAACTTAAAATATTTTAGTTACAAATTCATTATAATAACCAAATGACTCTATCCAGTGGAACAAAATACATAAGTGAGTCAAGAGAAGCCTACCTAGACCACTAAAGGCTCTTAACAACCACTAACCCAGTGAGTACTAATGCGCTTAACTTGAAAGCTGAAATGGGTGAGTATATGAATATACTTAGTGAGTAAATAAATACACACACACACACACACACATATATACATGCACACGCATTTTCAAAATCTAGATATTGTGATTTCTTTACAACATATACTTAAAAGTATATACATATTCATTTAATCAAATAAACAAAAAATAGTTTATAGGTCTGAATATAGTTCTAAACAACCATTCAGATTGGTCATAATTTCTCGACCACTACCTTGATCGAGGTAACTCTGAAACCATTAGTGAGCCTTTCATGCATAAAATTATATGCAATAGAGTTTTTATCAAATAACAAATCATTTCTCATGCTTTACAAAATCATTCAATTTCTTGTAAAATATACATTTTATAAAATATGCTTGTCTCACTGATGTTGGCTCTGAGTAGTCACTTGGTGATACTAGTGACTGTCCTCATAATATCCATCAAATCTAAGATATCCCTATCAAGCCATCATAACTTTACATAGGATATCTATATTCGCACATCTATGCATGACACACAATGAGCCTGCTATGGATATTCTTTCATATACTAACTCTACGGTGGCTTTATTCACTTTTGCAGCCTCTTAATAGATCATTCCATAAGCTATTTCCCTATAGTATAGTAAATAAATAGGCTCATTAGCCATACAATAGCCCTACTAGCCATATATCAATAACTGACCTTACCAGTCTCATCATTAATATATATGCATAAATCAAATTATTTTTAAACAATGGTTAAAAATCATATAAATCAACTGTGCCTCTAAGGTCATTTTAGCATGTATATCAAATAATTTATTAACAGCAGAGCAAGTGAATATTTTATAACAATATCAAAGTAAAACAATATAAAAAATTTTATTTCAAATTTCCTTTTAATAAGAAAAACCGCTTGTCTAGCACACAAGCATATATATATGTACAATACACATTTATTTACATATTCATGTATATATAAATTTACTCACAATAAGGGGATGGTAACCATTCCCACTAAGGATCCTTACACCCATTCAAGCCTTGTTCCGAGTTCTTGAAGCCTAATACCATATATGTATATAATAATGAACTCCACGATTCAAATGATTAAACTTAAATGCACTAAATATAATGTTCGTGGTAAAAATGGCTAAAATCCCTTAGTTTAACACATATTATGAAACTTAACTAACGGAGGTTATTTATTCGATTAATAATAATAAAATCTCATGACCGACTTATTCTAAGTCACATTTTCGTCTAAAATGGGTATACACATTCTCAACTAACTTATCATATTATACCAAATGTTAAAATCAATGGAATGTGGATTTCAAATGATAACCAACATATAAAACCATCAAAATACTCTAATTAACACGATCTATCATTTCTTATGTGAAAATCAGTATAAATCCTAAATAAATAGTAAATATTTAGTTTCTAACATGTCCAAAATCTCAAAATCATGCTTCTAACGGGTTAAAAACTTACTAGTAACTTATAGAAGCCCGTAGAAATCTTGGATTGCCAATTAAACAAAAAATTCTCAAAGCTCTTTGAAGCCCTAGTTTTTCTTCCTTACTTTCTCTTATTGTTTCTAGTCCAAAAATTTGCAAGAATAAGTTAAGGATTTGCAGAAATCTTAAGAGATACAAAAAATAGAGAGAGAAAGACATTTTCTAAAGAGAGAGGGAGAGTAATACAAATGAAGAAATATTGGGGAGTTAATCCCCTCTCATGAGTACATATATAATTGGGCAAAAAGGCCAAATTACCCTTAAAAGGTTTTAGAATTTTCAAAACTGTCCGACGAATTTTTACCTAGATTTATCTAATATATCGATACCTTTTGACTTGAGTATCGATATATTCATTAAAATTCGATTCTAAAAGTTTATTTGACACAACGTATCAATACCTTTGTCTTTGTGTATTGACCTTTTTGTAATGTATCGATACCTTCTATGAAAGTATCGATCTGGTTTAGCATGTAATTATTTTTGAACTCTCTAACTTGCCATGTATCAATACCTTTAATGAAGGTATCAATTTGGTTCATCTTGTAATTGTTTTTGAGCTCTTTGTCTTACAATGTATCGATACCTTTTATAAAGGTATCGATCTGGTTGACTTGTAATTTCTTCAAAATTCTCTGTCCTTGCAAAGTATCGATCATTTCTTCAAAAGTATCGATCTCTTCATCAGGTATCACCTGCATTCTTAAGGTATTGATACTTTAGTACACATGTCGATCTCTTCAGTCTCATATATTGATACTATATTCTCAAACATAAATTTCTCATAGAAAATTAATTTTTTGACCTTTTCTATTTATTCCTTATAACCAACTCTATTTAACTTTTGGAGACTCTACCTCCGATCCTTAGTATAGGTGCTGCCCCTTGACCTCGCTTGCTAACCGGTTAGTGAGATTGCTGAACGCGTAAGCGTAGGGTCACATACAAAAATCTAATTTATGCTAAACCCATGATACTCAATACACTCAATCTCATATCCATAAGCTAACTTAAGCTCAACTAAACCTCGATAACGTATCAACTAACCATGAACTATGCATGTGCGAAAATGAAAGTCATTTAATGACTTTTAACCCTTTAAACATAGGGTTTAGACACTAAGCTCCTAAAAAATCTTTTCTTAAAGAACATAAAATAAAATTTCACATAAATCTCATATATTTATAGCTTAGGCTTCTTTTTTTATTAACGAATTTTAATACTTAAATCAATCCTTATAAATCTTTAAAAACAAAACCCAAAATAAGTTCATAATCAAAAGTCACTTAATTCAATTCAAGAATATAACTACGATAACTCCTTTTACATAGAATTACAAAATTTATACTTAATACAATCACATAAAATCGGAACAATAGTCCTAAATATTTTCTTAACTTTGCTCGAATCATAAACAATTATAAAAGAAATTTATTCAAGAAAACAAATATACATTTTATGACCCAATTTCAAGCTTCAACATCATATTTTCTACATAAGATATGTATTAACATTCTTAAAAAAAAACTTTACTATACTCCCACAATGAGAATAAATCAAATTGTCATTTTTTAAAGTTTACACTAAAGACACTCAATTTTATGTCTAATTCAACTATTACAAATTATCAAATAACTTTCAATAAATTAAATTTATTCTCTCTTAATTTAATATATTATTAGATATTGTAAATAGCACTTTAGGGGACTAATATTGACTAATCTAATTTCAAGCTCCAATGAATTTAGCCTATTGTCCTTTTATCTCACAAATGCTTTGCATCTTAATCCATTAACTTAGGTTTATTCCATAAGTCTAAAGTTACCATATGAAATTAAATACTCTTTTATCATAGAATTTAATAAATTTAAGCTGATTAAATTTAATCTTTTAAGTTTATCCATTGAGCAACATATTTACACAAATACCCTTATTAGAACATCAATAATTGGAGCTAGGAAAATTATCATTTTACTCTTCAACTACATCTTCCTCCTTAAGACTAGTTTTACGTCTAGTGAATGATATTAAAATTTAAATTAACTAAATCTCAATTTAATGAATTCTTTCATTAAACAATTGACCAAGATTAATCATTCAAGACCCAATAAAATCCACTAGATGATATTCCTTATACCTTTTTAGAGTCATGATTTCCTTATCTATGAACATTGGCTCTAACTTACATATCTTACAATTTCAACTATTCAAGGTATTGACCTTTATTCTCAATAGCTCTCACTTTCTATTCCAATAAAAAAATCATAGCCTGCAAACTAAAATTACACTATCCACTTAGGATTAAGGTATAAGTTAGTTGCTTAGTTGTGAAGTTTAATTTCAATAACAGTATTTACAGTATTTACATTGAAAATAAAACTTCACTTGGTCCATGTTCAATACATACACTTTTTTTACCCGAAGTCTTCACTTCAGATGGTTTGAGACTCACCATTCCTCATTAAGACAAACAACAAATCAACTTTATCCAAATAAAACACTTAACTGTACTTATAGGTCGTGAACAAATTTAAGCATGATAAAGTTCTATGTCTCCTATATATGATATTCTCATACAAATATAAATTTTATTATTTTACTAGCTCTACATCCTTGATCATTGGTTTATAGTTTATCATATAAACAACGCATAGAAAAAATAATTTTTATTTATTGAAATACTTTTTTTATTAATAATTTAGAGAAAATATATTTCACTCTTTAGGAAAAAAATCATAACATTTAGAATGTCTAAAGTATATAAATAAAAAAATTGTAGTTTATTTTTAATCAAACTGCAATGATCTCTATATGGATTGAAATAATATGGGCGCATATGGTACAATCGCTTGAGCAAATACTTGATAAATATGATATATGAACAATTCAATACAATTATGTGTATTCATAAGGAAATCATGATATGGATTCACCATCATAGCAATATATGTTAATGGCATGAATAATATTGGAATTCTTGAAGATATTCTAAATATTACTGAATACTTGAAAAAAGAGTTTAAAATGAAGGATTTGAGAAAAATTAAATATTGTTTTGATTTGCAGATCGAGTACAAATCTAGCAAAATATTCATTTATCAATCTGTTTATTGTGAAAAGATTTTAAAACGTTTCAATATGGATAAAGTTCATCCGTTAATACTCCTACAGTTGTTTGGTCTTTTAATCCTAAAAATGATATATTTTACCTTAAAGAGGATAATGAAAAGGTACTTGGTCCAAAAATAGAAATATTGAAATACCATATCTCAATGCAATTGAGACCTTATTATATTTGGTATAGTATATCAGACCGGAGATAACTTTTTTTATGAACTTATTAGCCAAATTTAGTTACACATCTACTCATCAACATTGGAATGACGTAAACATATTTTTCGTTACGTTCGTGGAACAATGGATTTAAAGTTATTTTATTCCAATGAGTCAATGCGAAATTCAAAACTAGTTGGTTATGCAGATGTTGACTATATTTTTTATCCTCATAAAGCTCGTTTACAAACATAGTATGTTTTCACTTACAACAATACAACAATCTCATAGTGATCCACAAAATAGACTTTTGTGACTACTTTTTTTTAATCATTATGAGATTATTGAACTACATGAAGCAAACAGAAAATGTATATGGTCGCGATCTGTTATTCATTATATTCAGAATACATGCAACATGCGCTTTATTACAAATATTTCAACAATAATATATGAAGACAATATTGTTTGTATTTCTTAAGTTAAAGGAGGATACATTAAGGGAGATCAAAACAAATACATATCACCTAAATTCTTCTCACGAGCTCGACTAGAGTCAATAAATTAATTTTAAATAGATATATTTCTTTGATAATTTTGTTGATCTCTTCACTAAAATTTTTTATGTATAGATTTTTGAGAAGTTAATATATAGCATTGACATGCGTTGACTTAACAAATTGACATATTGATATTTGCAATCTTAAGTGGATAATTTCATTAAGAGAGCTTATTTTGTTATAAAAGAATAACTATAAAAATATTTGAACAAATGTATACTACACTTTTTTTTCCTTCAACTGGATTTTATCTCACTAGGTTTTACCGGCAAGGCTTTTAATGAGACAGTTTTGAACACTTCCAATATAACTGAAAACAATGTCATCCAAAGGGGAATGTTGCAAGTGGTTGATCACAATTGGTGGATTCCACTACTACTTTTCATCAGTCAAATCCACTTCCCTTGTTCTTGAACGACAAACGTTATAAGCTTATAAAAGGTGGAAAATATATGCTTGATTTTAATTGGACATATAGATGGCGTACATAAAACTAGTATATATACTCCATTTTGTATAGTAGGAAATCTCATATTTCAAAATCACCATAAGTTGTTTGTTTAATGGTTCAATATTGTCAAATATCTTTTACCCCTCTTTATTTAATTTTATCTACTCATTCAACGAATAATAAAACATTACTTATATTCCTATTTTAATTTTTATTTGTATTTTAACTTAATATATATAACATATGTTAATTTTTTAAAATTTTAATATATTATATTTTATAATAAATAAGGATGATAATTTTACCCTCAAACCCACCACTACCCAACTTTTACAGGACTGATTTGGTATGTCTCTTAGAGGTTTGAAAAAATAAATTAAAATCTGTAGCGAATTTGAGGCGAATATGTATATAGATAAAAATCCGTAGCAAATATTTGCGGATATATAATTTTTTAATTTTTTATTTTGAAAATACTAAAACAACGTCGTTTTAATATTAATGTTAAAAAAATCTCAAAAAGATATTGTTTTGATATTATAATCTTATGTACAAAGTACAACACACATATTTATTGTCAATTGCATTTAAATTTTTTATTAAGTTTATGTATTTAATATTTATTGATTTTATTGTAATATTAAATCTGTTAATTTTTTTTAAGAGTAATGTATAAAATAAATACATATATTGATGTCAGAAAATAACATTCATTGTCTCTATCAAATAATTTACATGTATATAATTGTAAATAATTAATACTTTAAAGTTTATTTTTTAAAAAATATTTTTATTTTATCTTTAAATTTATATAATTACTCTTAATATAAAAAAAAGTGGATCAAAATATAAAAATAATTTAATTAAATAAGTTGAATTTTAAATTAATTATGTATAAATTTATAAAATAATTATGTATTTTTTTTATAGAATTGTTATTATTAATTTTATTTTTTAGTTACATATACTTGATATTTTATATTTGTAATATATTTTATTTTAAATTAATGTTGAAAATTTATAATTTTAATGTTGAAAATTTTATTAAATTTTTTTAATAATTTACGTGAATTTAATAAATATTAAGTATTTATTTAAATAAGTTTAATAATAAAATATTAAATTTGTTATTAATTTAATATTAAATTATTTTAATAAATATAAATACGAATTTAAAAATATTCGTTACACCTGAATTCGTTACAGGTTATCGTATAGGGGTTTCGGTCGGTACATATGGATTTTACTCGGTTCACTCACTTGACACCTTGACATCGAAAACGACGCCGCATATGTACAACACCGCGGGATATCACTCCAAATAACCCCCGACGACTCGCTCTGAACTAAACTAATCAAAAGAGAAAAAAGAAAGAAAGGAAAAAAAAAATAATGAAGAAACTTTCTCTCTTTGCTTTCTTCTTCACTCTTTTGTTGTTTTCTTTTTCTGCTTCAGCTTTTGACTCAGATGAACTTCTCGTGGACGACGAGGAATTCGGCATTGAGGCTGGATCGCAGCCTCAGGCAAAGTCCCGAGAACCCGCCACCACCCGATCGACGACCCGGAGGAGATTTTCGGATCAGCATTCGGACTCCAAGATACAGTTCTCTCTAGAACACGCTTTTGGCGATTCCGATTTCGTTCTTGCGGGTACTTTCTCCGCTCGCCTTAGGACTTCGAATCACGGCGGTCAGGTTTGTCGCTTTTGTGTCGTTTTTTGCTTTACCTTTTGTCGTTTTTGCTATTGTTTGTTTTGTAGTGTCGAAGAAAGAGAATTCTATTGCTTTTTTTGTTGTGTAATGTTTTGAGTTTAAGGGAACTAACATAAACACTGACTTGGAAGAGAAAAGCGGTTTTATGCCCATTTTCTAGTGTCTGCCTGGAAAATAGAAGTTTTTAAAAAGTGCTTCTACGAAAAGTTAGTTTTCATTCAATAAGCGATTTCTACTAGAGGAACGCGCGAACGCACTGGTAGCCAGTGGATCGATTTTGGCCAAACCATTGGAAAGTTTAATGAAGAAACTATAACTAGTGAGCCGGATTAAAGGGATGTAAGTGAAATTTGATTACCTGCATCAGTAGGAGAGAAAGGGCGTGTACTGTTCTTCCTCCTCCTTTGTTTGGTTGCTATGGGTGACGGAAGGAAGAAGGGTTTTTTCCTATGGGAAATTATCTAACACCTTCATTTATTGACATTGTGTACTTAGGGACTCCTAGACTAGAGTTTGCTAATTTGACAGTGGAGAATGACCCTTTTTTATTATGTGTTACTGTATTTGTTATCTAAATATCGAAGCATTTGAGTGCACTATCATTTTTAGCCAAGGTAATTATCTTGGGCAGTGAATTGAACACATGTCAAAAGGGCTGGTTCAGCACAATTTCCTCACCGAATCTAATAGTTTGTTCTATATATTAAAATTTAAAATGTATGAGAGGAGAGTGGAAACAAGAGGGAGAGGGAGAATCTCATAGGACGGCAGAAATTAGGAGGGTGTTGGGGAATTTTTGCTTGATAAAGAGAATACATTAGCTATTAAGAAACTAAAGGTCTTATTTATGTTTTCTTCTCTATGTGGTTGTTGATAAAATGGGGAATATTGAAGTAGAAAACCTTAGCTTCTTTTATGTTTTTTTTTATTCTGTTGTTTTCATTATTTTTTTTTTTTGAGATATAATATGAGGTTACTAGTTTTAATTTGTCTACTTTAGTGTGAGTATCTTTCAATCCCTAACTTTCTTTGCTCTGTTCTACTGTCTTGGACCTTAAGTTTTGTTTATTACATTAAAAATCAATCAGCAGCTTCTGAGTTATATGTAAATCTGTTTGTTACAGACGCTAACAAAGCTGCGGTTTTCAAGAAATGCTTTTACTGAAGTGGAGAAGGAGAAATTTGAAGTAATCTGGCATTCTAAAATGTCTTGTTTTTCTTATTTGCTTCTTTGGGAGGTTGGCATTCTACAATTACATAATGTGTTTGTCCTGTTTTTGTAGAAGCTATTGCAAGACGATGACTTCTATAGGATAAGATTGCCATCCAACGCTGTGAACCCTCCTGGTAGGGATTACGTTATTTCATCACTGAAAGCAGTAAGTTGCTCAATTAATTCATTTTTTTTAAAATTCAAATGCTCTTTCACCTGCTTGCATTAATTTACATTATGTTTTGTAAAGCAAGTTGTTTCTGTGTTTGTTCTTTTGGCATTGACAATTTCCGATCAGTTTGTTAAATTAGGTCTGTCTGGAAAGGAGTGGGCTTCAGGGTCACAGATTGTGTACCAGACACATGTACATGACTTCTGTTTTATACTTGGATGCAAGATATATTTCTTTTTGAATTCCTATATAAAGTGAAATAACATATACATGGCTATATTTCAAACGATCTTTATACTCGTGGTCATTTGAAGGACTTTGTTAAGCTGCAATGTGCCACGGCCATTTCTCATATTGTGGCTTTTAGGTTGGATTTCCAGGAAAGCTGCACTATTTCAAATGATTTTGTTGGTTAGGTTTAACTGAAACTGTCAATTTTGTTCAAAATATGATCTCTCAATGCTTCTACTTTAAAAATTTTGTGGCTTCTTGTCTTGAGATGGGTATCAATTTTTATATGTAAAAAAGACTTGGAGGAAGAAACCAAAAGAGAGAAGAGCATAAATACGCTGGATGTGTATAAAACAGACCAATTTATTGTGACATGTTGGATATTACGATCTAAAGAATCAGTAAAAACAAAAGAAAGAAAAGATAAATGACATGGAAAATGAAAATCAGGACTTATTGAAACAAATTTTGAATCTTTGAAAATTGGTTAGGTGAGAATTGCATAATGAAGTAAAAGATTTGCAAATTTAAAAAGTCTGAATATTACTTCCTGCCAAGTTATTGATTCTTTCTTCACATTTGCAAAGTTCAGTTTAATCTGTTTCAAGTTTTTTTGAGTTCATTGTTCTGCTGTATTCTCTTTATTTGTCTGAGGTTTTTTGGGTTCTAGAAATGGATGTAGTTAACATTGAAGTCATCCTTTGTTGGAGTAACAATTTTGGAAGGCAGCCAAAGGAACCTCCTAAAAGGATATCTGTTTCTATCATAAGAAAATAGAGGGTCAAGGGCTTGTAAAAGAGGAATCCTGTCAGCTTGTTCTGACCTAGGGTAATAAGCTTATGGGCTTGGTCTTACTTCACCGTCGAGAAATGAAAGAAGACTTCCATCTTCAACTTTGATTCAGTCATAGCTTGCTTCTTTTTGGGTGCGAATTTGTGTCAAACCAAAATACACAACAAGCATTTGCTGTACCTGAAAAGGAGGTGATCCAGCTGCACCTAAAGCTTCTGCTTGAAGAGAAAAGGAGGTCAAAGTGCATCCAAAGATTGCTTTTATTAACTGTTAAACGTAGGCATTACCCTTCATTTGCTGAGGGAAAGACATTTGGAGAAAAAGGGGAACTTTGCAATCACTTGCGGTTCTCTAAATCTCTCATGCCATTCCTCCCATAAAGTCAATAGTTTTTGATAACACGATCCCTTCCATATTCTGTTTTTTACTGATCTTTTCATTTTTAATTTTGTGGTCAATCTTCGAAATTTGTCACAAGTCCAAGTTCAATATATGATAGAAGAATTCACCAACTTTTCAACCATAGAGAGCCAAAAAAAATTTTGCTGCTTATTGTTTATTATATTTTGTAATTTAAGAAATTCTAGTTTGACACTGATAAATATATGTTTATTATACATTTTTGTCATACTTTTCTGGTGATGGTGCTATTTTTTTCTCTTTCTTCGCATCCCCCTCCCTACAACCCCAAAAAGAGAAGAAGGAAGAAAAGAAAAATGAAAGATTCTCATTTGCTTGCCCCTACTATGAGTCCATGTAACACTAACTTTCCTTTTCTCTAATTCCAGAGATGTCTTCCTCAGGAGAGTTTGGATGAGCATTTTGTCATGCACATGGTAATTTCAAACTTTCCATTTTTGTTTTATTTTTTCTCTTCCTACTAATAATTACTCATTTGTCTCATGTTACAAAGTTTTATTCCAATTGTTATCAGTTCTTTCTGTTATAGTTGCTATGTACATGAATCGCTATTTATATGGGATTATTCTGGGTTCTTAGATTTTCTTATGTTTTAGACTCTGCAAATGCATTACTTGTAGGAGTTAGGGACTTCCTCAAATAGCAACTGTAAAAGGACTTTACAATGAGGGATGATTAGAAATCCTCTTGATATATTGTTTTCTTTCTATTGCTAAATGAACTATCATGCTTTTTAAGTTGGTTTTGCTTATTAGGTTAAAGGACGGATTTTGTGTCAAGCTTTTTTTATGTAGGTCTTTACTACAACTTGTATGCATGAGTTTTCTCCTTGTTGCTTTTTGACGTTCTTCTTGTTGTTCTTCCCCCATACTCACCCAGAAAAGAAACCAACAACAACAAATTCCTTTGTGTAAGATTTGGTTTTGTTTTCTTATTTTTGGAATTTGATAGTTAGGAGGGTGGAAGAAAGTGTAATACTATAAGAACTACTCTCCTTTAAAAGCAGTGATGGGGAAGGAGAGAACAAAGGGGACTTTACACTGATTGGATACGGAATATAGGTGTTGTAACTCTTAGTCAGATGTATAATTCCCAAAAAGTATTCCTTATGCTGCTGCCACTTTTGAGAAGTAAATTTAGAAGAATTTGCATTATACTATAGTGTCAAATTAATTGGATCAACTAGATTTTTATTTAGTTGATGTGGACATTTGAGTTTGATTTTTGTTTGTACGACTTTTAGATTGTAAGTGACTTTTAGATTCTGCCGTTTTTGAATTAGTCTTAAAACATTTCATCTTTCTTATTATTTTTTTATTGCAGGAAGGTGTTAATATCTTGGCCATCAATTATGGAGCACTTGGGGCTTGCTCATATCCTAGGCAATTAAAACTTGTAAGCAAGGACCTGTCTTGTTTCTCAAATGAAAGAAGTGAAATAAATCAAATATATTTCCTCTTGTTTAATTATGATTTTTCAAAATTCAGTGTCTTTTTATCTTAAAACAAATGTATTTCAAAAATTGAAGGTTTTAGACTAAGAAAATTGGTTGGCTTGATTGAAGACTTTGAAGTTTCATGAGTCTCCTGACCTGTTTTTACTTGGTATGTTTCAGCCTGCAAAGTGGTCTTTCAACTCGCACACAGTCCTGAAGAACAGTGAGCAGGCACCAAGGTACATTTTTCTTAAATTTTCTTGCTTTCTGCATTGTTGGCTTAAGCTTACAGCATGGCATAAGTGTCTGTGCATGCTCATTCATGTATGCCTATTCATGTGCTGCATCCTTTGGATCTGTTTGAGTGATGGTCATCTTTTGATGAATGGCTGAACAAACAGTGGTATCAGATTTGTGCTGCATCGTATAAGCTAAATTGCAATTTTTTGTTTTTTGTAATTTTGTTGAATGTTACTTGATTAGGTTGTATTTGGTTCATTGCAGAGCTCCAATTTTTGCGGAAGAGGTACTTGGGGAGAATGGAGAGGGTGAAGTCATTATACCACCTGAAAGGTCCTTCTGGGCTAAATATGTAAGTATTCAAACATTGTTTTCTTAAAAACACCTTGTGCCGAAAAAACAATTGAATGGAGAAATCGAATCAACCCAATCTATTTAGTTTAGTTCAAATTTTTATGTAAATTGTTTTTGTCAACATAGAAATTGCTCATATCTGCTTACAGTTTCAGTTTCATGTGCAAAATATAACCTAGAAAACCCGAATCAGAGTGATAGTCATTAATGCTTTGGCTTCTTATTTTTGTATCATCTCTTTTTCAGTGGATGTACCTGATTCCGCTGGCACTAATAGTCATGAATGCCGTAACACAAGCAATGAACATGCCCGAGGAGGCAGGTGGTCCGGCTGGTGGCCAAACACAGCAGCCAGCAGCTGCGATTCAACGCGGGCCAAGTTCTGCTGTCCGAAGAAGATGATGAGTTGGCCAAGATGATGAATATGGCCCCAAATTGAGGGGATCATAGATTGTATCTTTTTGTTTAACTTTTTAATCAGTCATCATGATTATCATATATTGTAAATTAATTTCATAGTGATTGATTACTTTTGAGGTAATTTTGATAATTGAAACTACGAGCAATTTTTTTTAAAAGAAAATTTATTAAGATGATTTCATTTTAAGACCAAGTTTTGCATGCAATGCCAAAATATGATTATGTTTTAAAATTCAGATTAGCAATTTTATAAGTAGTGAATAATTATTAAAAGGTAAGAGTTATTGTTATTTGTAGCCGGGTAGAACTACAAAATCGATATATAGGAATTGATAATTTTTTTGTTCTTTAGAACTTTAATGCAAAAAATTGTTTGTTTGGATTAAATAAAAAATAAACATATGGGCAGAATAATTGAGATTGTTTGTTAAAAAATATTGAATAATGATCCTTTCGGTGGAGGGTATGTCTGTAATTATTGAACTTTAATATTAATATATATGAACTATTCATTTACTTATATATAAATTTAATATTTTAAGGGTGAGGTCATTTATATCCTAAAAGTTACTTTAAACATTTATTTAATATGCTAGACATTTACAAATTAATTAAAACTTTAAATATCATCAAAGTTGAAAAAAAAAAAAAAACAAAGAAATAAGTTGTTGCTACATACTTAAAAAAATAATAGTATCTGTTTGGTTTGATTTCTTTATTTGCCAAAAAAACACTTTTTAATGTTAAATTTTTTGTCCTTTGGTGGTCTTGGAGAAGAGTTTTTAAATGATTAAAAAAGTTATATGCTATGAAAACTCAAATTTTTGTACTTTTGATGAGCTTTTTCTAAAAAATTAAATTATTTTAAAATACACTTATTTTATTTTTAAAAATTTACAATATTTCTCTTATAACATAACTTTAAAAAATTTATTTATTAAGATAATTAAAAATATTTTACTAAAAGATATTTGTAACAATCAAATAATTTATTATTTTGTTTAGGAAAAGACATAGAGCATGGACGAAGCCTAATAGGCCTTGGACTCATTAGGTATAATGTTAAGGTCTTAGCTACTAGCAAATATCTCACAAAAGATAGAATTTAAAGTTTATCTCAGTTAGAGAGATCTTAACTATAACGTAAAAATAACTTGGGTGAGATGTGGCCTAAGACTTTCTAAGTTTATTAAAAGGTCTCGGATTTAGACGTGAAAATCTAAAATCTCTTTTCCTGATAAAAGACTTAGGTATAATATGATAAGAGTCTCGAGTAAATTATCAGAACTCGAAGTCATTCCTATTGAAGAAGAAGGTCTCAGATGAAATGCGCGATTTTCGAGACCTCTCATCAGCAGTTACTTTTCCAAAATAAGATAAGATTTTTAGCCTAGTAGATGTATTCTGCAAATAGAACTCAAAATCTTACGATCCCTAGAATATCAATATGTTTGGAATTATGGTTCTGTGATTCTTAGAATACTAATAAGTTTGAGATTGTGATTATTTAATACTTTGGAATCCTAATGAACTTGAAAGACGTAATGGTAGTAGGACGAAACAGTCTATATAAGGTAAGCAGAAAGGAACCAGATACATACGATACATAATATATTTCTCATAATACATTGAGATATTGAAGACTAGTAAGCATTCGAATTGCTGCCATTATTTTCTCTCAAAACATGTACAAAAGCTAAACTCTAATTTAAGCATTGAAGGGTTTTCGCCAGGTTACCAGCTTTACCCCTGACATCTTCTATGATTTCAGGTGATACAGTAATCGAATAAGTAAAGAAGATCGTTCTGGTGGATAGAATCCAGAGGAAATTTTACTACATCAACATTTGATGCCATTTGTAGGAAACGAATAAAAAGCTAAAACAATAGTAATCACAAGGAAAGCTATGGTAGTAACACAAATTTACACAACCAGGAAACGTACAACAGTGGGACAAAATTCGAAAGCAAATTCTCTCGAAGCAACTGTTGTAGCTAACCTGAATCGTAGCTATCAGCGATTGCCCCCTGGTGATGTGAATCGCAACTCTCATTGAGAAAATTCATCTCTACACTAAGATCCTTCCAAGGGCGATTACAGAGAAGCTGCTTAGTGGATTTTATGATTGAAAGACAGTGAAAGGAAACATGCGGAAAAAGACCTACAAATCCAGATACTGGCAAAAGAAATTTTAGAGATTAAAAAAATGCTTTAAAGCTGTTCTTTCGGACAGAAGGTGGTTGCACCATCAGAAGTAGTGAAAAGTAGCACTCCTGACATCCTGTGAGCTGAAAATCGTGGAGTAAATCCCTAGGAAAAGGTATACTTCTGCGAAGAGAAGGAAGGGGAAGATCCCTAACCACCTTTCAGAAAGACATGCAATGCGAAAAGACAACAATGTTTTTTTTAGGATCATTAACGAACCTTGCCTCGAATCTTTGAACTTGTCAAATATTTTGGTCATAAGCCTTAAACAGAGGTTATAATGTAGTTTAAGTCGGAAGACATGAGAAAACGAATTTCGTGGTGAAGAAAGTAAAGCGCATGCCAGAAGGATTGAATACATTGAAGCTTATGTCAAGAGGTTGGTGAAGGATCTAGAAAGTCAGAAGAGACGGGACCAGAGGAAGAGTGCTAAGCCAATATCTTGTTCAGGATTTCACTTTAAGTCCCCTTTTCTCTTAGAATATCTTGGATCTAATTCTGCCCAAGAAGTTTAAAATGCCTCAAATAACTCCATTCACAGGGAGAGCTGATCCATATCTTCATAAAGATTTCTTCAAGGAGATCATGTTGATATAAAGATTGAATGAATCCCAGATGTGCCGTTTGTTTTCCGTTAACATTGGAAGGACAAGAAAGGAAGTGGTTTACAAGCATGACCCCTAACAATATTCACAACTTTGATAAGCTGTATGGGGTGTTCATCAATGAATTCAAAGAAGCAGATACCAGTATGAAAACTCCAAGCTCAGTACTGTTGATGAAGTAGGGAAGAGAAGAAAGCCTAAAGAATTTCATCAAGAGATATCATAACAAGGCAATGGAGTTGAGAGCTTATCATCACCCTTTGACGTTGGAAGGTCTCAGAAAAGGTTTACGCATAGACCGGGGATGGTATGCTATTTGTAAGTCATCCATTACTACTTATGAAACAGTTAGGTAGAAGCTATTGGATGAAATCGAAATTAAGGATCAAGTCATCCTTAAGATGAAAGAAGAAAAATAATGGGGCCATCCCCACGTGATAAAATGCGTTTCCTGAAATTCGAAAATAAGAGGAGACATGATGGTAGGAGAAATTTTTGAGACTTCGACAGAAACAGAAGTTGAGTACCGGAACAAGTCAGGTAGAGGAATAGGAGGGATGATGTCCTCTTAAGGGGATAAGATTCTCCAAGATTAGATGATATGAGAAGGGTGACCACGGTCCAAGAAGCAATAGGGTTTATGTCTCTCAATGCACCTTTTTCGCAAATCTCTTGAGAAATCAAAAGGCAAGAAATTTTGCTGGTGGAAATTCGTCCAATAAAAACAAATCCAAGTGGAAGCGTAAAGAACAAATTTTACGAATTTCACTAAGCACCGGGCATTTGATGGATGAATGTTTCGACCTCAAGGACTAGATCAAAGTCCTTGTCAGAAATAACTACCTAAAAGATTTTGTGGCAGATAATGGAGAAGGGATTGTAACCTCAAATCAGAGGGTTGGATGTGAAGATAGACATGAGCATCAAGCAATGGTGATCTTAGGTGGGTCTACTTTGGCAAAAATCTCAATTAGGGTGAGGAAAAGCTATTCAAGATATTCTTTACCCAATTCTGCCTCAGATGTACACGTTATGAAAGTAAGGGCTAAAAAGAAGCAAAAAACAATCTCAGTCCCTATCATGTTTATAGATGAAAATGAGGTTTGAGTACATTATTCTAATGATGATGTCTAGGTGGTATCCTTGATAGTTAGAACAGTTCAGGTTAGTCGAATACTATTTGATACAAGAAGTTCGATTGACATTATTTTCAAGGAAACTTTGGATTATTTGGGTATTGAAGACTTAAGACTAAGACCAACAGAAATGACTTTACATAGCTTTGGCGAATCATGTATCTACCCGTTAGGTACATTATAATCGCTAATTACAAAGGGAGACAAGCCTTATAAAAAAACCATAATGGTTGAGTTCCAGGGGGTAGATCTTAAGATGCCCTATTCAAAGATTCTTGGAAAACCCTTCCTTAAATCTACAAGAACGATAGAGAGCATTTACTACTTAAAACTAAAGTTTATAGTCAGAAGAAGCCAAAAAGAAGCTTGATTATGTTTTGCCTCTTTATGAAAAAGTTCTTTGGAAGAAGGATTGGAGACTAAGGACAAGAATGAAAAGCAAGGACGAATAATGAAGAGCTTAAGTAGCAAATCGGGTTATGATAGTATACCATCAGCAGTAGGGTACATTGAAGAATTAGAGAATGTAGTCTTGAACGATGAGACTTTAGAAAGAATGGTTAAAATTGGATTGCGTTTGTATAAAGAACAAAAAGTGTTGCTCAAAGATATCCTGAGACAGCATATAAAGGTATTTACGTGAATGCATGAAGATATGCCTGGGATTAATCCTCAAATAATCTCCCATCAACTCACAACTGATCCTAAGTTTAAACCCATGAAGGAGAAGAGGCAGATGTTTAACGTAGAAAGAAGAGAAGCAGTTCGTGTCGATGTAGAAAAGTTGGTGAAAGCTAAGTTTATCAAGGAAATGCATTACCCATAATGGGTATCAAACGTGGTCATGGTAAAGAAGTCGAATGGAAAATGGAGGATGTGTGTGGACTTCATAGACCTGAATAAAATTTGTCCAAAAGATAGTTTTCCCCTTTTTAGGATAGACTAGTTGGTGGATTCAATGGCAGAGCATGAACTTTTAAGCTTTATGGACGCATTCTCATGATATAATCAAATTAGAATGTATAAAGTTATGCCTTTTGGATTGAAGAATGCAGGGGTTACGTTCTAGAGATTAGTTAATCGAGTTTTCAAACCCTTGATTGGGTCTGTCATGGAAGTTTACGTCAACAACATGATTACTAAGTCATTGAGGGCTTGAGGCCATTCAAAATATTTGTAAGAGACCTTCTCCTATCTGAGGAGATATAAAATGAAGTTGAACCCTAAGAAGTATGCGTTTGCAGTAAATGCAGGCAAATTCTTGGGGTATATGGTCAATAAGTGAGGTATTGAGGCCAATCATTAAAAAATAAAGGTAATACTGCTTAAGTCCCTAAGCATGCTCAAAGAATTATAAAGTCTGACAGGGAGACTAGCCGTATTGAGTGATTTGTATCTAAAACTACGAAAAAATGTTTTCCATTCTTTCAAATCATGAGGAAAGGAAAGAAAGTTGAATGGACAGAAGAGTACAACAATAGCTTTCAAGAGTTGAAGCGGTACCTTACGTCGGCACCACACTTAGTGACCCCTGGGATTAGTGATGTATTATACATTTACTTAGCAGTAAATAACCATTTTGTGAGTTCAGTTCTAGTAAGGAAGACAAGAAGAAAGTACATCGACCTATTTATTATACCAGCAAGGCATTACTAAATGTTAAGACAAGGTATTCTTTCCTTGAGAAGTTGACACTAGCATTGGTAGTTGCGACAAGGAAGTTATGACCCTACTTCCGAGTTCATCAAGTGGTAGTTTTGACAAATCAACCCCTGAGACAAATCCTCCACTGACCTGACTTGTCTAGACAACTAGTGAAGTGGTCGATTGAGCTCAACGAATATGACATCTATTACAAACCAAGAAAGAAAATAAAAGGTCAAGCTTAGATCAAGCTCAAGATGGTCTACTTGAGCCAAACGTGATAGGCCCAATATGACAACTTTTTAACAATGAAGGCTCAAATGCGCAAGAAGGAGGTGCAGGGATCATTTTGGTCAGTCCGGATGGAGCTGAAGTGATATACTCGCTGAGATTCGACATTAAGGTAACCAATAATAAGGCAGAGTAAAGGCACTAATTGCAAGGGTCACATGCCTGAATATTAATAGTGATTCTCAGTTGATTGCAAATCAAATCAACGAGCACTTCCAAGCTCGTGAAAGTAACATGCAAGCCTATTTAGACAAGGTAAAACAACTCTTAGGCACTTTGAAAATGTTTAAGTCAAAACAAATTCTAAGATTAAAGAACTCAAAAGCTGACATCTTAGCTAAATTAGCCTTTACATTCATAGGAAACACTTTTGCCTCAGTTTCTATTGAAGTCTTGCAGCTAAAAAACAAGGAAATAAAAAGTGACCAGCCTATTATAGCCGACCTTAGTTTCTACCCTTCTTGGATGAATGAAATAAGGTCTTATATCTAAGAATGAAAGCTCTATGAGGATAGAGATAAAGCGCTGAAGATTAAAAATAAGTCTGCAAGGTACACTATCATCGATTGGGAACTGTACAAATGAGAATTCAGTATTTCTTGTATGAGGTGCATGAGACCTAATGAAGCTGCATGGGTTCTATAAAATATCCATCATAGAGCATGTGGAGGCTATGAGTAAGCACATTCTCTAACACAAAGTCTTAAGGCAATGGTACTATTGGCCCACTCTATCACAAGATGCAACTTAGATTATAAAAACTTGTCATGAATGCTAGATGCATGGTGGCATACTAAGGCAACCCCCTGATAAGTTGACTTCTTTGTCAAGTCTTTGGCCATTTGCTCAATATGGCCAGGGTACTATTAGCCTACTCTATCTCATTGGCTCATTGCTTGTTGCCTGAGCTAATACCAAGTATGCGATAGTGGTAATTAACTACTTTACTAAATGGGTAGAGGTCAAGCTACCGGGTAGTATCACCAAGAAGAAGATCACAGCCTTCGTCAAGTAGAATATCATTTATCGATTCAGAATTTCTGCTCAGATTTCTTAATTGACCTCAGGTTTGTGACACTAGTCCATTAAAAGGCTAATGAATAGGTAGAAGCTGCAAATAAAGTAATCTAAAAATACTCAAGAAAAAGCTCATGGAATATAAGAGTGCTTGGATTGAAAAGCTTCCGAAGGTACTTTGGGCTTATAGAACAACCTCAAAAGTGGCTATGGGGAAAACTCCTTACCTCCTAGCTTTTGGATGTGAAGCGGTAATTTCTGTAACATCCGTAATTTCCTTTATAAAATTCATAATTTTTAAGCAATGATATAAGGTAAATGTATGAAAATATTTTTGTAAATTTGAAAAATATACTAGTTATGAAGGGTAGAAATGTGAATTTTATTGTTAACAATGTCATTTTTGAAATTTTAGCTTATGGATTAAAATTAAAAAAATTAAAATTAAGTGGGCTAAGAATATATATATATATATATATGTATTAGGCCTAATTTAATTAGTTAGGCCCAAGCCCAATTAGTAATGTTTAAACTTAATTATTCAAGCCCAAGCCCAATTAGTTATGTTTAAACTTGATTAGTCAAGCCCATGCCCAAGCCCAAGTTTATATATATGTATATAATAAAGTAAAATAAATAAATAAATGAATAAAATATTAAGTTTTAGTCAAAATTCTCTATGCAATCCTAATCATCCATTTGCTTTAATCTAAACCATCCATTTGGCACAATTCTAAGCATGTTTTGTAAAAGGAAAAACATGAGCCATGTTAGTAGAAAATGAGGTGGTTAAATGTGGTTCTTTGGATTGGTTGAATTAATCTTAACCATCCATATGTTGAAGTAATTAAAATTAATTAATATTTGATGTATGTTAGTAGAAAATGGGGTGGCAAAATGAGAGCCCTTAGATTTGTTAAATTAATCCAAGCCATCCATGTGTTTTAAGAAATTATAATTAATTAGTATTTGATGGAAAATGGGTGGAAAAAGAAGAGCCAATGGATTTGATTGAAGAAATTCAAGCCATCCATGTGTTTTAAGCAATTATACTTAAACAAAATTGATGTTTTCAAATTGAAAAAGGCAAAGGAAGGATACGTACAAGGTAAAAGAAAGAAGGGAAGAAAAGAGAAAATAACGAAAGGAAGAGAAAAAAGAGAGAAAACAAGGAAAATTGGTAAGTTTCTTTTAATTATAATTATATTATTTTGGTGTAGCATATGTAGTAACTTGTTAAGGTAATTGTAGTAGAATTTATATTATCATATGATATTAGAAAATTTGAAATGAATATTGTCATTATTATGTAGTTATAATGGTGAAAATTGGTGGAAATTGGTGAAAGTTATATTGTTAATACTAGATTGTAATAGAAAATTAGTATTATTTTATTGTAGTATGATTAGTGAAGTGTTAAGACAATTGTAATAGGAAATTAGAGATAGATAAATTTATATTATTAATGTTAAACTTGTAGTAGAAAATCAAATATGAGCAAATTCATGCGTTAATACTTAATTGTAGTAGGAAAATTTAATATGAATAAATTAATGTTAGTAGTGCTAATTGTAGTAGGAAATTATATATGGCTAAAAAAATTTATGTTATTAATGTTAATATGTAATAAGGAAAATTAGAAATGGATAAGATTATATCAGTGATGTTAATTTTGTAGATAGGAAATTAGGAAATTATATTATGTTAATGTGTATATAGTGTTTAAATGAGAAATGGATATTATGTTAATTAGTGGAAATCTAAATGATGAAGAAAAGAATGGAAGTGTAGTAATATATATATATATATATACATATATAATGTAAATTGATGTTACTTATGGATTTGGAATGGCGTAATTGTGAAATTAGAAATGAATCTCGGCAATTGTTGGTTTGCTAAGTTTGTGTGAAATAATTGGGAGTGTTTAGAATTTGATAATGCAGGTGTCGTCGAAAAATAAATTGGCGAAAAACGGCAACATTTGACGAATTCGCAAATTTTTCACCAAATGTATGCTTTTCTGAAAATGGTATATGTATAGGTATAGGTATGTATGAAATGATAGAATGGAATGAATATAGTAATAAGTCTATTTTAGGAAATTTATAAAGTATTGAGTTTGGATAAGTGGATGTCATAGGAATGTAGCGACGAGTATAAATGAGTAACTGAAAAAAGATTGTGTTAATTTGTTTTAGATACACAACATTAAAATAAGAACATACTCGAAAAGAGCAGGAACAAATGTAAGCAAATCATGCATGCATTTTAATGTTTTGAAAATTTACGATATTTGATGATATGATGAAAAATGTGATTTTAATGTTTGGTACCCCAATATGATTTTAAGAAATATTTGTGAATTTGAATGTTTACATCGATATCGCATGTACAAAATAATTATGAAATGTTGTCAATGTGTGAAATATTTGAATAAAGTGCATGTTATGGTTTAGTCATTAGTATGTTATTCTAACCTAGCCGAGTCTCGTGTTAAATGCGAGGCTTATAGGCTGGTAAGAATTTTGCTTAATGTGTTGTGCGCGTTTCTGTTATATATGAATATGAAAATGACTGCTAAATGCGGAACACGTAATTACGTTATGAATTCAGGTCACCGTGAGTGTAGCTGACACTAACTGACTAAGCAGTTTTGAATGTGTTTACATGGTAAATAAATTCTGTGTTTGGAATAGTTTGAAAATGCTTTGATTATTTAAACTGATATATTATGTTTTGCATCGACATATAAAAACATGCTTTGATTTACGTACTGAGATTTGTATCTCACTCTTTATTATAAAATTTTTTATTTTTCAGATAATAGCACATAAAGGTGACCAAGTACGCAAACGAGAGTACTAGGCGTATTTGAAGTTTTTGGGATATATGTAACTATAGATTAGCTAAGTAATGTGTCTAGACTTGTATGTGTAAGAACTTATATAAATTGAACTATGTAGAGTTTGTGTACAAAAGTGATGCATTGTATATTATATGTGTGAATGATATTGAGGTTAAATGTATGAGAAAGGGGTGTGACAATTTCAATCGTGGTCAGCTTGCCAACTTTTCGAATTAGTAACTACAATGAGGAAGAAAACGATCGAAACATACATTTTGATCTAGATCTGCTTGAAGAGAAGAGAGATTAGGTGATGATAAGGATAGGGGCTTATCAGCAAAAAAATGCCAGATATTACAACAAAAATGTCTGATGCAACACCTTCTAAGTTGGAGATTTGGTCTTGAGACATTTTACCTAGAACACTAGAGTGCTAGGAGAAGGTGTTCTTGGAGTTAAATGGGAAGGGCCTTATAAGGTCACTCAGATTTTGAGACTTGGAATATACAAGTTAGAATCTCTTAATGAAAGGAGGGTCAAGAAGTCATAGAATGCAGAACGACTAAAGTTGTATTACCCCTAAGAATTATCTAGGACTTGTAAATTTTTTATCCTAAACGTAATACAATGATCTTATTTGTATATAATTTTTTGACGTCAACAACATTCTTGACAAGGAGGATACACTAACAACGAAAGTGGTCTTTGAAGTATAAGGAAAAATAATCTCATTCATCTCAGGATATTACTATCCAATACTCGAATAAGTTTTGAGCTTGAATTTAGGACGTATAAAAGTGAAATGATTCCCAGATGATTACGTTTCATTCATCTTGAGATAATAGTATCCAAAAACTTGAATAAGACATGAGCTTGATCTTAGAACGTATGAGAGTAAATAGTTCCCAGATGGTTATGTTTCATTCATCTGGGGGTAATATTATCCAATACTTGAATAAGTTTTTAGTTTGATCTCAAGATGTATAAGAGTGAAATGGTTCTCAAATGATTACGTTTTATTTATCTTGGGGTAATATTATCCAAAAAAACTCAGATAAACCTTGAGCTTGACCTTAGGACGTATAAGAGTAAAATGGTTCATAGACAACCCTATTTTATACACCTTGGGGTAATACTATTCAAAATTTGAATAAGTCCTGAGCTTGACTTTAGGAAGTACAAGGGTTTACTGGTTCCCAAATGACTACGTCGTACAATTTCATACCAAGGTAATAATATCCAAGACCCGTATAAACCTTGAGCTTAGGACGTGTTAAGGTATATGTTGTTCCTGTATGAAGATGTTTACTTTTTAGAAAAAGAGTTTAGAAAGCTAACTTATGGAGCACAAGTTTTAAGTTGTCAGCTGAGCTCATGTCAGATCTTTCAAGTTATTTATGCTAACTGAAATTATTCTAAGTTATGCATCAAGTTTATGTATGGAAGATTGATTTGTGGAGCTCAAGTTATACGTTCTCATATTAGCTCAGTTTTACGTTTTAAGCTCTTAGTTCCAGACAGATCTTTAAGGTCATCTGTTTGCAATAACTAGATTTTTCTAAGTTACACAAAGAAATTAAGTATGGAAGATAATTGTTAAGAGAAGATGCAAAAATATCAAAATGAGTTATCAAAAGAAAAAGTTCTAGTTTATATATTGTACTTTCAATTACAAAAAAGAAAGAAAAGTACAAATATTCATTCATCTTCTTTGTTGGCTTGATTGTCGGTCGGATTGTCTGGAGCAACTTTTAAGCTATCAGGAAGAACTTCATTTTAGGAAAGAATATCACCAGATAAGTCTTCATTAGAGGGCGGAGGCTTACATTCTAAGGCCTCATATAACCACTTGTAAAATCTCCAATTCCAGAGATGCTATCGGCAGGTGACAGAATCCCCCGTCACCCTAAACCTTTATCTTTGTGTAACTGAATATATGTATAACTCTTACAAACTCATTATAACATTTTAGACCATGTATGTATTGCATAAAGACAATATGCCTGACTATAAAACATAAACAAGATACATTAATGTTATACAATATTTGGCACCATGCCATTTATGCTGAAATACATGCCTAATTTTAACTATAACATTCTATGTATGTTGGACTCATGTGCCCTAGTGACTGCAGTTTGTATTGTTGCCTTCGTAGGTGTTGCCTATCTACTTTAACGTTCCTCTATTTTTTACTGAGTATCTTGCAAAACTGGAAATGTGAAGGGGTGAGTCTAGAACGACCCAGTGAGTGGATATCATAATGTATTAAAATATACAAATCATAAAAGAAAAATCAAATCTGACTGTAAATGAATTCAACTTCAAATTTAAAATCAAAATCCTGCTCACAACTTACTGTAATTATAGTCACTTTGAAACCTGTATTATCGTAAAACTAAAAACAATATCAAGCTTAAACTTTCCTATTGTTCGAAAATCAGTCTTGGAAAAATATCAAAGTGAAACATAACTCTCTGTAATAAAATCACATTTAAAAACCATGTCATCGAAAATTTGTCAAATCAGTAGCTCTGATATCCTGGCCCACGGTATCACAGACAACCAAAATATATCTTTGAGATAAAGGGTAACAAAGGCCCTGAATTTATAACTCTTGTATCCCAGCCTGCAATATCACAGATAACCAAAATACATCTTTGAGTAAGGAGTTGCAAGGACTCCAAATCTGTAACTCTGATATCTTGGCCCATGGTTTTTCACAGGCAGCCAGAATATATCTTTGAGATAAGAGGTCACAAGGGCCTCAAATCTATGACTTTGGTATCTCGGTTTGCGATATCACAGACAGCCGGAATACATCTTTAAGATAAAGAAGTCGCAAAAGCCCAAATTTGTAACTTTGATATACTAGCCCGTGGTATCTCATAGGTAGCCAGAATATATTTATGAGATAAGGGGTCACAAGGGCTCGACCCGTGATATCACAGACAGTCGGAATACATTTCTAGCCACGTAGGATAAAAATCTTTTTAGAAAATAACACGTTCTAAAATCATGTATTGAAACAAATTTCTAATAATGTATTGAAATTTTAAACCCAAACAGTTTTACAAAATCCAAGGATGGGTGTCAAGACCATTTCCAAAATCCATGTCTCAAACCATGAATTCAAACATAAGTTCATATAAATCTTTATAGAATATAAACGTACTTAAACATTTTAAAATGCTTATAAGTTCAGCAATCCACAGAATATTCATTTACAATCATTTTAAATCCGTAACAATAAAACTATTTCTTAGTGTATAAAACAATAAGTTTTATAATATAGTGTAAAAGGATGGAAAATACGTAAAGATCCACTTACTCTTGTTTTATGCTTAGCCTAGTCCAACTTGCGGCACTGTCAACGGTTAGCCTGGTTGATAATCTACAATCAAATATTCTTTCTTTAAAACTTGAAATGTGGTACACCTATCTCAAGGATAAATAAATATACTATGTTCAATAAGCCCAAATATGAATTCAAAATGTCTAGGATTCCCCGTTAACCGATTTGGAAAATCACAATTTCCGTTTCAGTTATCTAAACAATATATATCTGCAACAGGGGTGATTTCGCACTTTTGTTGGAATAAATCGACAATGAATTTTAAGATAAACTTTTAATATGTTCATCCTTTATAAGTCTAGTTTACATGACTTTTTACAATGCTTCATTTAGACTTTTATATCTCAATTTATACTTAAATGAACGGACACTGTTCTAATCCAATTTCGCAACAAGGCTGCAAGTTTTCTAAATTTTCTTGAATTTGTTTCTTGACAGAAAAATTCAATTTTTAACTATGTCATCTAGTTTTTATATCCCTTTATGAATTTTAATTTTGAATTCTTATGTCCTAGTTATAACTAATTTAGTACACACTGTGCAAATACGGGATAGTGTGGAGTCTCAAAACAAAGCACTGGTTTTTGAATTTTTTTAGGTATCCGTTCCTTTATAAATCAAGTTGATTTTTGAATATGTTTTTCACCTATGTATCTAGTTTTCATAGAACTTTATAGAGCTAAATTCATATATTGGGAACACTATTTTGTTTTAGGTTTCTATACGCTACTCAACATTTTTGGCAAACAAAAATGCAATACAGAGTAGCTATTTTTAAAATTTATTGGGAACTCGTCGTTTTATGAAAAATTATAATTTTTAACCAGGCTGGTCATAATTGCGCTTAGTTTTTTTTTTAAAATTTTACTGTTTATTAATTAGAGATCTATAACTCATTTTATAAATAAAATACTGAGCTTAGATCAAAATTCCAACAAGCCAAAACTGCCTAGTTTTTCCCTATTTTCCAACTCCCTACCTATCAAGTTCAACTCTACAACTTAGCCACTACTTCCCTACATTCTTTGACACTTTAAATTTACACTTCTCAGGTCTAAAGCACAACTGAAACATTGCCTTATGCATGTTTAATTATAGCCATATACAACCATTTAATGTTTCCAACAATTTTCCATTTTCCATGCACTGAAGTGCAGCCATATACCATTACATTCAGTACCATATAACGCATTCAACATTACCACCATTTTCATGCATTATTGGCATTTAAATCTCACATTTCTCATGCATTAAGCATAGCTAAAATATTGTCATTTACATAAATCATTCACTGCCATGTACCAATCACTAAGCATTGCCACAATTTCAAAATTAACCAATGACTTATATAATTCATATATTCATTATAAGCTTACCACAACCACTTCACAAATTTTCCAGAAATCAGTAAAGGTATTTACCTTATTGGCAGCCCATTTCTTTTTCTTTTTCTTCTTCTCTTGCTCCCGGACTCACCTTCCTCCTCATCTCTTTTGTAACAGCCTCAAATTCGGAGATAAATGTCAACAAGGAATTCTACACATCTGTTGCATCTTATTACTATCTAATAACCATTCAAGACTAGCCATGACAGGACTCTCTGTGCATAGCAAAACCTAATGCCCTAGTGACTACAATACATATCCTTGCCTCCACAAGTGTCTCTTCTTTACTGTAATGTTTCTCTCTTTCTAATTGAGTATCCATGTTGCAAAACTAAAAGAGTGAGGACTGGGTCTTGAGAGACCTAGTGAGTGAATAGATATATTGTAAGAAATTATATTTTTAGGAAAATAAATCATGCTGTATGTAAAATTCAATGCAGAATTTAAAATCATAATCATATTTACCATCTGCTATAATTCAAATCACTTTAAAATCTGTATCATCTTAAAACTGAAAACAAACTAATACTGAGACTTTGCTGCTGTTCTAAAACCAATTTCTTCTTGAAAAATATTAAGCAGAATACCATTTTCTAGAATAAAATCATAATAGAAAATCATGTCATCTGAAAACTTAAAAGTAGTAGTTCTAATATCTTGACCGCGATATCACAAACAGCCAAAATATATCTCTGAGATAGGGGTCACGAAGGTCCCGAATCTATACTTTGGTATTCCAGCCTACGACACCACAAACAGTCAGAATATATCTTTGAGATAAGAGGTCGCAAAGCCCCAAATCTATACTCTGATATCCTAGCCCGTGATATATCACAGGCAACCAGAATATATCTCTGAGGTCGCAAGGTCCCGAATCTATACTCTAGTATCTCGGCCCGTGGTGTCACAAATAGCTGGAATACTTCTCTAACCCTATAGGGCAAAATCTCCAAAAATCAAGTTTTAAAAATATTTATTAAAATCAGTCATTATTTTGTACTGAAATCAGAACTTCAAAATAGTTATACATAATTTACACACTCATATTTAAATCTCATTCTAGATCACTATCTTGAATCATGAATTTGAGAGAAACACTTACGAAATTCAATGAAGCATCAATGTATTTCAACATATTCAAATGAGCATAAATTCATAAATCACTATATATTTTTCTTCAATCATAGATTAACAATTCAATTCGTTTCTAAAACATATATATATATATATATATAGAATATTGTACTCAAATCATAAATTGGAAAAGAGATAGAATGCTCACTCGCAGGTTAAGGCTTAGCCAATTTAAATCACAGCGTGGTTGACAGGTGTTCCGACTGACAATCTACATTAAATGGCCTTCGTTAAGAATTTCAATATGGAATCCTTAACTCATAACTGAACAATTGTATCATACACTTTTCATATGAACAAATAAATGTATTACATCTAATAATAATCCTTAATGAGAAATCGAAATGTCTCGAACCCCTGTTAGCTAATTTGGAAAATCACATTTTCCATCTCCATTTGTTTAAGTAATATCTATCCCTGACAAGGGTGGCTTTGTACTTTCACTGGGACAAATTGACAATGAATTTTAAGCTAAAATTTTAATATGTTCATCATTTATAGGTCTAGTTTACATGGCTTTTTATGGTGCTTCATTTGAACTTATATAGCTCAATTTATAATTAAATGAATAGACATTGTTCCAACCTAATTAAGCAACAGAGCAACGAGTTTTCTGATTTTTTTTGGGAATTTGTTTCTTGGCGAAAAAATCTAATTTTTAATTATGTCAATCCTTATCATATTTAGTTTTGAATCCTTTGCGAGTCCTAATTTCAGTTTCTATTGTTCGAGTTATAACCAATTTAGTATATATTGTGTAAACACGGGACAGTGTACAATGCCGAATAGGGCAACCGACTTTCAACCTTTTATGGGAATTCATCCGTAATTAAAATGATTTTATTTTTAGATATGTTATTTACCTATGTATCTAGTTTTCATATAAGTTTACGACGCTCGATATTGAGAACACCATTTTGTTTTGGATTTTCTATTTGCCACTCATTTTTTGTAAACTAAAATGCAATACAGAGTAGCCATTTCTAAACTTTATCGGGAACTTGTTGTTTCATAAAAAATTCTAATTTTCGACTATGGTTATCATCATTGTGTCTAATTTCTGTAGAATTCTACGACCTATTAGTCGAAAGTCTATAATTTATTTTATAAGCCAAATATTAGACCTAGGTTAGAAATTTTCAACGACTTGAATACTACCTCTGTATTGCCGATTTCCAGCCCCCTACCTATCAAGTTTATAGCTCTGCACTTTTTCATCCATTACATGCATCATTATCACTCTGCTTTCATTTTTTCCTCATGTATAAAACAAAAATCAAAACACTATCTTATGCCTACTCAATCATAGTCACATATAATCATTGCCATACACAATCATTTTTAACATTCCCAACAAGTTACTCATTTACAAATTTCATACCCTATCACCACTTAACTACCATTTTATTGCATATTGACATTTTCATTCCACACATCCACAAGATAAATCTAAGGTTAGCCCTTAAAATAACTAAATCTTGACCTTATCCTTTACTGGCCAAAATGATTATTAAAGCACCTATGACTTACAAAAAATGATGATATTTCTTGCATGAAAGTAAAGAAACTTTGTCATTGTTTTACAAGAAGACTTTGATTTAACATAATCCTTATAAGAATATCATTTTCAAGGATTGATTATATCATTCTTTGCCTTCAATGATTTTAAAGTTTCCTTACCAATTATTAAACAATACTACTGCCTTCAAAATGCAAGATATATATATTATGCTTAAAATTATTCCTAAAATGTCTTATATTCATCCACTACCAACTGGAAAAATAGTAGAATACATCAGACCTTCAAGTACAAGTGTTATCAACAAAATCTGAAAATGATGCAATAGATGCCACAAAGAAGTTAAACATTAGTCCAACCAATTTCAGGGTGTTAGTCTAATATGACTCAACCTACGAAATCATTTTTACAAGCACCTAGTGTGCAAAAATAGATTCTGAACTTTAACACACGGCCTGGAATCTAACACTCCTTACTTACAATCAAATTAACACACTGCCATTTATATATACAACAAACACAGCACATAAATCACAATTACATTCTAAAATTTCCAAAATTTCAAAGCAAATTTGGAAGAATTTCTTACCTCCATTGGAAACCCATTTCTCCATTCTTCTCCTCTCTTTCTAGTTTATAACCAAGAGCTCATATCTTCTCTTTGCTTTGGCTGGATTTTCCCCTCTCTTGCTTGAACTCTCGGCCACTCCTTTTCTCTTGGCAAAATTGTTCTCTTCCTCGCGTTTGTTCTCTCAGTTTTTCTTTGCTTAATCTTATCTTCTCTTCTTGTTTTCCTTTCCACTTGGATTTCTCCTCCTTTAATTGGCCAAACAAACTCTGTTTCTTTCACATTTCTTCATATTTTGTCACCTATCATCCAAACACTCTCTCATTTTCTCTCGGTTTGCTTGCTTTTTCTTCTCATCTCACTAGTTTCCTTCTCCACTCTCTTGCTCGGCACCTCATCTATTCGAAAATTCTTCCTCTTCCTTCAATTTCCCGTCTGTTCTCTCCCATTTTCTCCTCTCTTCCATTTTCTCTCTTTTTCCCTTTTTTCCTTTCATCTCTTTCTTTGGCTTGATTTTTCTAGAACTAAAAAAAAAACTAGAAAATGACCATTTTGTCCATGCAAACTGACTATTATACCCATGCTCTCCATTTTCTTTTCTTTTCTCTGTTTTGCTTTAATTTTTTAGAGAATCTGAGAGAGACAGTAAGGAAGAAGGTGTTTAGAGAGAGAAGAGAATGTACGAATGAGAAGCTTGCAAATGATTTCTCCCCTCATGGGTATTTATATAAATGAGTGAAAAGACTAAATTGCTCGTTCGAATTTTTCCCTGATTTGCGTTATGTATCGATATCTTTAGACTTTATATCGATACTTTTGAGCTGGGTACGATACCTTTGATCTAGGTATCGATCTATTCCTTAAAAATTTGATTTTGAAAATTCCATCGATCTTGAGGATTGATACATTGGCCTTTATTTATCGATCCCCCTCTTTTTGAAGTATCGCTACCTTTGATGAAAGTATTGATCTGGTCTAATTAGTAATTAATTTCGAACTCTCTAACTTACCATGGATTGATACCTTCGATTAAGGTATCGATTTGGTCTATATTATAATTATTTTTGAACTTTTTGTTTTCAAATGTATCAATACCTTTGAGGAAGGTATCGATCTAGTCAGTTTGTAATTTCTTCCCAAGTCTTAGACTTGCAAAATATCAATACCTTTTATGAAGGTATCGATCCCTTCATCACGTACCAACCTGTAACCTTAATGTATCGATACATTTGAACAATGTATTGACACTCCTATTCCAAATATTGATCTCTTCATGCTCAGAATAGATTTTGACCATTTTCTTTTCATTCCCTAGCACTAATTTCATTTATTTTTCGGGGCTCCGCCCTCGATCCCCCCATAAAGGCACTGCCCCACTTGTTAACTAACTAGTGAGATTGCCAAATGCATCAACATAGGGTTATGTGCGAAAACCCAATACATGTTTAATTCATCTCATAACATTAAATTCATTATTTTCATATCATTAAACTAAATGTAAATTCACCTAAGTCTCGATACTGTGTCAACTAACTATTATCATGTATGTATGAAATGAATGTTATACAAATGACTACTTTACCCTTATATTCAAAGAACAAGGTTTAACATTTATTGCCCTTATTTGCATTTTCTTCGTCTCCAAGCCTTCTTTAAATATCATTGACAATTGTAATAAAAGTAACACAAAGGTAGAGAAATCGAGTACCAATAATCCATTTGTTATCAACATTGTTAAGGACGGTAGCAATTAATTTGGAATAAAAAAATTCCAAACTCTGTGTTCAATTTTAATTCCATCTTCATTTTGTACTATAACCTTCTTCTCATTATAGACAGTTGCCAAGAACAAGGTTTTTATGCAATTCTCAAAGAATTGTTTTTCATTCAAACTATCTTTTCGACTCAACAACAACTAATAAGCCTTCACATTTCCCCAACTTCTTTATTAGTTTGAATCTTTATTATTAAGATGGGTATTGGATAGCTTCTGAGGCTTTTAGACTATTGTAGAAACTATCCCGAGTTGTTAATGATCTTGAGCAGCCCTTGATAATTTATTTTTCTCAATCATGTGAACAAAAATGGGTTTTGTTTCGAGTGATAGCGAGGCTACTTCCAGGGAAAACAACTTAGAGGAGGAGTTGGCCATCATCCCCATTTCCTTCTTAGTTCTAGAAGCAAGGGAACAATGGACGACTTTTGAAGCTAATTGGTTATTGTCTACAATTACGGAGTTAGACTTATAAACCTATACTTGTTACTATAATATACCAAAAGGCATATATCTTAGGGTCCTTGAGGTAAACGAGCTTCCTTATTATCCATTTGATGGCGAAATTTCCTTTGATGAGGAATTGTTTCACCTTAATATTAGACTTCTCTTTTAAGGCTATTTTGGCAGGATTTTTGAGTCTTTTAAGATTACCCCTTATCAACTAAACCTTAATAGTTAGAGAATCCTGTCGAATCTATATGTTCTCTAGAACAAGAATTTGGATTCAACCCCCACAATTGAAGAGATTGAGTATATGTACTTATTGAAAAAGAACCCAATAAAAAATTGAAGGTAGTACTATCACCATACTCAACCTAAAAAATACAATCCTATCACGGGTAATCTAACATGCAATAAGGATTAGAAGAGTAAATGATTTTTTGTCGATAGTGAGTGTAATTCTTACAATACTATTTAGGTGACTAACATGTCAGTCAAATCTTACTTACCCAGTGACTAACTATCTTCTCCTCTACGATTTAGTGCTATATTTGGACTAAAAAGTGGAAGGAAGAACAAGAAGAAAATCTAGGGGTTTTGAAATAAGATTGGGGGTTTTACCGATTAAATGGAGATTCGAAGTTTTAAGGACTTTTACAGGCTAGAAGTAAGCCCATTAAACCATTTTAAGTGCAAAATTTTTGCAAGTTTGAGTATGTTGAAATCTAGGGTTACTATTCACCAAAAAATGTACGTGAAATTCGTGTAGGAAATTTAACTTTATGGGATGATTTGGGATAATTGGAAGCATATAGTGATTGTATATGTATTAGACGATTATTTGGACTAGACATAATTCATTTTAAACATAGATACAGAATTTGGAATGTATACATTTTGTGTAAGACGAAAATGCAAAATTCAGAATATTAATGGCCATGGGGTTTTATTGATGGAAATCGAATAAATGGCTTGTTAGTTAAGCCTTGTGAAGTGTAGTGTGTCAACTACAAACATTTAAGCCACGTTTTCCCATGAACATTCTAATTTATGCATATTAATATAATTATTTGGGGACGTGAAGTTTATTTAAAATGTGTATATGTGATACTAGGTGCTGAGAACCCGAGTGAAGTACTGAGTAGGCACGAAGATACTTAGTAGGAGTGTTTACCCTCCCCCTTGTTGTGAGTAAATTTATACATACACAATTATGTAAATAGAATGCATGTGATATTTATATGTACGCTTGTATATTAAACAAGTGTTTTGAAATGTTAAAATGGAACTTAAAACGAACGTTTTTCATGTACTTTGCATTAATATTAGGTTGGTTTTTATACTGTGGTTTGCTGTTAAAGTTTTATTTGATATACATGCATGTAATGGTTAGGCAGGCCAAAAATTGGATTATTTGTTTCATGAATGTTGTTTGAAAATATTATGGCCGGGGAGGCCGGGTTTGATTTATATGATTTCACCACTAATTTAAAATGGAATTATTTTAATGCATGTATATTGGTGATAGGGCCGGTAAGGCCTATTATTGAATCATGGCTAATAAGTCAAATGTATGGGTAGTGGGGCAGGTTATTAATTGTACAAGGAGATAGCTTATAGACGAACCTATGAGAGGCCACATAAGTGAGTGCAGCCACAGTAAGGTTGGTATAAGGGGAAAAAGCCATGGTAAGCCCACTGTGTGCGGAGCACTAATGCATGGGTATATAGAGACCCTGTGAAAAGTCTTAGCGGTTTGATAGTAATCTTATGGATTTGACGAATATGACGAAGATAATCACTTTATCACCAAGTGTCTACTCGGGGCCAACATCAGTGAGACGGGTGGTGTTTTATAAGTACATGTTTTGCAAGAAATAAATGAATTGTGTATGTTATAAGAATGCATTACATATGTTTTTTATGCATGAAAAGACTCATTGATAGATTTCGATGTTACCTCGGCCAAGGTAGCTGTTGAAAAAGTATGGTTAGCCCGTTTTGGTTGTTAAATTAAATGCAGACCTAAAATCTATTTTACAGTTATTGTTGTAAATGAAAATGTATATATGTATTTTAATAATGAATTAATGAAATCCCAATATTTGAGAATTTGAAAATGTGTGTGCATGTATGTATATAAGTATGTATGTATTACTCATTAAGTATAATTGTATATTGAATCTTTACAATTTCAACTTTCAGGTTAGGCGCGTTAGTCCTAGTTGGGCTTATGGTAGCGATAGAGAGCATACGACGCTCTTGGTAGGTTTTATAATCTTAACTCACATGTGTAATTCTGAGTCCACTGGATATATATTTTATTTGGATATATGTAGATATTGTAACTAAATGTTTATGTAAGAATTTATTATTTTGTTCAACCCATAGATGAGAATATATTTATAAACTGTTTTCAGGAGTTTATGGTTTATAGGAAGCCTTATAGGCTCTCTTGATATATTCTAGGTTATAGATTATAGCATGAGGGTTTGTGGTGATTGTCACAAGTGAACCTTAAGATCATAGCATGATAATAAAAGGAAAAAAAATGTATTTATAAGAGTAAGAAACCCCAACCCCAACCTTAATCGTTGATGTGGCGATGTGGTGAAGGGTTGAGAGAAAGCTATGTCAAATGGAAGATCAAAGAGATAGTCATTGGAATTCAAAAATGAGGCTGTTATGATAAGCACAAGAGTGATCTTTAGGATCCAAAATAATTTTGCCTCTTAGTCCAATGGAAAGCGAACACATGGATGAAGATTTGTAAAATTCGGGGTCAGCATTTAAAGTTGGCCTGTAAAGGACAAATCCGTTCAAATAAAACCTTTAGTTTTTGTCAAAAATTAATTTTTAATTAAAAACTAGGGGCTTAATATTTGACAAAAGGCTTGGAGCACGGATGAAGCCCAATAGGCCTTGGACTTATTAGGTACAACACAGTGTAAATGCCTCAGACACTAGTAAAGGTTTCACAAAAGACAAATAGAACCTAAAGCATGTCTCAGTTAGAGAGATCTAGACCATGATGTAATGAAGATCTCGAGTGAAATGTAGCCTGAGTTTTTCTAAGTCTAATAAAAAGCCTCTGATCTACACATGAAAATTCGAGACCTATATTCCTAATAAAGGTCTAATGTATAATATGACAAGAGCATCAGGTAAATCATCAGGACCCGAAGTCATTCCTATTGAAGAAAAAGATCTCAGATAAAACGTGAGATTTATGAGACTTCTCATCAGTAGTTATTTTTAGCCGATGTGAAGTTCAAGTTTTTTGGACTTTTTCAAAATAAAAGAGGACTTGTAGTCAGGTAGATGTATTCGGCAAAAAGGGCTCAAAATCCCGTGGTAATGGAGAATTTGTAGCCTAGTAGATATATTATGCAAATGGAGCTCAAAATCCCATGATCCTCAAAATATCAATATGTTTGGAATTATGGTTCCATGATTCCTGAAATACTAATAAGTTTGAGATTATGATTCTTTAATTCTTTAAAATCTTAATAAACTTGAGAAACGTAATGGTAGTAGGACAAAACAACCTATATAAGGTTAACACAAGACAACCATGTACGTATAATACATAATATATTTCTCATAATATGTTGAGAAATTGAAGACTGTTAAGTATTCGAATTGTTGTCATTATTTTATTTCAAAACACGTACAAAAGCAAAATCCTAACTTAAGCATCAGAAGGTTTTAGCTAGGTCATCAGCTTTACCCTTGACATCTTATGTGATTTCAGGTGATATAGTAATCGAACAAGCATATATTTATATATATATATATATATATATAAGTTATGGTTTAGATGTTACCAAACAATAATTCCTTTCTCCATAAGTCAATACTTGTAAAAATTTACAATAAATTAGATTCGATATTAAATAGAAAAGATTTTGAATTGTACGTTAATTGGATGTGTATTACATAAGTATCAATAGTAATAGAATTATACTCAATTAAATTAAATTGTTCATAATAGTAAATTAGATTATACGTATTTTGTAATAAAAAATTATACTAAAAGTTGATGTTCAAGGTATATTTTAGTGTGTAAATAGACCCAAAAAAAAATAAAATAAAAAGGCATTGCGATGATATTAATTTTCTTTCCTTCATGTTTTATCCAATAATATTTAGATTTTTTTTTCCTTCATGGCCATCCCCTAGTATTTAAATAATAACAACTAGTTATAATCACAAGAAGAAAAAACCTTCACTACCAAATCCCCTACTATTTAAATTTTTTCCTTGACGGAGGAGGTTAATTTTTTTTTTCTTGTGATTATAAAAATTTGTTGTGATTTAAATACTAAGGAAAAAAAAATCTAAATATATTGAATAAAATATGAAGAAAAGAAAATTGATATTATCAGAATATTTTTTTCTTTAAAAAAAAGGATGAATAAATAATGTTGGTTTAATAGATATTAGGTTTCAAAAAAATAATTGCATCAAAGCGTAGAAATAGTAAAAATAGCCTTTGTACAATAGTTAATTATGTATGTAAAACCTTAAGGGAGGCATGTAAAAATTTCCAAAAAAAAAAAAATAGCACAACCTGAAATGGGGAAAAAAATTGTTATCAATATTGATTTTTTTTTGGTATTACTGTTTAAAAAATTATGGATAGGAACAAGAGAAATTAAATTAATTTAATTTGAGAGAAAAATTCGAGAAGGAAGTGAGTTATATGGTGAAGCGAAAATGTCAACTCACTAAAGTATTTAGTAAACACAAAATATAATAATTGAAAGTAATAAGAAGTAATATTATATTATAAATGTTATAGATTTACAAAATAAAAAAATGAAGTTGTAATAAAAAGAGAAGTTAATTGAGAGCAAGTTAGGGACTTTATTGGTTGTACTTAGTAAAAATTTAAATTTTAATATATAGTAAATAGATGTATAAGTAATAGGGTGCTCAAAATATTTTTAAGGGTGTAAATATCTTCGCCCATATTTTTATTGTTCAAAATATTTTTAAGGGTGTAAATATCTTCGCCCATATTTTTATTGTACCATCAATTATAAATTAAAAATCTTAAATTTCAAACATATTCTCAAGTTAATAAGTTTTTTCATGTTTATAAAAAGTTTTATTAGATAAAATATTTTTCATAAAAGCATTATTTTTTATAAAAACACTTTAGAAAAATTTATAAGAAATTTTCTAAAGTGTTTTCTTTTTTTATTTTTGTAATCACTTCCAATTATTTTATGTTTAAGATTATAAAATGAATTCATTTCTATCAAATATTATAAATAAATAAATAAATATTTAAACATCTAAAAGCACTTTTGACATACCAAAATAGTCTCAATTGATGCACCATTGGTTGGTGGTAGCTTATAATTTGCACCATCAACGTTGTAACTTTTAACCATACAAGCTAGAAAAGCACTTGCTCGAGCTAATATGATGCAGAAAAGTGCTTATAACACCATGAAAGGAAGGCAAAGTTTCTTCATATTTCAAGCATTTCCACCAGATACATTCATACAAGTAATTCTGCTTATGGAAAAAGTTCTAACAGGAGTTCCATACCGCATTATATAATTCTAACACTGAAAAAATATAGTTCAAATGCAATAAAATAAAAAATACTTTTGACCATATTCTTCTAACTCAAACCAAAAGGAGTTCCATACCATATTATATTGTTCTCACTTAGTTTTTTCACTTACTTTCTCACTTTCGTTTTCCTTCTGGCTTCTTGACTTTTGACTTCTTAGCTTTTGGCTTCTCGACTTCTATCTTATCATCACCTTCAACTTTATCTTCAACTTCATCTTGAGCTTCATGATGGCAAGCAGCTTGGCTAGTAGAAGGCTGAGAGTCAACAAGATCAAAGCTCTAACGCTCTGGTTCTTCCTCAACCAACTATCTTAGCTCTCTGATTTCTTCCTCCAAAGAAAATTTTAGGGCTGCCAATTCATTATTCAACCAATTTATATATGCTGTAGATGTTGAATAAGGAAAAAGAAATTTGGGTTTTTCTTGAAGTTAGATAAGTTGAATTTTGTGGCATTAAGGATCTATATAAAGGTGATTTTATTTAACTCTAAGAGTAAAGTTAAAAAGGTATAATTTATACTAATTTTTAGTGAAATTTTTTTTTTACTAAAATTTAATATTTAGTCCTTTAATATTGTAATTATGATTTACACAGCTTATCTTCTTGTGATTCTGGTGATTGTGAGTTTACACAGCTTGAAATGGATAGCTAATGGAGTCTGCACAAACTTACATTCTAACTTCTCAAATCTCATGAGCACCTTGTTTATAAAGTTCTCTTGTGACCTCATTTTCCTATTTATCACAATCTCTATTCCCAAAATGCTTTTAGCAATGCCTAAGTCAGTCATGTCAATTTCTCTTTTTAGAATTTCCTTCAATCTATCTACCTCACTTCTGTATTGACTAGCAATCAGAATGTCATCAACATATAACAAGAAGTAAACAATTTCACCTTGATTTAGCTTCTGATAGTAAACACAAATATCAAACTTGCTTATCTTATAGCCATGATTGGTAATGAAATCATTAAATCTCCTATACCATTACCTAGTAGATGGTTTTAGGCCATATAGAGACTTCTTTAACTGACACACATGATCCTCTCTACCTTCTACCTTGAAGCCTTCAGGTTGATTCATTAGAATTTGTTCTTCAAGCTCACCATGAAGGATTGCAGTTTTAATATCCATCTGATCAGGTTCCATATCTTAAATAGCAACCAAAGCAAGTAGCAACCTTATTGAGCTATGTTTAACAACTAGTGAGAAGATTTTATCGTAATCAATTCTTTCACTTTGTGTAAAGCCTCTAGATACTAACTTAGCTTTGTATCTTGGTGGATCTCCAATTGTTCTTTCATTTTTCTTCTTAAAAATCCATTTACAACTAACCATTTTCCTTTTTTTTGGTTTTGGGATTAAGATCCATGTTTGATTCTTTATGAAGGAACTCATCTCATCATGCATTACTTTTTGCCACAAGTGACTCTCTTGACTCTTTAGAGTTTCTTGGTAAGACTTAGGTTATTCTTTTACTATATTTTTAGCAGATGTTAGAGGAAAAGCAATTAGATTAGCAGATGTCACGGGGCTCTTTCTGTGAATAGCTGCCAACCCTACGATGCTTCAAGTTTCGACTTGACTAGCACTAATTTTTTTTGCTAATAACGTGCACAAATAAGCTAACACAAGCAAAAATAGCAACCACAAAGACAAACATAATATTTACGAAGGCCTCATGTCTTTAACTTTCTTATTAATCATGTAAAAAGGATTACAAGCCACTTATTAACTCTTGGTGAGATCTCACAAATCTCAATACTCTCTCCACTTTGTTGGCAATAATGCCAAGCCCTTAATTTATAGATAAAGCCGACACCCTTTGCTTCCTAGGGTCATCAGGATCCTTAGAGTTTACTTTCTATCCAAACTTTAATTTATGTGCCACTTGTCATGCCCATGCTAGCATCGCTTGGCAATAAAAGGAGTTCGACTGTGACTCGTCTTGTTAGCAAAGTGGTACACTTTAAGGCTAAGGTTGTGACAAATCTCCCCCACTTGAAAGCCCAACATCCTCATTAGATTAGAAAGATAGTCATTCACTTGTTTCTCAAATTGCCACAACGTAATAACTCACTTTTTAGCTTGTATCCGTTGTGCTTCCTCCTTTCTACTGAACCAAATACTCCATTCTTAGGTTCTTCCTACTATACCCTATGATCTGATGATTAAGGATTTTCTTGGCTTCTTTATCAAACTGCTTCCAGATCATTGGTGGAACTTCCTTGGTTTGTTGACGCTCAACATCGACTAAGTTTTTCTGAAAAGGTTTCAAGTAATTCACATGCACCGTCGAGTGTATTTTTAACTTTTTAGGTAGCTTTAGTTTATTAACAACTCCGCCTACTCTCATCACTACTTCGAAGGGTCCGTCGTACTTTGGTACCAGTCCTCTATGAACTGTCCTGCTATTAATCTTCTTCCAAATCTGTATAGTAAATTTCAACAACACCAAATCCCTCTCGCAGAACTCTAGGTCCCTTTGTATTGCATTGGCATACTTCTTCATCTGACGAGATGCCTAAGCTAGACTTTCAGACGCTAATTTAATCATCTTCTGTTTGTCTCGTGCAAGCCGATATGCCGTTGAACATTTCACCTCAATATTCTATTTTGCCACCTCTTGTGTCATGCAAGGTTGTTGTTCCATTACTAATTCCACTAGACTTATCTCTGTTAAGGACGATTTATGTATGTTGTAGTAAAATTGGGCAGAGTCAAGAAAAATTACCCAATTTTTTTGACTAGTTATCACATAACGCCAAAGTACTCTTATAGTAATGCATTCACCCCTCAGTCTGACCATCTGTTTGAGGATGATTTGCTATAGAAAACTTCAGTTCCGTGCCTATGAGATTAAAAAGCGAAGTCCAAAACTTTCCTGTAAACATTGCATCTCTATCACTTACAGTATCTTCAAGCTCTCCAAAATATTTCACCATATGCTTGAAAATCAGCTCTGCTGACTTCTCTGCTGAACATACATGTGGCACTGGTATGAAGATGGCATACTTGAGCATAAATTAGCCCGTCTTTGCGCCAATATCTTCTCACTCTACCTTTTTTGATTTCATCACGTAGTTGCTGGTATGCATTATCTGTCTCTGTATGCTGCCTCACACGATCGATGAAATTTGATGTTGCGGTTGAAAGTATAGCCACATAGCCTTTTACCTCCTTTTAGCTTAGTGCAACTACCACTGAGTTATGTTTTCTTGTCTTGTATATCCACATGAATTTAAACGCCGCAATGAATTCTTGCCATCTTGCTTGTTTAGGCGATAACTTCTTCTAAGTTTTGAAGTAAGTATTGGCTACATTATCTATCATGACTGTGAAATATATTCCCAACAAATAATGCCTTCATGTAGTTAAGCAATGTACCACTGCTGTCATTTCTTTCTCGTAAGTCGAGTATCTCTGTTCCGCATATTTTAACTTTCGGTTCTCAAAAGCTATGTGATGCCTATCTTGAACTAACACGCCACCAATGATTTTATCTGATGCATCCGTCCATAATTCAAATAGCTTATCAAAGTCAAGTAGTTTAAGCACTGTTTCATAAGCAACTGCCCTTTTGATATAATCAAATGGTTGTTGGCATGTATCCATTCATTCCTACTGTTTCTCTCTCTTCAATAAGTCAGTGAGCACACCTACTCTTCTTGAGCAGCCCTCAATAAACTTTCTATAGTAGTTGGCCAGTTCAAGGAATGATCTTAGTTCTAGAATTCTCATTTGTGCAGACCAATCAAGGATTGCTTTAATCTTTCTCTTATCCATGCGAATTTTTTCGTAGCTCACCCAGTGCCTTAAGAATAGCCCTTCTTGCTAACAAAACTTGCATTTTTCTCTATTTACGTAAAGCTTATGGTCCCTCAGTTTGGTGAACACTTGCTTTAGATGCTCGAGATGTTCTTTGAATGTCTCACTATATATCACTATATCATCGAGATGTACTACCACAAATCGATCTAGAAACTCGTAGAGCATGTCATTCATTAGGTTGTAAAAGGTTACTAGTTCATTAGTTAATCCGAATGACATCACCAGGGTTTTGTATGATCCATACCGTGTCACAAACGCTATATTGGATTCATCTCCTTTAACATTCTTAACTTGCCAATATCTTGATCGCAAATCCAGTTTTATGAAGTAAAAATCTCTTCCCAATTGATCAAACAAATCTGTTGTATTTGAGACGGGATATTTTTTCTTGACCATCACTTTGTTGATTACGCGATAGTCTACACACATCCGTAATGAGCTATCTTTCTTCTTTTAGAATAGCATTGACGCCCTATATGGTGCTTTCGAAGGTTGGATGTATCCCACATCAATAGCTTATCTAGTTATTTTAGCAGTTTCACTAACTTTATTAGTGCCACTCTATAAGGATTCTTAGCAAATTCATCTAGCATAGCCTCATACTCATCAGGCAACTCATTAACCTAATATGGCTTGATATCAACAAGTGTTGCTATGTAAGACAACTCGCTTTACTTTAACCCTTTATTAAATTACATGGCACTCTAGAGTGATAGTCTCATCTTGCCATTTTCCAAGAACTCACCTAGTACAAGTTCTGGTGCTTTACCTGTAATCATAAGACTTCTTATGTATGGTATCATATATGTCATTACTCCCATAAAGAACTCTAAGCCAAGAACAAGTTCGAAATCTTCGAGTGAAATGACAAAAAATCTTATTTTCTCCTCCTATGTTCCGATCCTCAATGTGCTTATTGCTATGCCCTGTGTAAGGTTCACTCGCATTTGCTTGTTCAGGGCAGGCTAGTAAGCTCATAGCTACAAGTCATGGAGGCACCATTGTGGCTTGGAATGTTTATTTTACTTACTATTTCATAAGTATGACAACTGAGACATGTATTATGTCTCCTCCTGCCACTCTTGCAATGTCTCAAAAACTTCTTTAGAGGGGGATGGCTAGGTGCCACAAAAAGATCTTGACCATAACACCCCGAAGGCATTGTTATGTAATCCTCTGCCCTTGGATAAATAAAAATGTGCAGCTTGCATTATTTATTTAGTCTTATTTGCTCATTGTCCCGATGAGTAGTGACACTTATTTATTCAATGCTTGCACGCTCATTGACAGTTTGTATGCTTGTGGCGTATTTTATCAATATTGCTTTAAATTGTGTTGTCATACGCTTGTATGTTTGTTTCCAATTATTTTTTATTGCTGATTTATTTTTGTAGACAACTAACCTACTTGAGCTTGCTGCCTGTAAACTCGTTTGGGTTGCCTTGCTAGTTCGAATGCTATAATAAGTGTCACACGGACTTAAATCTTGACTAAGAGAAAGTCAATCCATGACATTTGGTATCAGAGTTTAAGGTTGTGGTAATAATGTCTACAAAAGCTAACTTCTCAAAAATAACCCGATCAGATGCTTTTGAAAGAAAATGAGTCAAATTAAAGGAGCGTCAACGAACCTTAGAGGTGGCACAGTAGAGAGGGGGCTCATTCAATGCTGAAGGCTTGAGACAAACTTTGACGATACTAGAGTCCTTGAGTTCTCGAGTGAGCTTACTGAAAATAAAAGCCGTTGGCTCTAGCTCCGAGTCATCTAATGGGGGACTTCTCGAAGAGTGGAAAATATAGTTGGCAAACATACAAGCAACTATATCACATATTACAGAGGAGTACTGTGATATGGTGAGTATGTTGCGGGAATGACATGAGGAAATAGACACAAGAACAAACCTCACAGCTCATATCTTTGTAACTCAATTAAGAGCTACTCTAAATTCAAAATATATTCGATTGAAGGTACCGAAATTGAAAATCTATGGAGGGACCCGAGATGCCGAAGTGCTTGAAAACGTTTGTTTGACATCGAACAATACTTTTGGACTATAAGAGCAGATTTCAAAGATGCCAAGGTGAACCCAGTGTTCATGTAGTTGTTCAAGTATGGCAAGTTATGGTGGAGAGCCTGAAATAAGAGCTAAAATTCCTCCCCAAAAATGTGATGTACCTTGCTCGAAAAAAATTCTCAGATTTAATGTTAAATATCTGAGATATGTCTAAGCAAGGTTGATTGTTTTAATTGATGGAAAGAATTCAAACTTGGGCTCGAAATGAGCTATAACAACAAAAGGTGTGAGATTTCCTATTCACACAAGCAATTGTTGAACGATTGTTAAATTACTCACGTGTTGACTCATAATCAAAAGGTATTACCTATTTCAGGAGAGAACGATAATGAGAGTAAAAGTCTAGAGATTGGGGCTATAACAAAGGTGGGGGAGCATCTCATTGAGCAAAATCGAACTTTCACAAAAATTCACCATCTTTCGATGGTGGGGAAGCGGGAAAGAAACATTATCATGTTTGCTTTGCAATGACCATAATAGAGTCATTGAGTACCCAAAAGCGGGCGAGACTAAGTGCTATTGTAGCTAAAAATAAACTACAGGAAGCCATTAAAAGTAATCGAGAGATCGAAAAGACGGGCCACATGATGATACCATGGATGTTATAGGCTTTAAAGGAGCTATCCAAAGGCAAAAAGGTTGCAAGAAAATGGTCTTTTGTAGAAGTGGTACTCACACTCACCTACGGATGCTTTTAAAAGGGAGGTCTTAGGTTTGGGTTGTAGGGGAGGCGAACTCCGTGGAAATGTACCATCTTTGGGCTAGATCTGTGGAGGCAAACTTTGTGGAAATGCGGAGTGATAAAGCCTTGAGGGACTTCAGAGGAGGGCCAGAGGGGTAGATTATTGTCTAGTAGGTCGTAAGGTACCCTGGATTGCAATAGTTGTGTCTCAGTAGCCGGGGTGAGCCTACGCAATAGTAGGTTATGACCGTGTTAGGATCGGGGCCATTGGTTGTAGCTGTTGTGACTCCGTAAGCCATGGCAGGTCTGTATGTTAATGGGTTGTGACTGCGCCTAAAGTCGAGGTCGTTACCTAAGAAAGTGTTATGGTGGACATAGTGGCCACTCATAAGTTCATTTTATTTTTAAAGTGAAGCGCCTTAAGCTGAAACACGAGGAAGATATTGGTCGCATAAAGGTTACCAACTCTGAAAGCCTTACCCATGACCAAGTTGATAAAGCAAGTGTAGATGGAGATTGGCACTTGGGAAGGTCAAATGGACCTTATTGCTTTGTAGGTGGATGACTTTGTTGCTCTTTTAGGAGAGAACTTCTTGTTGAGGAAGGGCGCAACCCTATTCCATTTGTAGGTAGCTTGCTGATCATAGGAGAAAGGCTCGTAGTGGTGTCGGCCAAAAGTTAAGCAATCGACAAAATCAAAGCTCTTATTTGCTCTTCAACTCAAGAAGAGGATTAAGAGAAGAGGACCTTTTTTCATCGTAATTCCAATCTCAGAAAAGGAGAGGGAAGAAAAGCCGACCCCATCAAAGATGACGAGTGTCTTAAGGAAGTTTGACAAGGTGATGCTAGATCAATTGCCTAAAATATTGCCACAAAGGAGAGCAATGGATCACCAAACGAAGCTGGTGTTTTAGGGGAAATCACCTTCGCATGCCTTTACAAAATGATTCAACCAGAACTAGTTGAACTCCGAAAATAATTAGATGGACTGTTGAAGGCCAACTTCATTTGACCATTGAAAAGCACCAGTTAAAGCTTTAGTGTTGTTCCAAAAGGTGCAGGATAGGAGCATAATGTGGTGTATCGACTACAAAACCCTTAACAAGTTGACGGTCCACAACATCTATTCCATTTCCCTAGTGGCAGATTTTTTTGATTAACTGAGTTCGGCTAGATACTTCACAAAGCTAGATTTGTGGTCAGGTTACTATCAAGTAAAAATTCCCGAAAAGAGGAATGAACCAAAATAACGTGCGTTACTAAGTATGGATCTTATGAGTTTCTAGTGATGTTGTTCGAGTTAATAATTACCCTTACAACCTTTAACCGAGTTGTTGAAAAATGGTGTAATATAGAAATGGTCTGAATAGTGTAGAGAAGCATTCTACAACTTGGAAAGAAGCTATGGTGAGAGATTTGGTTTGTACCCTTCTAGATATAACCAAGTCATTTGAGATGCAAATCGATGCATCTTACTTTTCAATGAGAGGGATTCTTGTTGCAAGAAGGCCACACTGTATCTCATGAAAGGCAAAAGCTACCAAAAACGAATTAAAGGTATAATGATCAAGAAAAAGAACTTCTAGTAGTGTTACATTATTTACAAATTGATGGGTAGACAGAGAGATTTAATGGAATGCTGAAAGAATATTTGCGTCATTTTGTCAATGCTAACCATAAAAAGTTGCACGTAATTACTTAACGTAGTACAGTTTTGCTTCAATGCAAAGGAAAACTCATTAACAAAATAAAGTCTCTTTAAGTTATTAATGAGACAGGAGCCACATCTACCCCACACATTCACAGAGTGTATAGGTCAGGCATAATTTAGAGAAAGTTGCCATTTAAGACGAAGAAGTGGACAGACAAAAATATAAGACCGCTTGAGTTCTCTAGAGACTTGATGCTAAGGAAGCTTATGCCAAAACAGATTCTGAAGAGTCGAGACAAGAGACTAGTGCAGAAATATAGAGGTCCAGTTTCAATCATTGCCAGAGTATAGAAGACTTCATACAAGGTCAACAGGGAGGACTCTACACGCAATTGACTAGTAAGAGAGAAGATCAAAGAGTAACCACTAAAGAAGAATATCAAAGAAGTTGAAGATATTCTAGCAAAGAGATTAGCTAAGGAAGAGCTAAATAACTAGAGCAGTTCCAACAGAAGATTGAAGACTTCAAGATAGCGCCATCATCGAGAACGCTGATAGATTAGGTGGGGGAGAATGTAAGGGCCACCCCGTATTTGCTCTTCTAGGGCAAGCTAGTAAGCCCATTGCAAAAAGTTGAAGAGGCATCATTGTGGCTTGGAATGTTTATTTTACTTACTATTTCAAAGATGTGACAACTGAGACATGTGTTATGTCTTCTCTTTCCACTCATGCAATGTTTCAAAAATCTCTTTAGAAGGGGATGGCTAGGTGCCTCAGAAGGACCTTAACCATCTGCACTCTGGGGGTATTACTGTATACTCCTTCGTCCTTGGATAAATAAAAATGTGCTACTTGTATTGTTTATTTAGTCTTATTTGCTCGTTGTCCTGATGAGTAGTGATGCTTATTTATTCAATGCTTGCACGCTCATTGATCGTTTGTATGCTTGTGGCATATTTTATTAATGTTGTTTTAAATTGTGTTGTTATACACTTGAATGTGTAAACCCTGTTCTTTGAAATAGGGGTAAAATGGTTATTTAAGGATATTCAGTATCACACATTCATTATTCAAGATTTATTTGACATATTAACGAAGTTTATAAGAACTTAAGTTTACTTAATGGAATAATTAATATTAATTTACTTTTATTTTTTGAAAACTGAAAAAAATGACTCAATTGCAAAATTTCAGGGACTAAATCACAAGATTTTCAAATAGTTAAAAATCAAAATACTGTAGTGAAGGCATTGTAGCACCGAAAACGGTCAATTGGATTTAGAAACAGTTGACTGGCAGAAGCAACATATGTGGTACTGTAGCACTTTGATTGACCGGATTTGGAAATTGATCGACCGGCAGTAAGTGTGTTTAACGACACTGTTGACGGCACTGTAGCATTGTTTATGGCACTGTTTATTGTAAAAATCTAGTTTTTTTGAGATTTTTTTAAGAATTTTAAAGGCATTTTGGTCTTTTTACCCATTTATCTATATAAACACAAGCCACCTCTCACTTGTTTCACGTGTTCTCTCTCTCAAAATACCCAAAACCCATTTTTCTCTCTCTAAATACCTTCTCTCACTTCTCTCTTTGATTTCTCTTTTTTTACAATTAAATTCGAAATTTTAACCACCAAATGAATCCTCATCGTATTCTCTTTACATTGGTACCATATTTGGGTTAGAAGATGCCAAAATAAGCGAAGAAGAAAAATGAGTTTTGAGGGAAAATTGGGGCTTTTGTATTTAAGTGACAAATTGAACTTTCTACGGGTTTGAACAAGTTACTGGTAAGTCAAATAACTCAATACAAGCATGATTTTAAGATTTAAAGCAAATTGAAGTTTAGGTTTTACTATTTATCAAAATTTTAAATTGATTTTTGCTTAGGGAACATAAAATTTTGTTTAAGAGTGATAAATGAAGTATTTAATGTCAAATGTCTGTTAATTCGTCGATTGAACAAATATATGTATAATTGCCAAAAATATGTATTGCGTAGAATTGTGTTATAAATGGATAATTGTACTCGAAAGGCTAAGTTGTTAGAGAATATGTGTTGGATATTTGTCGAGAATATAGAGTGTACGGAAATTACAACCAATGAAATTTTTTATGATGATATATAGATATATATATATGTGTGTGTGTGTGTGTGTGTGTGTTGAATGTTGTTGAGATAGACTTATTGGTCTTAAACATGAATGTGGAATTTGGAATGTAAATGGTCGTGGGATTCCATTGTTGGGAATTGGATAAATGGCCTCATTACTTAAGTCTCGTAATGTAATGTGTCAAACTAGGGAATTATGGACAAGTTATACATGAATATCGCATTTAGTGCATGTTATAATGATTTGGAATATTAAAATTAATAAGACTATGCATGTGTGATATTAGACGCCGAACACACGATAGTGAGACCAAATAGGCGAGAGGAGTAATTATGGGAGTAGTAATCCTCCATTATCTGTGAGTGGATTTATACATACATATGTAATAAATAAATTGCATGTGATACTTGTACATATAATTATGTGATATATATGTGTTTGAAATGCTTAAATGAAGTTATAATGAATGTTTTTCATGCAGTTTATATTGATATTGGGATATTTGTACAATTTGGTCTCTAATGTGATTTTAATTAATATACATACTTGTAATGGCCAAGAAGGCCGAATGTAGATTATATGCTTTGGAGAACAATGTTTGAAAGTGTTAAGGCCGGGATGGCCTGGTTTTGGTTTCACTTGGATTAAACTTTGATTTAAATGCATATATGATGGTGATGTAAGGCCATTAGGCTGGATGTTATTGTACGGCCAATGGGCAGGATATTTACTGTATATACAAGATTATAACTAATGGACGAACCTAAGAGAGGTCGCAGAGGTTACTAATACTGCAGTGAGGCTGTATAAGGGAGAATAAGTCATGGTAAGCCCACTATGAACTAATGCGCAGATATGCAATTATAGAGACCCTATGGAAAGTCCTACCGACTTAATAAGGATCTCATGGACTTGATGGATATGACGAGGACAGTCACTTTATCACCAAGTGACTACTCGGGCCAATATTAATGAGATGGACTTATTTTGTACCTATATATTTTATATGAAATAAACGATTTTTACAATGCATAAAATACAATTTTTAGTTTATAAAGAATGTTATACATGATTTTATGTATAACAGGCTCACTAATGGATTTCGACATTACCTCAGCTAAGTTAGCAGTCAGGATAATATGGCCAGCCTGTATTGTATGTTTAAACTTAAGTGCAAACTAATTTAATTGTTTTACATATATTGTTGTACATGAGTTACATATATGTATTTAAGCATATTAATAAATGAAATCCCAATATCATGATTTAGAAATATATGTTCATGTATGTATATTTATGTATGTATGCGTTCACTCACTGAGTATAGTTGTATATTCACTCCTCACCATTTCAGCTTTCAGGCTAGGAACGTTAGTCATCACTGGACTAGTAGTGGCAGTTGAGTGCACTTGATACATTGGGTAGGTCTATCTTCCTTGACTCAGTTATGAATTTGGTCTACTAGATACATGTTTTTTTTTTTTTTTTTTTTTGGATAATGTAAATTTTTCTAAACTTTGAGTTTTCTTAGGGATTTATATTATGGTTAAAAAATTAAAAAGAAATTGTACTCTGATGATTATGTAAGAATTATTATTTTGTTCAACCCATGTGAAATATTTTGATTCGATATTTTTATATTAATTATGAATGTTATAGATGAATGAATCACGGAGATCAATTCTTTGATAAAGCTCTCATGGATAGGAGGTTATGTTTATAAACTATTTTCAGGTGTTGAGTAAATGATTTGATTGCCTTATAAGCACTTGTGGTACATTCTGGATATAAAGGGTGTATCACGAGGGTCTGTGGTGATTGTCACAGGTGGACCAGGGGCATGATAGTTTACTTGTTTCCAATTATCTTCTGCTGCTGATTTTTTTTGTAGATAACCAACTTACTTGAGCTTGCTACGTGTAAACTCATTTAGGCTGACTTGCTAGTTCAAATGCTTTAGTAAGTGCCACACGGACCTAAATGTCAACCAAGAGAAAGTCGGTCTGTGACACCCTGCATGGCCATATTTAAAGAATTCACGGCCCTCATAGTGCAATATGTGCCCTCAACTTTCAATCCGCGATAAAGGTTGGTCGTGTCACCTATGTCCAACATAGCCCGAATTTCTCTCCAATTGATATATGCCATCAAATACATAAGCCCTTTGTAAGACTTATTAATCCGTAACATATTGCATCTCTATTGCTGCAATGGGTTCAACTTCCACACACTTGTTTTGGCCTTTTTAGATGCCTCTTGTTCGGTTGTTGTATTTAGTTTGACTTATTTTGGGCACTTTTTTGCCCTATAAAATCCATTACAGATAAAACACCCCGGTTTTCATTGTTTTTATTACTTGGCTTAGCTAGTTTCCTCTTTCTTCTTTTGGCCCTCACCTTTGGTATTTTTAGCCATTTTCTTCTTCTTATCCTTGCACGGCTTTCTTTTACTCATTTTGAGACTCGAACTTATAGTCAATTAACCCATCAGTCGCTGCAATTGCAGTAGACAAGTCTCTAACGCTTTGCCTTTGTAGTTTAGTTTACTCCTAATTCTATAAACCTAATATAAAATTGAAGAGCTTATCATCCTCTGACATATTACAAATATCCAACATCAACGAACTGAATTCTTTTACATAATCCCGTACAATCCCGGTATGCTTCAATCTCTTCAATCTTTCCCTAACAAGCCATACTGTATTACTTGGAAGGAATTGAGCCTTCTATTCCCTCTTTAATGCCTCTCATGTCTAGATGAGTGGTCTTTGCATCTCAACATCCTCAATCAGCTTCGTATGCCACCATAACTTAGCATCACTAGTGAGATATATGCTAGTCATGTTTACTTGTTCTGATTCTGGAATATGGGTTGCCTTGAAATACTACTCAATGTGTAACACCCCATTCTCATACTTATTCAATCAATCATTATTACATAATACTACATAATTTCATACAAAGAGTGTTACTATTATATCATTCTTAAATGTCTATTATATCATAATTCCTTACATATACATAGAGT
>JAXCLQ010000006.1:10567343-10579399 GCA_035584115.1 Cedrela odorata | reverse complement strand
ACTTGTAAATGGTAAATTGTAAATGTTTCTTTAATGTCATCATACTCAAATCATGGCATAATTTTATTTTTTTAATTTTTTTATACTGAATATATGTCCAACACATATATCACAAGAAACAAATTTTAAGAAAGCATTGACCGTCGTGCAAAATGATGGAAAAATTGGATGCAAATGATTTGTAGGAACTAATATTGAGAGAATGTTATCTACACAACGCCTTGAACTGGTTATCTAACTTGGATGATAATGAACACCATTAAGTTCATTTGTTGTCTCATTGTAATAATTTTTTCAACTATCTTCAACTGTAATGTCAATGCCTTGGATGATTGGTTCATTGTCATAGTATACCCCAACAAGGTTAGGAATATGATATGGAGAATATCTGTTATAATCATCTTCATTGTGGTGAACTAAAGATAAGTGTGGTTCATGAATATGATATTCATTTTGCATTGGTGGCAAGACACAAGGTGGAGCACACATAGATGGAGTAATGTATCACTGATTTGATTGCTTCCTCCAAAAGAAACTTATGTTTTGATCACAATAAATTCATGATCAAAACGTGGGTTTCGATCACACCAAATCCATTCATGTTTATTCTTTGTTTTCGATCATTTTTCTTCAATTTTTTCGACCATACCAAGCAAATTAACCACTAAACACAATCAAAACACATAATAACCAACATCCACTTATTTTTAACAATTAAAAAATATAAAATCACCAAATATACCTTGCATATTGATCACACAATTTGATTTCGAGAGAGATTGAAAAGTTTGATTATTGTGTGTTTGTTTAGAGTAAAACGAAAGAGAAACAAAGATTTATTAAGTTTTTGCTTTTAGGGATATTTTGGTCAAAAAATAGTATTTTGGTCAGTTTGATAAGAATAAAAAGCAGACTGATCATTTTTATAAAATGGGTCGTAAAAGTTAACATTTTGAGAAATATTTCGATGGAATATGGATCATGAAAACATAAAATAAACAAATAAAAAATGTGGAAGGTAGTCGATTACTTGTTGACCTATAAGTTCAATCTCTCAATTCAACTAGTTGGTTATATAAGAAAATATGTTGTTATAATCATATTGAAATCCAAGTGGTGTTGCATACAATATAATCTAACTTTGAATATCGTTATATATACAAAATTTCTCTCAACTGATATAACACTAATCATTGAGACAGTAATTATATAGTTGTTAATTTTATTATTCTATTATTAATGAGCGATTTTGTTGATATTAATGAGCGATTTTGTTGTATCAATGAGCGTTTATCATCTTATTTGTCACATCAATAAAGATAAAAAATGTATAACATTACTCTAAAGTTAAATTATAAAAGACACATATGAAGTGACGGCATGCAATAATATCAATCTTATTTGTCACATCAACAAAGATACAAAATGTGTAACATTACTCATTAAATTATATAAAACACAAAACTATATGAAGTGATGGCATGCAATAATATCAGAAACCTCAAATAAAGCAAATGTAAGCAGCTATCAGAAAGCACAAAGCTTTCATAAATGCAAACTTGGATAGCATATATAATTAGATCCCAAATTAGATTAAGCCATGCTTTATATCTCTCAAAAGCAAATATCAACTAGTTTTTTTATCAACTGATGATTAAATTGTTGCTTCCAAATAACATTACAACAGAAACTTGTACAGCAATTGGTGCAAAAATATACTTCCCTAAGGTGAAATGCTGCTGATTTAGTAATTGTGAGCATCAATTGTTCACGTAAAATTGTACTGCAGTCGAGGGCAGCAGGGGAAGATCATCTCAAAGCTCATCCTGCAAGAAATATAAAACGAGCTGTCAGATTGGATACTCGGTAGTGATTCTGCAGTTTGTTAAGTTTGCTGATTGCCTTGAGAATTGAACGTTTGAAAGAGAAGAAAAAAGAACATGGTAAACTCCCATTTCCAAAGTTGGCAGAAAGGCAGGATGTTCGATTTTTAAAAAATTTTGTGAATTTTTTGTATCCATAAACAGACCACATGGTTCCCAGAAGATACAGAAAGTCAATTATGTTATGCAGAAGTGCTGCAATTCAAAGTCTCTATCCTCTAGGAACAAAGAACACAGAGACTCTAACGGGATACAGCCAGACAAAAGAGGTGAAATTTGACGTTTGAAAACAATTTGGAAGCTCTCTTATGACATCACAACTCATCAAATTAGAAATAAAATGAATAAAGAAAAGTGGATTCTTACATGATAATCATCCAAGTAATCACGGTGATCATGCTACAAAAACAAATAATCAGATTTAGAAACTATGTTTCTGCACAGCAATATGAATGAAAACGACTAGATATCATTACCATTCAAATAGCATGATATACCAATACTATAAAAATCTATCCAAGACGAGTAATATGATAACATTGCCAAGCATTTTTTCTATCATGTTGTCATCAAGTCATCTATTAGAGCCTACATGATGGCCAAAAAGAAAGAAAGAAAGAAGAAACTGCAAGGTCCACAAGAAAGTCGAATGTGTTCAGATTGATAGAGATTCATTAAAAGAGAAAAATAATTTAGTAAGTAGAAAGGATTTCGGTTAAAAAAATAAGAAGAAAAAGTTAAGTATTTGACATCTAACATTTAAGTAAGGGCCATTCAAGCTCATTGAGGAGTGATCATCAGAAATTTAAACAGCAAAGGATAAAAATATGAAGCAAATAGTATCATTTCATGACCCCAAAAAAAAAGAGCAAATAAGAAGCAAACCCTTCGGTATTTGTCTTTGTAGCGATCTTTGTATCTTCTTCGATCATAACCCCTCTCTTTTCTCCTTCTTTCACCTTCCTCTCTTGCTCTCTGAGCTTCCTGTACATGCAATGGCTCAAATCACTTAAATCCAAAGGAGTTTATCAGCTGAATTATGTAGTACCCGAAAATGATATTAAGTCTTCAAACCTCTTCCTCTCGTGCTTTTCTCACTTTCTCAGCTTCCTCAAAAGCCTCTTTTTCAATCTGAAATATCAAAAAGGGAAAAAATGCAAATCAGGCACAGTAGTTTAATCATTGTACAGTAGTAAAGGCCAAAGAGTGGGATGCACCTCTCTGTTGGCAAATACTTCTTCTACCACTTGTTTTGCATACTCTGGTTCATCACAGATCAAAATGTTGTCAAAAACCGAACCAGCCTTGACCTGCATTCAAAACCATATAATCCAAATTGTGAGAATATTGAATTTTCTTGCAATGTCGAGACATTCTCAAATTTTCATATTGATACACTTGTCCAAAAGTTATACCTGCCAAACTTCAATGCCCACGTACTTAATAGGCTTAAGCACGTAAAGATCAGGGTCATCTTCAAACTCTGCAGGGGGAAAATGATACTTTTAACACTGAATTGAAAATTTTTATCTCAACTCTTTTTTTTTTAATAAATAAATAAAGCAGTATATGAGAATACCTGGATTATCAATATAAGGAATCTTCCATTTCCCTTTATAATTAGGGTTCTTGATTCTCTGTTGTGTCACAAAAGGAAGAAAAAGAAGTTAAATTGAGAAGAAGTCATAAAAAAAAAAAAAAAAAAAAAGATTTAGGCTCCATTTGGTACTGTTGTGATGTGACTTTCAAACCATAGTCAAGTATAAGTGTGTAAGTAGGTGATAAATATTAATTATTGAGTTAAAGTGAGTGTTTTTCAAATAATTTATTTGCCATGCTTTCAAAACACTATAACAGCACGACAGTACTCATAAGCTTTCTATCTCAAATTTAGAATCAGAATTGACATACCTTGCGCTTCCATGGACCTTTATATGCTGGATTTGGTATCTTTGGTGCTTTCCATATACCATCCTCATCTTCGTCCCAAGTATCAGGCTGACCAGAGAACAGGAAACATAATTTTTTTTATTTTCTATTTTTTTCTCACTTTTGTAATAGCATCAGATCACAAAGTTATAGTATTTATAATAAAATTAACACAAATAAAATGAAAGTGTAGAAAAAATAAAAAGTAAAGCAGTCTTTAGGAGGCATAACTAGCACACTACAAGTGGTGAGTTCAATACTGAAACCCTAGAAAGCATCGATATACATGGTTTGAATATATTGTTGTCGCATAAGTAATTTACTAACCTCTTTAGCTTTTGGATCTGGAATCTCTTTTGGAACTGAATCATATCCCTACAAGACCAAACACACAAAATGTGGCAAGTTAATACATATTTTATGCATTATAATCACAAATTGAATGGATGATTGTTAAGGAAACAGATGAGAAATTTCATACCTCTGGTTTGTCATCATTAGGATCATCAATATATTCTCTATCATCCCAATCTGCTGGCTGTGAAACACAATAAACAAATTCCATAAATCAGCAGTTCAAACAAAATTTACTGGAACTTGATTATTTTCATTACAATATAGAGGGTAAATCCTAACATATCCTAACTAAGGTAGCTGAAACTAATTGAATATATTCCAAGAAGAAAAATTGACAATCAAGAATGGGCAATTAACACCAAAACAATCGCGTTTCAAGCTCAGGATGAAACCTTTTTTGCCTTGACATCTTTGATTTTCCTTGTAGGAAGGATATCCCAATCTGTATACATGCTACCAGAATCCCTTTCTCGATTGTCGATGAGGATACTATAACTGGCATCAGGTCGGAGAATAAATGTATAGAAATGAGTTAACTTGTCAGTTTCGCATTCCAACTCCTTCTTGATGGGATAATTCTGGCCCTGGTAGGAAAGGATAACATGGAGATGCTTCTTTTGTGTGCCACATATATCTGGTCCAAACATCAGACTGCCCCCAAATACTTTGTTAGTCAATGACGTTTCCAGAACATAATGATGATGATAAGTAAGAACTAAATCAACCAAGAGTATGAGAAACAAGAAATTAAAACATGAGATAAATTAACCGAAACAAGCTTAGAAAACATATGTATGTGAATTAACTAAAAGATTTTTGGATTAATGGAAAAGACAATTTTTTTCAGAAAGATATTCTTCATAGTTTCCAGACTCAAGTCAAATATCTTCAGAAACTTTCTTTAGCCAGATATAAAAGGAATCCACCTCATATTTCCCATTCACAATAGCTAAAATTGGAGTGCTCAGTCGCCTAAAGTTCCGTAAACACATCTTGTAAGGAAATCTCTGTCTTATCTTAAACAAATGATTTACAGTTTATACTAAATGATCATACATAAAATGAAGCAATCAGGGTAACATTGTGCGCAATTAATTCTGTACTCGATTATATATTTTTACAAACTTGTATCAGTGAATCCCCTTCGATAAAACACCATGTTGTCCATATAAAACCAAAAATGAAATAGTATTAGATATCACATCCCATTAATATGTGTTAAGATTTAAAAGCTGCTCACTTAAATCTCTCTTACAGAAAGTTACTGCTCTGTGCAATCCAGTATGTTCCCAGATAATTTTCTTAATTTAGCATTTTCAGTATCCTATATTATCTATCACATCATCCAGAGAGGACAATTATTCAAAGAAATGAGAAACGGATCAAATGAAATATGTCTAGTAAGTAACAAACCTGTATGGAGTATCCCCACCAAATTTCTTCTGATTGACATATCCAGAAAGAAGTTTTATGTAACCACCACCACATTCAATATCCTGCTCAAGTCTTAAAGAATACTGGACGACCAATGTTCTGTTTTTGTTGCTGAATTCTGGTATTTTTGCAGATATGGCATAGTGTCTGGCATCCGTGTGAGTTTGAATACCTACAATAATGCAAACATCATTAAAGAAACTGTAAATTTGGTAAGGAAGGGCCATTTTGATGGAAGACTTCAACTTTTTAGCCAGAATGATTTACAGACAACTTCCAGGAATTGCTTTTTGGCTTGCTTCTGTACTACTTCAACTCAACAAGGATGCCAATTTAAAGCAACTAGCTAGGCAATTTCAACCAAAGTTTACCTTTAATTTAGAAGATAACCTAAGTCGGATAACGTCTCATTTAAATTTGTTTAGTTTTATAAAAGCATGGTTTGCAACTTATGAATACAGTGAGGCAACCTTCAATTAAAGTCCATTGAGTCTAACAAACCAGAAACACACTAGACATGCAATTTATGTGGTCAATTCAATGCAAACGATGATGATGTCAATAAAGAAGAGGTAACCGTTCAGGACAGATTAAATGAGAGGTGGGAGTACCAGCCATCAGGTATCGAAAATGTGGTGGGCTTTGTCAAGCTGCAGGTTTACATGCAGTGATGTGATGATGGTAGGAAAGGAGTGGCAGCAGTTAACACTTGGATATCACAGAGTTAATGCAACTTCAAATGACCCATCTAGAGGGGAAGGTGGGTGACAACTGCAGCAGGATAATGATAAGATGGATGAGAGCATGGGTCTGGGTGGCGATGGCAGCAGTATGCTGGTGAAAATGGTGTTAGGATTGTGATATCTCACATTGCTAGTGAAAGTGAGTTTGAGAAAAATTATAAGCTTTAAGTTCTCCTAACTAAGTAGTGGTATTTTGAGTTTTGCAATCTAAGAACAAATTCGATGATGAACTCTTGGTTGTTAAGCCCATCCTATTAATTAGATGATAAGAAGCAACACCATTATTGTTGCAAATGTTCTTCTTCCCTAGACTCTAACCTATCACTTGATACAATGATTTACTTCCTGTGAGGTTATCTAGTATCACTATCATTATAACATGATGACTCCATTATATTATACAAATCAAGAGCAACACATTTGAAAAATAAAACAAAACAAGCAGCTAAGTTCCTAGTAACCACATTTAAGAATAGGGAACTGAAGAAACTTCAGGCGAGCATTTCCAAAAGCCTACATGCTAGCTATTAAATACATCAATAACTTTCTTCACGCAATGACTTAGTTCATTAGGAACTTAATCAACACACCAAAAGTTTGAGATTGTACCTTTATCATCCGGATCACCGTGCCACTTCCCAGCTGTGTGCTTAAAAGTACCAGCTTTTCCTTCACTTCTTTTCCAATCGGATTTCACCCAGCGACTTTGCCATCCATCTGTTGCCGATACCAATTTTCAAATAGATATATATATAAAATGAATAAATAATTGTTTATTAAAAAAAAGCAAAAGAAAAGTATAATACATCATAAGAATCCCAGTTCTAAAAATTGAAAAAAAAAAAATCAGAGCTGATTAGAGTATTTTCTCGGCAAACCACCAGTCAATTAACAAACAGTAGCGAGTCAAACCACCAGTCAATTAAAAACCTATGACTGCATTAATATTTTCTCAGTTTTTTAATCTTATTTTCCTCTTTTCCTAGTGTTTTCCTACTGTTCACTTTCAGGCCACACTAAAAAGAAAAAAAAAAAGTGTCTGATACATAATTTTCTTTCACTTTCCCGCAACTTATCAGCAGCCAAACACAACATTTCTAATTAAAAAACAACAACAATGATCGCATCATATATTTCACTCCTTTTATTTTCTCGGCAACCAAACAACAGTAACAAATATAACTGTACAGAAACAGTCAGTTAAGTAGTTAGTGACGTGGCATAAATTAGAAAAACAAATGGTATAAGCATTTGAAGCATTATTTTGAAGAAAGTTTACCGTCGAATCGCTCTTCGAAAATGATCTCTGAAATTGAAATTTGAATGAAGAGGAACAGTACAAGCAGCTTAAGCATGACGAACTTAGAGTTCAGAATTTCCGCCATCTGCTGACTTTAGTTCTTGCAGGAGAGCATTCGGGTTTGGCTAGTTATAGAAAGATTGGTAGATTTTTCCCCTCCTATTTGTATTTAATTACTGTTTTTGCCATTAACATGATTTTTATTTTTTCACCGTGTTTTGAAGTGAGGTTGATGTCCTTATATTGAGGAAAATATATGTTTTTATCCACTAACATTTAATATTAGTCATTCAGGTCCTTGCTTTTAGAAATATCAAACAAGATCCGCATACCACGATATATATAGCCCACATGGGCGCTACTTGAATTCGTAATTTAAGAAAATATAATCACAAAATCAGGAATATTTATTTAGCATATTTACAAATTTAATATATTCAATGATACATGTAGTTATATAAAAATTAAATTTAATAATATCTTAATAATTTTAATTTTAATAAACTTTTTAAAATTAATAATAAAAAAAAGTCTATAGTAGAATACAAAATTAATAAATTGATAAGTTATGATGAATATACTTTTTAAAAATTAAATATAGTATGAGTTTCAATACGTACTTCGTTAGAAGCTCGAAACAGCTTAAATTCTGCAGACGAAGCGAACATAACATGAGACATTTGACATTTAGTATTTTTTTTATTGAAAATTGACTGAAGATATATAAGAGACTTAAGTGAATATTATTGCAAACCAATCAAGTCAAGTGTTGTTTTGTTAAAATATAGGGACTAATAGTGAATTTTCTCGAGAAAGTGGCAACTAAGTGGTAGGTAATTGACCAAATATTTAATAAGGGTGGGGCCCATTTATTTGAAATAAATTCAGACTTTCTGAGGCTTTTAGCCAATGAGATGTGAGCTAGACTTTGCATTGTCCAATTGTATTGTTTTTAAGACATTTTCTTCCCACTTTGATCTTTTATTATTTTATTTTTATTAATTAACTTAATTTCTTTTAGAGATCGATATGGATACAATAGAGATTTGTACTTAAAAAAAAAAGTAAGATGTTATATGAAAAATACTTGATATTGGTATCAAATATCAATTGTATGTTGCATTTTCAAGTAGTGTAAAGTTGATGGAAAGAAAATAAATCTCCTTATTCAAGAATCTAATTTTAATAATAAAAAGGAAAGGACAAGAACATAAACATAAAGTAAAGCATCTACCCTTTCGAAAATTATTTTATTAGAGAGTGTAATAATTAAGAAGTAAAAAAAAAAATAAAAAAAAAGAATGATACAAAAACTAACATGATTCATAAATAAAATAAATAAATGGATAAAGTTGTTAGATTCATCATTTTATTTTCTCCTTTTCAATTTTGCACTATAAACTCAAATAATAAAAATAATAAGATTTAAACATACCAAAATATTAAGTAAGATATGAGTTAATAAGATCACACGACATAAACTTTAAAAAAAATTTTATTTTATTTTGTTGTATATTAAATATATTAAAATAATATAAGAAAATCTAGCAAAATTTCCAAATCTTTGGTCTCCAAAAGAGTTGTGGGTGGGTCAATGTGGCCACATTTTCCACGGCATGGCAGCAGAAAAATGGAAGTAACAAATAAGTTGAAGTCAATCTTCACATTTCTTCAAGTCAAAATATAATTAATTTTCACAAAATTGATGGGATGGGAGGTCAAAAAACACGTTTCCCTTCAAAGAAATTTCACTAATCTTTAATGTTTAATATTTATGCCATCCATTACTATGGTCCTAAGTTAAGCAAGAAAGCAGGGTATTCTTGTAATATTTGTTAAAGGAGAAGGGCTGATATGAGTGAAGACTTGAGTGTTGATCGTAATTTTTCGCTGGAAATTTCCAAGTCTTCTACCAAGTCTTCTTCCCAAGTCCACGGCAGAACAAGCGAGGACCATATTATAATATTAATATTAGTGGTGATGGTGATGGTGATGTGTAGCGCTATGGTACAACCGCTGTACAGTAATGTATTCCGTTGAAATTCTTTAGTTGTTGATTACACATTTAAAATTTGTTTAATTTATGTATTATTTTTTTTAAATGTAAAAAAACATTTAAAATTTGTAAAAAAAAAGTGTAACAAAAAATTAAAAAATTGTATTAAAAATTTAATGTTTTAGCATGGCACAAATCGCATAATATCAAGTGTTGTTACGTAAATAAAATATATTTATTATTATAAATTTATTAGTAAAACGATAGTAAATTGTTGGCCCCAAGATTTCAATCTATAACCAACCATAACCAGGAGGGTAGTTTAATCATAACCCAATATTGATTCATCTTTAATTGCATCCATGATATTTTAACAAAAGTATAAAACAATTTCAATTACTGATTCCAAATGACATTTCAAATAAATATCAACTTTCATGGAAACGAAAATTTGCTAACATGCCCTGCATGTATTTTATTAAAATGAAACGTCATATAGTATTACAATTTCTTTCCACAAATTGGAAGGAAAACCTTTTCAGCAAAAACCAAAAACAATCCTCTTCAAGCAGACTCAAATGCAGTAGGAAAACCATTCCGCTTGTTTTTAAAGGATCAGAAGAAGGTACCGAGAAAAAGAGAAATCTACCGCTGTCGCTAATTCAAAACATCAAAATAGTAAAATACAATCGTAGGGCTCCGTACTTCCCCCCTACTTAGCCTGAGGATGAGAAGCAATGAAGTCAACAGCCATGCTGATGGTGTTGATCTTGTCTGCTTCGTTATCAGGGATCTCAAATCCAAATTCTTCTTCAAGTGCCATGACCACCTCCACGGTGTCTAAACTATCTAACCCAAGATCGTTCTGGAAATGGGCATTTGGTGAAACCTGTGAAAGACAAAAAAATATATCCGTTATGATTTATCATACAAGTTCCATGTAATATTGCTAGAAGAGGACAAGATTGATGTAATCTGGCCTGATAAATGAGTGTTGGAAGTGTAGATTAATTTTATGAACCCATAGCACATGCCCACAAACTGGTGAGAATAAACTAAACGCACAAAGTAAGAGCGAGAAGATTAAGCTTTGAGGTGGCAGCCCACATCTTAACGAGTACACTTTTTTATAATCGGAACAGAGCCATGTTGAATGCATATTTTTTACTGATTAAAACAAACAACGGAATCCACTTAGCACCCCTGTACAATGAGACGGGGACTGATGCACCAAACTTAAAAATGTTGAATGCTGCCATAAAAGGAATGTTACAGACTACATGCTACAATATTTGGGATAGAAGCACACAAGGGTAAAACAAAAAAGTCTGAAACTTTAAAATTTGGCAGCACATTTACCCAACAGCAATTCTTGAGGGCATATGTATCACGACTGACTCCAAAACAAAAAATGAACTCAAAACATACTGGATTCCAAACATTCTTTGGATTCATGAATTCCCATCTGAGTAGCACAAGTTAAATTAGGAAATCAGTCAGCAGGATCATGGATGGCTCAAAAGCACATGCAATGCAAATGACATGCAACTCAAGGAAAAGCAAGCCAATAATCAAGATTTAGAGACAAAGTCTAAATTATGTTCTCAGGACTCTGCTTGGAGAATCTGCTTGACTTGGTCACGGATTTGGCTAGGATACATCTCATATATCTTACATCCCTTAACTTGCAACTTGAAACATGAAATAGAAAACTTGAAACAATTAACATCAAACTTAAAACACATAATATAAAAAACTTGAAATACGAACCTAAAACTTAAAACAATTAACATCCAATATATTGTAGCCAATCCCCTTGGTCATACGAGTGTTATTTGTAGGTTTCACTAAGCTCCATGTGACTGATATTGCTAAACTAATTATCAATATGTTTAACTTTTCCTATGCAATTTCTATGTAAGATTCTTTTAATGTAAACGGACTACAGACAACCAAAACTTATGAGGTAATAAGATTTGTGTTAAGACCTAATTCTTGAATTTCTCTAGCCTAATTTGCAAACTTTTAAGATATCATAGTGGAAAGGCCAAAAAGTAAGTACAACTTGTTTATCATTATGCTGGCAGCATTGATAGAAGAAAGGGAGAATGGCACTCCTAAAGGCTATAACCCACATATTTAACTGTACATTTGTACCTGAAGCAAAGTATTGCAGAAATTTAAGGGATCGTCCGGTATCATTTTTTGCCATTGCTTTTATTTTCATTTTACAAATTCAGATATAAAGCATGTCCTATATTTTTTTGTTAAAATTAAACCCATAAAACAAAAAAATACAAATTATACATTTATAACCTAATATCATAAAACGGTTTAAACTTATTATATCTATTTTACAAAACAAATCACAAAATATATCATAAAATATTCCTCTCACCTAAATTAAACTCTCA
>JAXCLQ010000006.1:10536742-10557440 GCA_035584115.1 Cedrela odorata | reverse complement strand
GACTTTTATTCCACCCAACAAGAGATCTGGATCTGGTAGCACTTCATCAGCTTAGGGTGCACAAAGGAATCAGCCTAGGGTTCAGACGATAATGTTTGCAATGAATTAGGAACAGGCTCAAACTAATCCAAAAGTGATAGTAGGTATGATGTTGATCTTTGGTCAGTCTGCATACATTCTCATAGACCCTGGATCTAATAGATCTTTCATAAGCACATCATTTGCATAGTATGCCGATAGAGAATTAAGTTCTTTAAACCAGGAATTAGTAGTGCATAAGCTACTAGGACAAAAATTACTCAGAAAGACTGTGTTTAGACAGTGTGGAGTGATAGTGGGAGAGACTACCTTAGAGGCAGATCTCATTTCACTAAAAATCCAAGATTTTGATACCATTCTAAGAATAGATTGGTTATCAGAACATCGAGCTTTAGTAGATTGCTTTACCAAGCAAATGACTTTTCGGAAGCTTGATGAACCTAAGGTGGTTTGGAGCGGTGAGCGCAATGTGCTCTCCTCTTGTGTAATTTTGACTTTGGAAGCAAAGCAGTTATTGCGAAAAGGTTGTGAGGCATTTCTGACACATGTGATGGATATGATAGCTCAGGAGAAACAATTAGAACATACCCCTATTATGAATGAGTTTTTCGATGTATTTCCAAATGAGTTACCTAGAATACTTTTGGAACGAGAGTTTGACTTTGTTATAGATCTTATGCCCAAAGCTAATCCAATCTCTATGTCTCTATATCATATGGCGCCAGCAAAGTTCAAAGAGCTCAAGGTTCAATTGCAAGAGTTGATTGATAAAGGTTTCATTAGACCTTTTTTTTTTTTTTTTTTTTACCTTGGGGAGCACTTGTTTTATTTGTAAGAAAGAAAGACGGCACTTTGAGGTTGTGAATTGATTACCGTCAGTTAAATAAGGTGACTATCAAGAATAAGTACCCATTGCCCTGTATTGATGATCTTTTTGATTAGTTGCAAGGAGTGATTATATTTTCCAAGATCAACTTAAGGTCTGGATATTATCAATTAAGAATTTGGGAGAGTGATGTTTATAAGACTGCTTTTAGAATGAGGTACGAACATTATGAGTTCCTAATAATGCCATTGGGGTTGACTAATGGTCCTGCATCATTTATGGATCTCATGAATTATGTCTTCCATCCTTACTTAGACAAGTTCGTAGTTGTCTTCATCAATGATATTTTGGCATACTCTAAAAATAAGAAAGAGCATGCTCAACACCTTAGAATTATGTTACAAACTTTAAGGGATAAAATGTTATATGCGAAATTCTCTAAGTGTGAATTTTGGCTTATAGAAGTTGTATTTTTGGGACACGTGGTGTCGGGTGATGGAATTTTTATGGATTTAAGAAAAGTTAAAGTTGTATTGTAATGGGAAAGACCGAAGAATATCACAGAGATCCAAAGTTTCTTGGAGTTGGCAAGTTACTATCATAGGTTTGTGGAAGGTTTTTCTTTATTGGATGCCCAATTGACACAATTAACAAGAAAAAGAATTCAGTTTGAATGGGATGATCGATGTGAGCAGAGTTTTCAAATATTAAAAGATCGACTTATCTTTTCTCCAATTTTAACACTTCCTACACCGAGAGGTGGTTATATTGTGTATAGTGATGCATCTAAGCAAGGATTAGGCTGTGTACTAATGCAGAATGGGAAAGTAATTACTTATACTTTTTGTCAGCTTAAGCAGCATGAGGTATATTAACCTACCCATGATTTAGAACTTGCGGCAGTAGTCTTTGCATTGAAGATTTGAAAAAACTACTTGTATAAAAAGTAGTGTCAAATTTTTAGAAACCATAAGAGTCTAAAATATCTCCTTACACAGTTAGAGTTAAATTTGAGACAACAGAGATGGTTAAAGCAAATCAAAGATTATGATTTGATTATCGAGTACCATTCAGGGAAAACTAATGTAGTAGCAGATGCATTGAGTGAAAAATCTTATATTACATTAGCATTTATCCGAATAATGTATATGTCATTGTTGATAGAATTGAAGGCTTTGAAGGTAGCCTTGAGTTATGATGAGAAAAGAGCTTTGGTGGCTAATTTTGTAGTACCCACATTGGTGGATCATATTAAAGAAAAATATATGCAAGATGGTAGTTTAGTTAAGATATGTCAAAATGTACTTGATGAAAGGAAAGTGACTTTTACCTTACGTCAGATGGTAAATTGACTTTGAGAGGCAGAGTTTATGTGCCTGATGTTGATGACTTAAGGAAAACTATTATGGAAGAAGCACATTGTTCTGCTTTTGCTATGCATCCTAGTAGTACGAAGATGTACCGAACTATTAGAGATAGTTATTAGTGGTTAGGTATGAAGAAGGACATAGCTAAGTATATTGCTAGATGTTTGATATGTCAGCAGATTAAGGCAAAATATCAGAAACCAACAGGAACTTTACAACCTTTACCCATACCGGAATGGAAATGAGAGCATATTACTATAGATTTTATGGTTGGATTACCCTGTACTCAATTAGGAAATGATGCCATTTGGGTCATAGTAGATCGTCTGACCAAGTCAGCACATTTTATATCAATCTGTATCAAGTACTCTCTAGAGAAACTGGCAAGAATATATATAGCAGTTGTAAGATTACATGGAGTACTTGTCACTATAGTGTCAGATAAAGATCCTCACTTTACATCTCAATTCTGGCCGAAGTTTCAAAAAAATATGGGTACTACTTTAAACTTCAATTCTGCTTTTCATCCACAAACTGATAGTCAGTTGAAAAGGACTATTCAGACATTAGAAGACATGTTGAGATCATTTGTTATTAAATTTCAAGGTAGTTGGGATATGCATATACTTTTGGCTGAATTAGCTTATAATAACAGTTACCAAGCTAGTATCAGTATGGCTCCTTACTAAGCACTATATAGAAGAAAGCGTAGAACATCAATATGTTGGGATGAAGTAGGTGAAAGAACACTAGAGAATGTTGAACTGGTTGAGATGACCTCAAAAAAGGTGAAAGTGATTCAGGAAAGATTGAAGAAAGCCTAGGATAGATAGAAATCTTATGCAGATCACAGAAGAAGAGAATTAGAGTTTAACGTAGGCGATATACTATTTTTGAAAGTATCACCCTGAAAAGGCATAATTCGATTCAGAAATCTAGGAAAACTTCATCCTCGATATATTGGACCTTTCCCAATAATCGAGAGAGTTGGTCCAGTAACATACAGACTAGAATTGCCCATAAAGATGCAACGGATACATAATGTCTTCCATGTCTCAATGTTGAAGAAGTATGTTTAAAACCCTTCACATATCATTGGATTTCTACCCATTGAAATTCAAGATGATTTAAATTATGAAGTTCAATCAGTAGCACTTTTGGATCGACAAGAACGGATGTTAAGGAGTAAAGTGATTCTCATGGTAAAAGTTTTATGGCCGAGTGCCACAGTTGAAAAAATGATATGGGAACCTGAATATCAAATGCGATAACAATATTCTTATTTATTTCATTGGCAAGGTACATAAATTTTTGATTTCTTAATGAAAATTTTAATGGCATAATATGTCATCATTCCTCGCCGGGAGAGTAAAATTTTGGGGACAAAATTTTTATAAGGAGGGTAGTATTTGTAAATCTCGTCTTTCAGGTATAAGGGTAAGATAATAATTTATGACATTCATGAATGCACATGTATATATATATATATATAGTTAATTGATACACAATCGAGGCGTAAGCAACTTAAATTAACTCATGGTATGAAGATTAAATGAATTGATAAGTTGGACGCAGCATATATTGAATTTTCCTATAGTGTTCTATGCTGACGCAATTGGCAATCTCGCTAGTCGATTAGTGAGTAGGATCAAGGGGCAGCGCCCTTGTAGGGGTGTAGGAGGCGGGGCCTTAGCAAAAATTTTTTATTATGGTTTCAAGAAATAACGAATTTCGGCTTTAAATTTTCGAATTTCTTGAAAAGATTTGATGAGTATCGGGTAAGGTTTGAAAGGAGAACGAAATTGGTCGATCGGATTGGCAAACCGGTCGACTAGCAAAAGTAATGTCATGGGGGGAGGAGAAAAGGGAAGCAGTCTACCAGTTGCCCAATCCGATCGACCAGCAAAAGCTGCGTAAGAGGGAAGTAACCGATTAACCAGATTGCTGGAATAATCAGTTTTTTTGGGTTTTTCAGGAATTGTAAGAGTTTTTAAAGGGCATATTGGTCTTTTCACCTCTTTGTCTATATAAACCCAACCCCTCTCACATATTTAAGTTTTTCTCTTTCTAAACACACTCAAAACTCGTTTTCTCGCTCTAAATGCTACCTCTCACTTTACTTTTTGATTTTTCATTTTTCTTCCGATTAAACTTGAAATTTTCATCATCAAATGATTCCTCATTGTATTCTCTTTGATTTGGAACTTATTTTGGGCAAAAAGGAGTGAGGTTAAGCGAATATTTAAATTTAGGTTTCTACGCAAATTTGGGGTTTTCGCGTTTTAACGACTAATCGCAGTTTCTACAAGTTTCTACAAGATAATGATAAGCCTATTAACTCATAATAGTTATAATTTTAATATTTTAAATGAATAAAGAAATTAGGGTTTACTGTTCATGTGAAAAATTTACTTTTAATTTCATTTAGGAAATGTAGAATTGTGTTTTATAGTAATAATTGGAAGAATATGATGTCAAATAAGCGTTCAATCGTCATTTGAATAATTATATGGATAATTATCGAAAATATAAATTTGTGTGGAAATTGCGGTAAATGGAATTTTTATGACGATATATATATATATATATATGCATTGAATGTTGTTGAGAATAGGCGTAGTTGCCTTAGACATAAATGTGAAATTTGGAATGTTAATGGCCATTGGATTTCATTGTTGAAAATCAGGTAAATGGCTCGTTAGATTTGCTTCGTGAAGTGTCGTGTGACAACTAAAGGACATTTAGCCACATTTTCCACGCACATTTAGTTTAAATGCATTAATGTATAAACATTTGGAGACAAGAAATTTATTTGAAAAACATGTGTGTGATATTAGATTCAGAAAACTTGCAAGAATGACCGATTGGACGTGAGAACACGTAGCGAAAGTGTTTACCCTCTCTTAAGTTGTCAGTAAATTTATACATGTATAATTATGTAAGTAAAATGCTTGTGATATATATAAATATATACGCATGTGTGTTAATTTATTGAAAATGAAATGTTATTGTTGTTTGGTATGATATTGAAAAATGATTTATATACTGTGGTTTGCCATTAAATTATGTTTTGATATACATGCAAATAATGGCCGAGGAGGCTGAATTTGGTTTATGTATTTTATGAAGGTTGTTTGAAAACGTAATGGCTGAGAAGGTTGGGTTTTGATTTACATAGGTACATTAACATACTAAAAATAAATTATTTTTATTGCATGTATATTAGTGATATGAGGTCGTTAAGGCTGGTTATTGATACATGGCTAGTGGGCCAGATTAATTACTGTATATACAAGGTTGTAACTAATGGACGGACCTATGAAAGGCCGCATAGGTTACTAGTGCCTTAGTGGAGCTGTATAAGGAAGGTTAAGCCATGATAAGCCCACTGTGAGCCAATGTGCAGATGCGCAATTATATAGAGACCTTATGGAAAGTTCTGTTGGCTTGATAGGGATCTCCTGGATTTGATGGATACGACGAGGATAGTCACTTTATCACTAAATAACTACTCGGGCCAACATCAGTGAGATGAGTTTGTTTTATAAATGCATGTTTTATATAAATTAAATGATTTTACAATGCTTAAGAAATGAGTTTCTTTTTTACAAGAATGTATTGCATATGGTTTTATGCATAACAAGCTCACTGATGGATTTCGACGTGACCTAGGCTAGGAAAGTGGTCAAGATAATATGGTTAGCCTGTTTTGGTTGTTTTAAATGGATGCAGACCATCTTTACATTGTTTATATTTATTAATTGTACATGAAAATGAATATATATGTACTTTGAGTATGTTAATAACGAACTCCCAATATCATGATTTAGAAATGTGTGTGCATGTATTTATACCTATGTATATATGCGTTTATTCACTGAGTATAGTTGTATACTCATCCCTCACAATTACAGCTTTTAGATTAGGCGCTTTAGTTTTAGCTGAGCTTGTGGTAGCAGTTGAGAATACCCGACACTCTTGGTAGGTCTTCTCTCCTTGACTCACATGTTTTATCTCGAATCCACTAGATATGTAATTTCGAATATATGTATTTAGCTGGGATATTGGTTTTATTTTGGATTTTGAAAAGAAATTGTAAACTAGTTGATATATGTTCGAACTTAATATTTTGCTCAACCTATATGTAATATTTTAAATTGTTATTTATATTCATTATGCATGTTGTGGATGAATTGATCATGGAGATCAATTCTTTGATGTTGATAATCCCATGGATGAGAATTCAAATTATAAATTGTTTTTAGGTTATGGATGTTTACAGAGAAACCTTACTGGCTCTCTTAATGCATTATGGGGTATAGAGTGTATCATGAGGGTTTGTGGCGATTATCATAGGAAGACCAGGGTTGGGGCGTGACAAATGATATAGTAATAATTTAATATGCTCATATGTATTGATAAAAAATTAGAATTTGGATTTGCCATCATAGCAGCATATGTTGATGATATGAATATAATTGAAACTGTTGAAAATGTTCTAAAAACTACATAATACTTGAAAAATGAGTTTGAAATGAAGGATTAGGGGAAAACTAATTATTGTCTTAGTATGCAGATCGAACACAAATTTAACGGAATATACATTCATAAATCTACATATGTTGAAAATATTTTAAAATATTTAAATATGGATAAAGCTCATCAGTTAAGAACTCTTATGGTTGTTCGGTCCATTAATTTTAAAAAGAATCTATTTTGTCCTAAAAAAGATGTTGAAGAGATACTTGATCGAGAAGTACCATATCTCAATGTAATTTGGATCTTATTATATCTTATACAATGAATCAGACCGGATATAGTTTTATTTACGAACTTATTAGTCAGATTTAGTTTTTGTATCTACTCGCCGACATTGAAATGTCGTTAAACATATTTTTCGTTACCTTTATGGAACGATGAATTTAGGATTATTTAATTCTAGTTAACCAATGTAAAATCCAAGGCTAGTTGGTTATGCAGATGGTGACTATCTTTTTTATCCTCACTAAGTTTGTTTAAAGACAGGATATGTTTTTACTTATAATAATACAATAATCTCATGTCGATCTACAAAATTAAACTTTCTTTACTTCCTCTTCTAATCAATCTGAGATTCTTGTACTACATGAAGCAAGTAAGGAATGTATATGGTTGCGATCTGTTATCAATTATATTAAGAGTATATGCAACCTATTTTTTAGTACAGATATCCGACAACAATATACGAAGATAATGTCTACTTGTATTGCTCAAGTTAGAAGAGAATGCATTAAAGGAGATTAAACCAAACATTTATTACCTAAATTCTTCTATACTCATGAGTTCCAATAGATCTAACAGATTGATGTTAAACAAATAAATACGGTTCTCTAATTTTTTTTTAATCTTTTCACTAAAATTTTACTTATATTAATTTTTAAGAAGTTGGTATATAGCATCGGCATGTGCCAACTCTAAAATTTAACAAATTAATATTTGCTATTTTTAGAGAAAGAATTTCATCAAGGGGAGTATATTATAGTACAAAAGAATAATTATAAAAAATTTTAAATAAATATATATTGTACTCTTTTTTTCTTTGTCCAAGTTTTATCCCACCAAATTTTTTCTAATAAGATTTTTAATGAGATAGTATGAAGCACTAAATGTGGTGTAATCTAAGAAAAGTGTTGTGATAAATAGCAAAATTTGATAGGTGAATTTACCCTATCTTCTCATTAGTGGCTTCCACCGCTTCTTATTGTTTTGATTAGTTTCTCCATGCACAATACTGGACAAATACATGCATAAATCGTATTGGTCACGTGGGTCACATAACCTATTATATACGACCTCTTGTATAGTAGAAAACTTTACCCCCTCAACTCCCTTCGTTTCTCTTCGATCCATTCCGTAGTGTGGAATGATATAATGGTAACAAATATCAATTAAGCCCCTCTATTATATTTTATTTATATATTAATTAACAGTAAAATATCATTTACACCCCTATGCTATCATTTATTTTTACTTTAACTTAATATTCACAACAATATTTTCATAATTTATTGACTACAATTATATAAAGATAAATTAAGACAAAAAATATGATCACGTTATTTTCCATAACAAATTAATTCCATCAAAATGCATGAACACATTCATTTGAATGAGAAAACTTCTCCAAAATATGTTCAATTTTTTCTATTAAAATTTAAAACAAATAAGAATTATTTTCTCTTTGGCTTTTCCAATGAAAGAGGAGCAAAATGGGCTTCCTCATTCACAATTACAATCTACAAAAATAAGGTATGCAAATCAGTTGTCTGATTTCATCTCCTAATTTACAAACAAAAATAATTCCTTCCTTCCCCTAAAACAATGTACAAATGAACAAATTCATTCAGTCCAGGTAAAACAGAGTGACAATTTTCCGGAGATTTTTTGCCTCTTGACATGTTTCCATCAGCAACTTGCTGTCGTGGAATGCAAAGCAAATCACCTGCTGTACATGTGAAATGATGTCCATATTACACAGCCTGCAATTCACCACAATCAAAAATTAGAAATGAAAATTTGAGAAAAAAAAACTCAGACAGACTAGCACTTACTAAACTACAATCGCCTAATCTAGAAGATGTGTAGAAAACAAAAGCCAGAATGTTCCGTCGGATATAGGAATGATAAATTTGTCAGCCAATAACAGGATGTCGAGTTCACTTGTTATCCTAGATAGTATGTGAACTGGAATTCAAGATTCATGTTTCCAGGGAGCTTCCAAAGGAGTTGCAGCAAGATGGTATTTTTTTTGTCCTGTCAAAAGTTGGAAGCAAACTAGGGTTGCAGAGTAAATGGTTCCTTGGAGAGATGCATTTGCATAATCTGGCATCTAATCTCCAATACTAGTGAAGTTATAAATCAATTCTGTAAGTAAATATGAAATCCACTAGACTCATGAACAATTGACATGCATATTCAATTGACACTTCACCAGTTCAGTCAACCTCAACATTGTTTGAAACAAGCACAAAAGTAAAAATCTTCAGCTGTAAGAACAGATATTATTTTTCATTATCTATTACCTAAAGCTGAATCTTAAGTCATTAAATGAATAAATTATTTGACGAGGGAAGGGATAAAAAAAAGATCACAAACCTGCTGGCTTCTATTAGGGGAAGATGATCGTTATGGGGCTTCTCGATCACAGTCTTCACCTTCAAATTCCAAAACAAAACATTAGTTATGAGAAAGCCAAGAATAATCTTTTACAGTTCTAATGTCATGCCCCTTAAATTGGTAAAATTATATTCAATACACCACGGTTGGATATACTGACAAGAACAGTTGATCACATTTGTGGCCCCAAAATTGTCATGAGAAATTCATGCTTGTAACATTTGAATTGCATGCTAGGAATGCTGACTCGTGACCAAAAAATTAATCTGCCAGTAACTACCAGCCACTGATGGTTGGATCATAGTGTCATGTTAACAAGGGAAGGAAAACTGTCTTACAGAACCATGAATCAAATATAAAATACCCTATAGCTACAATAGTTGCATTTCTCTACCATAGCGCTTACTTGTAAACTGATGACAACTATTACTAGGAAAGAAATTCGAGACTTGAAAGCTAGAAACTTTGTCAGTACTATTTGTGAAGGTGAACAGATCAACTTAAGACACAAGTATGATTTGAATCTCTTAATCATGGCCAATAATCCAAGTATCACAAGCTTAAATTTCACCTTAGTCTTAGAGAGAAAAGATTTTAAGATTGGAATGTGATCTGATTATGGACAGACATTAAGGCATTGTGGGAAGCATCTTATCATCAAGTTTTGTCTTATGTAGAATATTGAATTATAAATTATCATATTAAGATGTTTGTTATGATTTTCCATCACAACCAAAAGAAGAGTTGGAAATTTTTTGGATGGAAATCTCCATTCTTCTGTCACTAAAGTCATTTTAAGTATATGGTTCAAAAACAAAGTATCTTAAGTATCTTCTAATGTCAATTTCAACCCTACTGTCTCAACTGGATTATGCTTGAAAATAGTTGTTCATAAAAACTAATTTTATGCATAAGGACATTGTATTTTTTTTTTTTTTTTTTTAAGGAAGAAGATATCATACAAAAATAAAAGTCAAAGACAAAGGAGATCACTCACAAAAGTGAGTAACTGAAAATCACAAATAAGGTCATGATTAATGTGCATTTGTCCCAATTACCAATTTCATCAATGAAGTTTTGGTATATCAATGATTAATGTATCTTCTATTGCAATGTGCTAACTCGATGAAGTTTTGATACTTTGATAGGGTAACACTCAAGATCAAGTTTCTACAACAAAGGGAGAATGATGCAGACATGGAGAAAGAATTTTACTGATATTCCAGGTAATTCTAAATTTCAGTAATTTTGTAGTTAAGGGTATTTTTGTATGCAGGGTAGAGCTGCAATTTTAGTGATTCCTAGACATTAAAATTATTTTGGCAATTTAGATTTTATGAGACTCTAAATTCTGTTATTAGGTCTTCACGTTGTTTCTAGTTGATTTAGGCAAAGTTCTGTTATTAAAAGATTCTTAATTCTTATGATTTTATAAAATCATACTCTTAGCAGAACAAGTGAGAAGTCTATAAGTTCCTATACAAGTATTTCTCGGATTTAGTTAATGTTAAAGGCATATGTATTCAAAGTAGTTTCTTTCTTTTTTCCTTCCCTTACTGCTTGGTTTTTTCTTCTTACAGTTCAAAGTTCAAGTAACTGTTCACATATGTATTCAACGCATTATTCACGGAAACTACTTCTATTCCTTGAGTGGAATCATTTGTAATTTAGAAACCCTATCAGCAATAGTAGACTAAGTTCAGAAATCCTTAATTTGCAAAATCACCCTGAATAACAAATGCTTACTTTTGCCAATAATTCTTGACTCTCGGGTGGTTGCTTCTTTAAGCTTTGAGGCAAAATTACAGTAAGCAACTCCGGTTTCTCTGCTCTTAAGGCACCTCTGATAACGGCTGCATTAGTCCCGGATGCTCCTGATGTATAAATATGATTTTTCTGCAAGGAAATGTAATGCAGCAATTTCAGGAACATAGAAGTCTAATACACAAACTCTTTCATGTAGTCAGAAAAAGAAAAAAATGAGAAGACCAATGCTTTGTCAAAATTAGATGAGATCAACAATTACGCACGGCACCATAGGAATACAGTACATGATAGAAAATATAGTTTCTTACCGTTATAACCAAAGCATAGCTAAGAATCTCAATGAGTTCTTGATGCATGAAGCCCATATTCCGCGTCCCGAAAAAACCAATGGCTCTTGGCCCTTGCTGCTGGATGGCCAACAACTCCTGCATAAAGAATTGCATGCATATAGAGAAATTTAAACACCTTGAAGAAGAAGCAATTTTACAACAGAGAGATCACACACCTGTAGATAATCCACATCAGGAGAGGGTCTAAACTCTGACACCAAAACTGCCCCTGATCCTTCCACGACCGATTGGGCTTGGGTTGGAATCTGAGTGCCAACATCATCATCGGAACCAAACATGCCAACAACATTCTCCTCTTCTTCACATTTCCAACCATCCATGTCATGATCTCTTCTCATATGTCCACAAAGCCACTAAACCAGTACATAAAAACACAGGCCCTGGTAGTAAATCATTAGTGAAAACCAACAGCAGGTAAAGGATAGCACCAAACAAACAGAGAGTGGGGGAGAGAGAAGACGACATTGAGATCTAACAAGCACAAGCTCATAGGCGCTTTTCATAAGCTAAAAAGAAATATAGATCCTGTGTGTGTTGAGAGAAGTTAGACCTAAGTATAGAGATTCACATATTAGAATCATCACGCTACAACAATAAGGAAGCTTGAATCCGTGTGATAAACCCCGCTAGCAATACCACAATGTTAAATATACAGGAATACATATGATATCAACTCAAGAAAGCTGGATATATCAACAACTTCAGTTAGCTAGATGTGTAATCAAAACAATTAAGGGTTCTTGCAATTTAAACATAACAAACTGTGAGGGTGCTTACACATCCAAAATTGAGGCAAATCTTACACAAGTTCCACCAAGTAAATAAATTAAACTAATCAAGTAATAATAAGTTTCATAAGCCCCACACATCAAACAATCAAATAAACCATTAAATTGTCAAGATCTTTTATCTTCCAGCGTACTCAACAACCTATGTGAATGACTTTCATGTCCATAAACGCAAAACTTCTCACATGGCTTCTCCTTTTCAGTCAAATAAGTGTAAGTTAACTAAATCATTCCCTTAGCAATATTTTATTTATTACAAAAAGGTATAAGCTAACTCTAAAGCTCATTTAAAGCCTTCCTCCTATAACGGCTTCTAGAGTTAAAGAACTTTGCATGATATCTAAGAAGTAATTCATAGACCCAAAGTTTTTTTTTGGTAAACACATATCTTAATAGTAACTCATGAAGATGTTTTCTGTTGCATTCATTATTCTCTAGATCAAAGGTCATTTTAGAATATATATATATATATCTAAATCATTTTTTGAACTTTGATAGAAAACAAATGTCTTACTGCCTTATCTAAACCAAAAATTTCCATGAGATATTTTCTCTTTTGACTATTTCCTCAAAAATGAATCACTCATTGTAAACTTATCCACTCTCTTCATTTTTACTCCAAATATCTCCATTTTCACTCACTTATACTTAGGCTTTTTTTGATATTGAGGTGTGGTGGCTTTTAAGCCAAAGCTTTTATAGGATGGAAGCACTAGATGTCAAATATTAAAATAAAAATGGGTGAGTCCTACCAAGAGTTGGTGTTACCAAACACATTTTTAACTTTACTTTCAAAGTTAAATGAAGTCACTACAATTCCAAACAAAGCCTTAGACATCATAACAAGAAATAACATATAATTAGACTTATAATTCATATCCCTTCAGATTCTATAACAATTTAGATCTATTCAAATGAAGAACGGAAAACCTATGCAACCCCAATCTACATAAATTCTGAATATATTTCATATAAGAAGCAGCGAATCCACAAAAGAGAAATCATCATAAAACTGATATACATACAAATTCTTTACTACCTTAGTTTCACTCTCTTTTAAGCAACTTCAGCCACTTATGGTTTTCAGATTTTTACTACAAACAAAACATCCTGCTTTTCAACTTTAGAACTTATATTTCAAAAAAGATAAACAAAAGTGTTACAATATCTTAAACAGATACCTTGTAACCCCAACTTTTCAACAACACTATCTAAAAAATCCTCCTTTTTAACAACAAAATGCAACTAAATACAAAAAACAAAATACAGCTAAATATATACTTCCGAAAGTACTTGCTATTTAAATAGAACGTATTATACTCCTTGAAACTATAATTGCTACTCAGTTCAATAAAGCGTAGTAAATTAAGTAGATCACTGTTATTTGCCCATATTCACAAGAATTAAGAGAAACTCTAAACTTCAATCCAAAACAGTAACAATAATTTTTTTTACATAAAAAAATTACATAAATAAGAGTGCAGTTTAATAACAAATGTTCGAATATTTCAGCACAAAGAAAGGGACCTAGAAGAATTTATTCATCAAAAGCTATATAGAAAAAGATTTACTAACTCGTGCACATGGGTACATACTTCAATTCAATAAATAATATCAGGAGCAATCATTTTAACAACATATTGTTCAATATTTAGCAGCACCGCCCACCTAACGGAGCACAACTAGACACTAGAAGAAATTCTTTAGACTAGAGTTAGCGTATGTTGCTACTGTTAACTTTGAAACCAAAACTAAAAATAGTGTTACTAGTCACTTTTCCACTAACATTTGACATTTTGCCATCTCATCTCTGCGATAGCTTCAAACCCACCACAATCCCAAACATTTTGTGATTTGATCGGACATCATGTTTCAATATCACTCACAAAGATAAGCATTTCAATATTTCAACACCAGAAGAACTAATTCATTCCAAAAGGTACTTACTAACAAACTTTATTGAATTATGGCATGTGGGTGTATGCATTAATTAATTTTTATTAACATGAAAATGCAATAAAAAAACCCCTAGTTTCAATTTTTCACCAATACAACAAATACCCAGAAAAGCCTCTCTTTTTTTCATTTCCCAACCTAAAACCTATCTGGGTGCAAACTTCAACCCAAGAACACACGATTTAACACCCAATAAATCAACATTTCACCAATAAAACAAAGACCCAGAAGAGCTTATTCAATTAACCAAGGGGGTGTGTTTACCGTTTTGTTGGGTCTTCTGGAAGAACATGAATGTTGTTGATAACAAACATAAGAAGCTGAAGAAGAGGATAAAAAATTGAAATTAGGGTTTGGTGATTTGAGAGATTTGGAGGGAAAATCAGAACAGGAAAATGGAGTGCTGGAGTTGGTGGTGGTTGAAAGAGGCAGCAAAAGCCTCATTGGTAAGGCTGACGTACTCATTGCCAATAATCTTGCTCTGTATCTCTGATATTTTCTTTTTCTTTTTCCTCTCTCGGCGGCTAATCTGTCTCAACTTTATTTTCCTTCACTTTCTGCTTTATTTTCTTCTACCTTTCTTCTTCTTCTTCTTCTTCTTTTTTCTTTCCAAGTAAAAAGTAATAAATGGAGATAATTAAAAAAAAAAGGATAATAACATATATATCGCCTGATTTTTATATGTTTTCAAATATAAGTATGACTTATCTATTTATATGAAATATGTCCTTAACTCAATGAGCGCGGTTGGAATATCTATGTTCTCTTTATAATATTCAATTTTGACATTACAATGTTAGGCTTCTTTTAGGACTCATGTACTTTTACTATAATCTAGTAGCACGTTAAGTTAGATAAAGTGTTTTATAAACACTAATTTCTAATAGAGATTACTCATTTTTATATTCATATTTGATATTTAATGTCTTTATTGTATAACAGTTATAGATTTGTTTTTATTCCATAATAGTTACAAATTTAAACCCACAACATCTCAATTCTAAATAAAACATTAGAGTTTATAACTTAAATAATAAAGAATATTTTAGTCATTACAATTGAGGCAAGAGAGTTTTTTTTAATATAAATAGACAAATTATATCGTCATGATAAGAATAAGAAAAATAGAGGAGCCAAATGTTAATTGCTGGTAATAAAAAACTGTCTTAACTTTTAACTTTCTTACTTTCTTTGTTTTACAATATCTTTTGCTCTCTTTTTAATATTTTTTTTAAAAACTTTTAGTTATTGGAGGAAAATTAGAAACATACTAGGAATGTATTTACTTGGGTTAGTATTGTTGAACTTTCAATAATACCTTTAATACTTTGTAGATAATTAATGATTTTAGAAAATTTATTACACTGATTATATGTGTATATTGATTTTCTTTATTAATTAGACCTTTCAAATTTAAAAGTTAGTGACTTTGAAATAATTCAAATTTTGGGCTAAAACTATCAAGTGAGAAGCATCCTTACGAGTTTGACACAAAAAATGATGGGTTATATATTAGTTAAAATACTTAAAAATAAAAAAATTAACAATACTCATTTTAATAATTATATAAAAAATTTAATTTAAACTTCTTTTTTATAATTTTAATTAATTAAAAAAATTTTAAAAAAAAAAAAAACAAAACCCACAACACCCTACCAAACAAATATAATGAACTTATGAATTATTAATATTTTAAGAATTAAACATAATATATATCACAGGGCTTTTTTTTTTATGCGGCCAACCCTGCGATGTTGAAGACACTCTTAATCAGTACACACTTTTTCCGCACAAAATTTCCTGCACAAGCTACACAAACAAGTACAACTAAAATAATGCAATTACAAAGCAAAGTAATACAACCACACAACACAAGCAATATGTAAATTACAAAGGTCATAGCCTTCAACCTTTATATTAAACACTTTAAAAAGAGAACAAGACCACTCACAACACCCTTGTGAATGTTTTTTCAAAAATCCTAAACTTTCTCTCTCTAAAAATTTTTCTCTCTAGAACGAGTATAACTTAACTTGCTCTAGACTCACTCATGAATGATGGCAACATGCTGCCAAGCACTCCTTTTATAGTTTGAAACTAACATCTCTGACTTCCTAGGGACATCGGAGTTTACTACCTAATCAAACTCTTATTTTGTGCATCACTAGGATATTTAGTCAACTCAAACTCGTGGTAGTATTGCTTGGCTAAAACACAAAGTCCACACATGACTCAACTTGCTAGCATGTTATGGCACACCACAACTTTAAGTCTGTGACAAACCTCTCCCACTTGAAGAGCCCAACGTCCTTGTTGGATCGGCAAGGTAGTCATTAACTTGTTTCTCGAACTGCCACAATGTGACGTCGCATTCCTAACTTGCATCTGCAGCACTTCCCCCTTTTCATTGAACCAAGTAATTCGTTCTTCAGTTCTTCTTAGTTTGCTCCATAGTACAATGATTAAGAATCTTCTCAACCTTCTTGTCGAATTGCTTTCGAATCACTGGCAGAGTATGCTTAGTTTGTTGCCGCTCAACATCAACTAAGTCTTTGTAAAAGAGTTTCAAGTAACTTACATGCACTGTTGGATGAATTTTTAACCTTTCTGACAGTTTTAACTTGTAAGCAACTTTGTCTACTCTTTTCACCACTTCGAAGAAACCATCATAATTCGACACTAATCCTCTGTGAATGGTTTTGCTACTTATCTTCTTCAAAATCTGTGAAGTTAATTTTAGCAACATCATATCCCCTTCACTGAACTCTAAGTTTCTTCGCCTTGCATCAGCATACTTTTTCATTAGACAGGATGCCTTAGCTAGACTTTTAAAAGCTAACTCAATCATTTCTTAATTGTCGCGTACAAACTTGTATGCTACTGGACACTTTACTTCAGTGTTTTGTTTTGCCACCTCTTGTGGCGTGCAAGGTTGCTGCCCCATTACCTATTCTGCTGGACTCATCTCGGTAGAAGATGACTTATGTATGTTGTAGCAAAACTAGGCGGAATCAAGTAAATCAACCCAATTTTTCTGACTCGCCGTCACATAATGCCACAAGTATTCTTCAAGTAGTGCGTTCACTCTCTCAGTTTGGTCATCCCTTTGCAGACGATTTGCCATAAAGAATTTCAATTTTATGCCCATGAGGTTAAAATGTGAAGTCCAGAACCTATCTGTGAATCGCGCATCTCTATCGCTCACAATGTCTTCTGGCACTCCAAAGTACTTTACTACATGCTTGAGTATCAACTCTGTTGCCTTGTCTGCTGAGCATACATGCGGTGTGGGTATAAATATGACGTACTTAGAAAATCGATCAACCACGACCAATATTGACTTGTACCCATTCACGGACTTAGGCATTCTCGATATGAAATCCATTGAAATTAAATCATACGGTCTTTCTGGTATCGGCAATGGTTGAAAAAGTCCTGCTGGTCTTCTTCTCTCAGTCTTGTTAGTTGGTACACTAGACATGTCTTGACATATATACATATGTCTTCTTTTATTTTGGGCCAATAGTATGACCTTTCCAACAAGGCTATCATCCACTCACACTCGGATGTCCTGCCCACCTTGTATCATGCGTCTCTCGCAGCAATACTTTGCATAAGTCCCTACCACTAGGTACATACGCCCTTCCTCCTCAAGCATAAATCAACTCATCCTTAAGCCAATATCGTTGCACACTACCTTTCTTGATTTCATCTCACAACCGTTGGTATGCCTTATCATTTTTCGCATGCTGCCTCACACGATCAATGAAATCCGATATTGTGGTTGAAAGTGCGGCAACATAGCCCAACACTTCTTTTCAACTTAGCGCGTCTGCCACTGAGTTTTGTTTGCCTGCCTTATGCACCCACACGAAATTAAATTCTGCGATGAACTTTTGCCATCTAGCTTGTTTTGGCAATAATTTCTTATGCATTTTGAAGTAAGTATTGGCTATATTATCCATCATGACTGTGAAATGCGTTCCTAACAAGTAATGCCTCAACGTTGTCAAGCAATGCACCACTGCTATCATTTCTTTTTCGTGGGTTGAGTATATTTGTTCTGCATCTTTTAGCTTTCGATTCTCGAATGCTATGGGATGCCCATCTTGAATTAACACGCCGCCAATGGCCTTATCCAATGCATTTGTTCATAACTCGAATGGCTTGTCAAAGTCAGGTAACTTAAGTACTAGTTCTTAAGCTATTGCCCCTTTGATCTCATCAAATGCTTGTTGGCACGTTTTCGTCCATTCCCACCGTTTCTCTTTCTTCAGCAAGTCCGTAAGTGCGTCCACTCTTTTTAAGTAGCCCTCAATGTACTTTATGTAGCAGTTAGCAAGTCCAAGGAATGATCTTAGTTCAGAAACTCTTATTAGTGTAGGCCAATCGAGGATTGGCTCGATTTTTCTCTCATCTATGAGAATTTTTCCGTGGCTCACCTAATGCCCCAAGAAAAGTACTTCTTGCAGACAAAATTCACACTTCTCCTTCTTGACATAAAGCTTATGCTCCCTTAACTTGGCGAACACTTGCTTTAGATGCTTGAGATGCTCTTTGAAGGTTTCACTATATATCACGATGTCGTCGAGATATACTATCACAAATCTATCAAGAAACTCATATAGCACATCATTCATTAGGTTGCAAAAGGTTACTAGCGCGTTGGTTAAATTGAATGGGAAGGGTGTCTCAAATGTTAAACCGCGATATGCATTATCTTATATTCATCCCCTTCCGCAATCCTAACTTGCCAATATCTTGACCGCAAGTCTAACTTCATGAAGTAAGACACCCTTCCCGACCGATCAAACAAATCTGCCACATTTGGGACGGGATATTTGTTTTTGACTGTCACGTTGTTTAGTGCGTAATAGTTGACACACATCCGCATTGAACCGTCTTTCTTCTTTTGAAATAGCACCGGCGCCCCATAAGGTGCTTTCAAAGGTTGGATGTACCGCATCCAACAAGTCATCTAGTTGTCTCCGCAACTCCGCTAACTCAATTAGCGTCATTCTGTAAGGAGCCTGAGAGGGTGGTCTCGCCCCTAGTTCCACTTAATGTGATGATCCACCGCACATTGTGGGGGTAACTCTTTGGGCAACTCTGGTGGTATCACATCAGTAAAGTCGTCTAGCACAACCCCATACTCATCAAGCACTTCCTTAACCTGATCCGGCTTGATCTCCATAAGCACCGCTATGTAAGACATCTCCTTTTGCTTTAAACCCTTGCTGAATTGTATGACACTTTGGAGTGATGGTCCCTTTGTGCTGTTTTTTAAGAACTTGCATCGTAGAAATTCCAGCATTTTGCCTGTAATAAGAAGACTTCTTATGTGCGGCATCACATATGCGATCGCATCCACAAAGAACTTTAAGCCAAGAATGACTTCGAAGTCTTCAAGTGGAAGGACAGAAAATCACACTTTCTCCTCCCATGCTCTAATCTTCAACATGCTTATGGCTACTCCTCGTATGACCATATTTGAAGAGTTCACGGCTCTCACCGCTCATTGTGTGTCCTTAACGTTCAATCCCAACCACTTTACCTCACGGTCCGCGATGAAGTTGTTCATAACACTAGTGTCCAACATAGCCTGAACTTCCCTCCCATTGACATATGGGATTACAAACATAAGCACTCGATAAGACTTATTGATCTGCAATGCATTGCATACAACGGGTTCAACTTAAGCACATTTGTCTTGGCCTTATGTTGTGCTTCTTATTCGGTTGTTGCGTTCAACTTGGCTTGGTTTGGACATTCTTTTGCCCTATGAGGTCCACCACATATAAAACACCCCGATTTCCATTGCCTTTGCAGCTTAGCTTGGATAGATTCTCCTTTATCTTTTTGGCCATCGCCCTTGGAGTTCTAAGCCTTCTTCTTCTTTTTGTCATCATAGGCTTTCTTTTGCTCGTTCTGAGGCCCGAGCTTGTAATCAATTAGCCCATCAGCCACTGCAAGTGCCGGGGGCAAGTCTTTCACGCCTTGCCACTGCAGCTCGGTTTACGTCCAATTTTGTAAATCTGATATAAAGTTGAAAAGCTTGTCGTCCTCTAACATATTGTGAGTATCTAGCATCAGCGAGCTAAATTCCTTCACATAATCACGCACCATTCTGGTGTACTTCAGCCTCTTCAATTTTTCGCTAGCAAGCCACACGACATTGCTTGGTAGGAATTGAGCCTTTAATTCCTTTTTTAATACCTGCCAAGTTTGGATGGGTAGCCTTAGTACCTCAGCATCCTCATTCAGTCTTGTACGCTACCATAACTTAGCATCACCTATGAGGTACATGCAAGTTATGTCCACATATTCCGACTCTGAAATATGGGCTACCTTGAAATACTGCTCCATATCCCATAAGAAGTTCTCCAACTCCTTTGCTTTTTGTGCTCCAATAAAACTATTTAACTCAGGTACTTTCACTTTTGAGGGAGT
>JAXCLQ010000006.1:10499650-10536642 GCA_035584115.1 Cedrela odorata | reverse complement strand
CGCCATTTCTACGGCTACATTCCGCATCTCTGAGGCTATGACTCATATCTGGTCAACCAACGTTGGTGTATCGGGTGCAAACGCCCCAATAACCCTTTCATCCGATCTAATCGGTCTTTGATGGTGTCTCCTACTATTGTGTTGTTGTTGGTCACAAGTAGGCGGGCTTTCAGTCTAACACGGCTCTGATATTAACTGTCACGAGGCTATTTTCCTTTATACGGCCAACCCCGCGATGCTTAAGACACCCTTGATCAGCACACAATTTCTTACACAAGCCATACAAATAAGCACAACCAAAGCAACGCAACCACAAAGCAAAGCAACACAACCACAAAGCAAAGCAACACAACCACACAACATAAGCAATATGTAAATTACGAAGGCCATAGCCCTTAACCTTTTTATTAAACACTTTAAAAATGGAACAAGACCACTCATAACACCCTTATGAATGTCCTTTCAAAAATCTTAGACTTTCTCTCTCTATAACGAGTATAACTCAACTTGCTTTAGACTCACTCATGAATGATGACAATATGCTGACAAGCACTCCTTTTATAGTTTGAAGCCAACACCCTTGACTTCTTAAAGATATCGGAGTTTACTGCCTAGTCAAACTTTTATTTTGTGCATCAGTAGAATACTTAGTCAACTCAAACTCATAGTAGCATTGCTTAGCTAAAATACAAGAGTCCACACATGACTCAACTTGCTAACATGTAGTGGCGTACCACAACTCTATGTCCGTGATAGTATGCTTATACCACCAAGTACAAATAAATTTAAATTTTATAGGCCAATCCAACATTACATTGATACCATTGGTATCTTTATTTTAGGTTAGAGACTACTAATTATAAATTAAAAATCAAATAATATAATTTTTGAAAACTTTTAATTTGTTTTACATCTTTTAAACACAATCTTTCTTTTGAACTTTAAAAATCATCATTTTTTTATATTTTTGTGAAAGAAGAATCTATTAGTATCGCCCAAAAAATGAAACCAAAGTATTTATTAATTATTTCTTAGAGAATTCATCAAGTGCTCATACAGATTGGGGGAGAGGTTTTATTTATTTTATTGTAGTATTTTAAATAAAAATAATTAATCACTTAAGATTCTTTATATTTGTGATATGTTTTATTTAATCTATATTTTTTGTAAATGGGAGGTAAGTGACATTTTACAATAAAATTTTCATATTAAATAATAGTTTATAACTTTGTTTATCTACTTCTCTTATCACTAAATTTCATTAAAAAATTGATTATTATATCCCAAATCAACCTATGTTATGTACATATTTTTTGTGCTGTAAAGTTTTTAAGATATAACAACCAATCATTGACTTCATTAATAGATTCTTAACATAATCTAACGATAAGTACCCTTGTTGTAAATAGAAACAAATTGTTAGTAAAATCAATAATTCAAATATTATACCTTTAAATTAGTTTATGTTACACTTATTTGTTTTAAAGTTCTCACGAAGCCACCTAGTGGAGTGGTCACTTCACCTCGTAATGGGCAGTAGTTCCATTAGGAGTCGATCCTCCTTTAAGTTTGAAGGGATAATATAATACCTCCTCTACATTGGAATACTAGAGCAGTATTAATATAAACTCGTAGTGTCTTAGTCTCAATGTGGTTAATTGTTCTCTCAAACCAACTACTGATCATTGGTAAATTATTGCCTCGCAACCAGCTAATCGGACGTGAGCTCGTTATCAAACAAAATTTTTCCCTTGCTCCTCGGCCTACGCGGTATTAGCAACTATTGTTCCCCTTCCTATGGCAGTTTTTGCTCCTCAGAGCAGTCGTTTTCAACCATTGTTCCCCTCCCTATAGAAGGTTCTTGCGCGTCACTCGCACGTTTGCCACTGCAAATACCACTTCTCGTCTGACTTGCCATGTGTTAAGCATGCCACCAGTGTTCAATAGTCGGTAGAGACACCCGTATGAAAAATAAAATTTATTTCTAAATTTATCAAAACACACGTATTGTGTGCTATTAGTCAATTTCTATAAATTTCCTGAACTTCTTCACTCCTCACTGTAATCTATTGACCCAACAGAAATCTTGTTGACAAAAATGCTGACATTTCTCTTCATTTCTCTGTTTCTCATTCTTCTACTCACACTCCTCTTCAAATTCGTCACTTCTGAAGGTAACTTAAAACACCTACCATGCATAAATTCATGTGCGTTTGCTAAGTTCGACAAATTTAAGCTCAATGTTCTCCTTTTAAACTTTTTTTTTTATTTGCTTGTTTTTCAGGTGATATCACATTAATTTCGAAGAAGCATGTAAAGAAAGAAGAAATTGAAGATAAGGCTTGATCCCATGTATTGATTTTTTTTGTTTCATTTGTAATACGATCATCTCTTTTAATTGGTTTGCTTTTTTTCAAAATTTATAACTCAGTTTTCATGTAATTTTCTTTCATTTTTAAAATGTTGAATATTTATTTTAATCCGGGTATTTATTATTCTGTTATTTGGTCAGGTTGTTTGGATTACTGGGGCGAGCAGTGGAATCGGTATGAGTTTGTATTTTTTTAATTTTTTTTTACTTTGTAGAAAATTGATGAATTTGTGTTCACTTGTAACTTTTCTTGTTCATTTAAACATGTTCATGATCTGGTAAATTTATGGAGTAAACACTTCATTTTCTGGGTTTATTCTTTTAATTTATTTAGCAGATATATGTTTCTCAAGTTGGTTTATGATGGTAATTCACAAATATATTGCAGTTCTTATGCAGCTATGATTTTACATATTTTTTGTTCTGATTATGCTTAAGATGCCGATGTTCATATTACTTGTTAATAATAATAATAATGACATTGTAAATATCATTTTTATTGTTGTTGCCGTCATTGTTGTGTTCACTGTTATTGTTGTAAACTGGCTAAGAAATTTGTCTTACATAACCTTCAGTGATGATAACGGTGAACTATCTAATGAAATTGGAATCCTCTTGCTGCCTTTTGAGCTGTAAGATATAGATTGTCATCTAATTTGCTGGCGTATTTGATGCTGTCTGCAGCTTTGACTACAAGATCCAAGTTTTATCCTGCATATTGATAACTTCTTTTTTTGTTATTTTATTCTTATTTACCCCCATCCTCCAATTTTAAAACCAAAACACTCCACCTCAAACCTTGATGTGGTAAAATTTGATCCCAATATTTCTCGTATCATCCCAAGAGGCTTTACCAGCTAAACCAGTTAGGACACCAAATTTGATCTGAATAAGAAGTGCCTTTCTAAAGTTGAGTACATAAGTTGAAATCAGTCCAGTGGACAAAATTCATTTGCTTAAAACTGAGCAGACACTTCTTTAATAGATCAATAGCATTCATGTTTGATTTAATAAATCCTTAACATACCAATAGTAGTGGACTCATGGAATTGTTACAATCAGTTTCATCTTATTTTTATTTGTTCGTTTGCCAGGTTGTGATCAACCACCACCTGTCAGTTTTTATTTCAGATTTTTGTAAATTATCTGATTTCTAAGTGGCCAATTTTAGGTGAGATTCTTGCTAAACAATTGGCAAGTTTAGGTGTGAAACTCATTCTTTTGGCAAGGAACGAAGCTGAATTGGAGCGAGTTAGGAAGCAGCTAGCAGGTATATATCCTTTTTAAAGAAGCTGAGTCTAAGCTTTTGAATCCTTGAAGTGTTTTGTTTCATGCTTTTTTCATTTTCATTTTTCTTTTTCTCTGAGATGTGGTTGGCATGGCTGCAGGTAAGTACGCACCTGACGAAGTGAAGATTCACTCAAGGTGGCAGTAGAAAAAGCAGAATCATTTTTTCCCGATGCTGGTGTTGATTATATGATCCACAATGCTGCTTATGAGCGTCCTGTAAGTGATTGATTCCCAATATGTGATACTGAAATCTACAATCCACGCAGATGATCAAACAAAAGCATGCAGAAGCAAACATGTATGCATTGCTTTAATCACATGTAGTGCTATTAGAATGTGGGACTAGAGTGAAAAAAAGGAACTTATCTTTATATTGACCACAAATGGTTAGCTGAGGAATTTGCTAGATCTTTGCCAATTTTGATATTATGTTTGGGGAGTCAATGAATGCGTTGTTGCAATTTTTCAACAGGTCATGAATATTGTTTTATTCTTTAAACATTAAACAATGAACCTCAAATTCTCTACTGATATTGATCTTAAAACACTGTGTTGAGGTTGATTTTATGATGTTTGCTTCTTGTACATTAATTATGCTAATATGCTTGTTTAACACGTCTTCTTTTCTAGAATGAATTTTCTTTCAACCTATCTTCTTTTTTTCTTTTGTGTTTGGCAGAAATCAGCTGCTTTAGAAGTCCCAGAGGAAAGCCTCAAGGTATTGAGAAATGAATGTGTATCTAGTCGAACATTAGAGTCAGTCTCCCACTAACATTAGTCAGTGAGCATGTGCTGCCCATTTAAATTCACCATTTGAATCCGACTATTACTACACATGCATTAAAGTATAACTTTCTATGATGTTTAATATTATTACTGTTAAGCTGTTGTTGCACAACTTATCATGTTCCTCCTCTGTTTTGGAAATAGGCTACATTCAATGTCAATGTTCTGGGGGCAATATCCCTGACACGGCTATTGGCACCCTTTATGCTGAAGCGGGGAAGAGGTCATTTTGTTGTGGTATGTCGATATACATGATAGTTCTTTTGCTAATTTTAGTATAAATTTTTCTCTCAGAGTCAAATTATTACTTTAACAGTATATTGGGTGAGTATACACTATATCTTGTGGGGTGTGCACTATGGTTCATATACAGTATCAATACAGGTGCCTCATTTATGGACTGACATAATGAAAGTCACCAATTGGATGCAGTAATTGTCATGTGGTGCTAATTGATGGAAATGTGTTTTCATTTTAAATATTGAATCTAAATAATGTTTCTTTTACTTTATCTTTCCTGTTTATTTTTTTGACCATGCATGAATTCTTTCTGTTTATTTATTTTTTTATGCTTTTGTTTTTGGTGTTTAATTACACATAATATGCAGATGAGCAGTGCTGCTGGAAAGACACCTGCACCAGGTCAAGCTGTATACTCTGCTTCAAAATATGCTCTGAATGGATACTTTCACACATTGCACTCTGAGGTATATGTATATTTGTATATATGATTTTGTCTTCGGGCAAAAAGAATGTGAAGTCCCGTTGTTCATTAATTGGTTCATTGTCTGACTTATATCTTGAACATGTTGCAGTGTTTGCATATAGTTGAAAAATGATAGAAAAAAGTGATGCAGAATCAAGAACTAAGGTTCTTATTACTTTAGGCAATGTTCAAACTTCAGGAATGTAAAGATTTGTTAGTTGTTTAATTCAGATATGATTTTCCTAAGTTGAGTTATCTTACTGCCCTACGTAATGTTTCTTTTTTGTTAGACTTGAGAATATTGGTGAATTATTGAATACATGAGAAATTGTTCTCTCTCTATTTTCTTCTAGAGTTTTGTCCTATTTCATATGATTTTCTCCCCTTTCTTCTTTCTCTTTTGCCCAACATCAACATAACTTATGGCCCTAATTACGTTTTTATACTATGCACCGAGAGCATCTGGCAGGGCATTTTTTCTCAGTAAAAACAAAATACACATTGTGAAACCCAACAAAATTTATGCTTTGGCCATCTGCAATTATGACACTATTCTTAACAATGTCTTTATTTTTTATTTTACTTTGCTGATTCTGTTTCCTTTTTCTTATGGTTTAATATGTTGCTCTTGTAGCTCTGTCAAAAGGGGATTAAGGTGACAGTTGTTTGTCCTGGGCCAATAGAACAAATGGTACTGGAGCAACAACCTCAAAGGTTTCTTCTGGGGTGAGTTCATGAAAATTATGCAATTAATTCTATATTGGACTGAGAACTATTTAGTGGACTTAAATTAATATTATTAATTGAGCTGTGCATTATCATGCTGACTCTCCATTGATAGGATGATAAATAATGTCAACTTTTTGGATGAATAAAATGTTGTACAGGTATAGGGGTTAGAACTGGGGAAATAGGTTTACAAGGATCTAACTGCGAAGAATGAGAAAAGTGTAAAAAGGTTGACAAAGCAGAAACACAAAGATAAATGAAACACTAGGTTTCAGAGAAAATTCAGAGTATTATTTTATAGATGATGAATGAGGTAATACAACTTGGTTTGAGGTCCGTTTTATACTTGACACTAAATAACTACAAAAATAAGTAAATTTGAATTATTATTACATAATAAAAGAACAAAAAGAAAAAGAAAGAAAACACTATTTATGGTACTGATTTCTGACAACTATACAAATAGATAAAAAAATTCGGAAAGTTTCCTTAAATAACAAAAATGGAAACAAATGCAAATTTGAGGGCCTAAATGGCAGAATTTGGCAAAAAAACCGATGGACAATGTGGCCAAGCGAGTTTTATTGGATCTAGTTGAAAGCTTTGAAACAGCATATTTTGTGTGCGAAGATCTGACAAAGTCTGCAGAAATTACACCCTAATAACCAAACCAAGCTAATGTCCCACATCACATGCTATCTCATTCTAACACCTATCTTCTTGTCTATGTGCCATTACTGATAATTTGTTACTTTTATGCTACCTAGTTTTCTTGTTATAGTGCTTCTAGAGGACAAGAGTATGATGTCTGCTGAATATCTTGCAGTTGGGCATTTTTCTTTCTAATGAATTAAAAACTCTTTGACAGAAGCGGGTGTCATCAGAAAGATGTGCAGAACTGACAATTATTGCTGCCAGCCATAATCTGAAGGAAGTTTGGATATCAAGCCAGGTATTTCCATTCATGTTAGGAAAATTTCTTTTAATAGTTTGAGCTTTTTATTATCTCTGTTGATTAGCTATATGACTTCTCTTATATAGACATCGATAGAGTTATTGGTACTATTTACAGACATTTTGAATTTTAATTTGAGATGTTTAGGGATTTTTTTCCACTTCTGTATATCCTTGTCATTAATATTCTGTTGTTTTACTTTTTTGGTGTACACTTTCTTTGTTTTGTTCATAAGAATGTGAGGCTGGGAATTTACATTTCGTGTTTTTCTTTCAGCCTGTACTTGCTGTGATGTATTTGGTGCAATACATGCTGATCATTGGTTACTGGCTTATGGACAAGGTATTTTCTTTACCCTCGATGCATCCCATGAATTTTATTCCTAGACAATAGAAACATTTTGTTACATGTGAGAAAGCATAACTGAAAACTCTGCATTCAGCATCGCTGACATAGAATCTCTTAACTTTGTGTCACATTTAGAGGTGTCAAATAGGTGTCAAATGGCCCACTTGACACCTCTAGTCATATACTGCAAACCCTGTTTACTTTCTTACACGTTCATGCTCTTCGCTGCCTTCGTACTTTTGGTCATTTTCTTGGAATCTTAACTCTTATTTTGTATGAAATCTTGTGAAAATCACTTCGTAGATTGGCGGGAAGGGAGTAGAAGCTGCTGCACAGAAAGGCGACACTTACTCAATGAGCTTATTGTTTGGGAGGAAAAATAAAGCAGCCTGAATAATTGTTGTTGTCATAGAATGCAAACATACCTGCAGTTTCTGTTGTTTTAGAAAATTTTCACTGTAATCAAAATTGTTTGTATTTTTTTTTTTTCTGAAATGAACTAAAAAAACACGTCTACAACAAAGTAGCACATGATTGATGCGTTTGGAAGTGCTTTATAAAATGGCTTTGGAATAAAAACACTTCCTGTAAGAGTAAATGAAAAGTGCTTTCTGAAAAAGCAGAGGTGGTACTCCAAAAATCACTATTAAGATTCTTTCTAATCTCAAACACATATTTTATTATTACATAATAGAAAATGAAATCATCTATTAAGTGAGCTAGGATTGAAATTCAATTTTTATTCTTTCTTTTTGGGTATTATGTTAAAAAAAAAAAAAAAGGCTACGTTGGGTACTGTTTTCTAAAAGTTATTTTCATTTTTATTTTTTTAAAACGGACAAATTACTTGTTGGATTACTTTACTTAGAATATAAATGACATGATTAAAATTTATTATTTACAAAATTACTAATATATCACTTTTATAATTGATTTTTTATTGACTGATATGGGTGAATTGTTTTTTTTTTTTATATAAAAAAACAAATTATTAAATAGTCAATATACTATAAAACATTTAATTTTCATTTCGTAATTGTTTATTATGTTACATGAATTTTCATAATTTTGTGAATAGTATATTATCTTAATAATTGATTATATTAAAATGAACAATGTTGAAGATGTTAAAGATATAATCGTTTGAACAGTGTGCGTGAACAGTAAACAATAATTACTTCGAATTTCAAACTAGTTGTTGTAAAAGCCAAACTAATTGTTACAAATTCATACATATTTCAAACTAGCCATTAGATAACTGTTAGATACTCTTGTATATAAACACGTAGCTTTGTAAATGAAATATATGAAAAAATTTCTCATTCTCTCTACTACACTTATTTTTCTCTCTTTTCCTCTCAAATCTATTTTTAATTCATTTGTTTGACATGGTATAAGAGCTTGTGTAAGCTCTTGGGGTTATAATTTTTGGCATTTCTCACCTTTAATTGCTCAAAACCTCAATTTTTAAAAAGGCTGATTTCTTTTGTCAATCATGGCGGCTAGGGATGGGGGTTCAAGCTCGATCAAAGGTGGTGATTATTCTATTGAAACTGATAATTCTATTGGCATCAAAATTACATCATTTCCATTAAATGGAAAGAATTTTTCTACATGGAAGGATGTTGCGAAAAGGGGATTGATTGCGAAAAGGGTATATGGGTATGTGAGTGGAAGCATCAACGAACCAAATGAGGATGATGAGAAGTATGAAGAGTGGCTTTATACAGATACCATGGTGTTCACATGGATCACAAATTCCATTGATTCTTCCTTACTTGGTGGCTTCCAAAAGTGCAAAAATACTAAAGATTTGTGGGATACAACCAATCGGAGACTAGATAGCTAAGAGAACTTGATGAAGATCTATAAACTCAAACAAGATCTTCATAATTTGAGCATTAAGAATAGTAATTTTTTGACCTACATGACTAAAGTTAAGCAATGTTGGGATGAAATGAAAAGCTTGAGGCCATATGTTGTAGATCTAAAAGAGATAGAAAAAAAGAGGAATGAAGACTTGGTATGCTCTCTCTTATTCAGCCTTGGGGTTGAATACAATGATTCGAAGCTTCAAATCTTGAGAAATAAGGAGATGCCAAGTTTTGATGAGGTGATAAACATGGCGGACAAGGAAATTTCAGCAAGAAAGGTGTATGAACCTTTTAGGGCAGAAAGAGGAGTGATGATGTAAGAAATGAAAGACAATGCGATGATTGCTTAAGGTGATAAAAGGCCACCACCAAAATGTAGAAAGTGTGGAAGGTTGGGACACTTTGGAAAATGATGTAAAGCCAAAGAATGTGAGCATTGTAGAAGGCAAGGTCACACCGAGGATAGGTGTTACATTCTTCACCCTTTTCTCAAACTGAAAGAAGAAAATGGCAAGTCTACTACACAAGAAGCAAAACATATGGCCGAAAGCAACCTTCCTTCATCACTCTTGAATGAGAATGCCAAACTCATCAATAATCACAATGCTAGCTCCTCACATGTCTAAGGTACGGTCTCTAACCTTCAATTGAATGATGAACCATGGATTGTTAATTCGAGTGCTAGTAATCACATGTTTAAGAACATGCATAATGTATCTAAAATTGAACCTTTGAGTTATAAAGCATGTTACTATAGCTAATGGTTTGAACATACTTATTAAAGGAATAGGCAAATTAAACATATTGTCATCCACCAACAAGGGTTTATACCTTCCTAACTTTGCATTCAACTCACTTTCGGTTAGTAAGATCACAAAAGATTTAAAATGCAATGCAATATTTAGCCCTAATAAAGTAATTTTTCAAGATATTTAAAGCGGCCAAATAATTGGTAAAGGAAGAATGAAAAATGGACTTTACCTTTTAGAAGGTATAAATAAAGCTTTTAAAGTAGAAGAAGACCAAGAGTTAGAGAAAATTTGGCATGCAAGATTAGGACATCCTCCTAGTAAAGTTTTCAGTCAAATTATGCATAATATTAAATTTTATGAGATCAAGGATTATAATGCATGTATTCTAGGCAAACAAACTAAATTACCTTTTGTAAATTCTCAATTTGAATGCAAAGATCTTTTTGATTTAGTACATTCGAATTTATGGTCCTCACCTTGTGTTTCCCATAATGACTTCAAGTATTTTATTTCATTCATAGATCATAAGTCTAAATATACATGGATTTATTTGATGAGGAATAAAACCGAAGCCTTTAAATGTTTTGTTGATTTTAGTACATTGATAGAAAATCAATTTAAGAAGACAATTAAGATCTTACGAACCAATAATGGTAAAGAGTATGTTAACAGTGCTTTTAAAGAATTCTTAGCCTCTAAAGGAATAATACAACAAACTTCATGTCCATATACTTCGGAACAAAATAGAGTGGTTGAAAGAAAGAATAGACACATATTAGATGTGGCTAGGTGTTTCATATGAATGTTCCAAAACACTTTTAAAGTGATGCGGTGACTTTGGCCATTCACCTTATTAATAGGACACCTTCTAAGTTATTAAAGGGAAATATACCAATAGAATTAGCTTATGATAGGAAACTGGATCTCACTTACCTTAGGGTATTCGGTTGCCTGTGTTATGTATACTTAGCAAGGCATATAAGAGATAAACTTAGTTATAGAAGTGTGAAATGTATCTTCTTAGGTTATTACATTGACACAAAAGGTTATAGGTGCATTAATCTATTGACTTATGAAAAGTATATATATCGAGAAATGTCACTTTTGTTGAAAACACACCCTACTCTAACAAAGAAAAAATAGAAGATGAGATGATAGATGATCCTTTAACTAGGATCGTTATTTATGATTATTAACCTTTTAGAAATAATATTGTAGAAAATAATAACCCTTTACTGCTTGAGAGCCATATTGAGGAGAATAGTAAGCCAACAATTCAAGGAGACTTAGATGACTCATATAATAATGAACAAAATAAACATGTTGAAGATTCTAGTGAGGATGATAACTTAAATGAAACTGAAAGTTCAACTAGAATAGAAACCGAGAGCTCAAGTTGGCAAGAATTTAGTTCACCTCAATTTCAACAAAGTGAAATTAGTGAAAGAGAAGTGACACCACAAATTCAAGAACTAGTACACAACTTACAATGTCATAAAGGAATAGCAGACCAACTTTGGAATGGATGAGAGATAGAGGATTCTTTTATGGGAACAAGGCTATTATTACTCATCCAATCCAAAGATACTACTCCCTAGAAAATGTTAAAGACGAATACTAAGCATACCTAACTAAATTAGACTCCATCCAAGATCCCGTTAGTTATGAAGTTGCCAAAAACTCTTCTATATGGCAAAATGCTATGAAAGAGGAGCTAAAGGTATTAAAAAATAATGAAACTTAGGAAATAGTTCCTTTACCCTTAGGAAAGAAAATGGTAAGATGTAAATGGGTGTACAAAACAAAACTTAAAAGTGATGGTTCATTAGATAAACATAAGACTAGGTTAGTTGCTAAAAGCTTTACACAAACCTATGAATTAGGTTATGAAGAAACTTTTCCTCCCATGGCGAAAATGAATACTATTAGAGTTCTCTTGTCATTGGTAGCTAACTATGATTGACAATTGTTTCAAATAGATGTAAAAAATGTATTCTTTCAAGGTTATTTGGAAGAAGAGGTTTACATGCATTTGCCGTAAGGGTATGATGAAAGTGTTCCTCATAATCATGTTTGTAAACTTAGAAAGGCCATTTATGGACTGAAACAATCATCTAGGCATGGTATTCTAAATTGCATAATGTATTAACATCAAATGGTTTTAAAATGTGCAATTCGGATTATTCTTTATTTATGAAGTTTAGTGACCTTGGTATTACTGTTATGCTTATATATATTGATGATATTATTATTTCGGGAGATGATATTCAAGGCATTGAAAATGTCTAAGCTTTCTTGAAATCATATTTTAATATTAAAGATTTGGGTGTTTTAAGGTATTTCCTTGGGATAGAAATAGTATACTCAAATGAGGGACTATCTCTATCACAAAGGAAATACGCTCTTGATTTGATAAGTGATGTAAGTAAACTTGGAGCTAAACCTGCACCAACTTCCATGGAAATTCCAAGGAAAAGAAGAGAAGACAGAGAAAGGAAGGAGGAAGAAAAATAATATAAATAACCTTTTAAAGATATCCGACTGTACCAAAAATTGGTTGATAAGTTGATATATCTTACGATTACTCGTCTTGATATCTCTTTTTTGGTGCAACAAGTTAGTCAGTACATGTCCTCTCCGTTAAATAAGCATATGAAGATGGTAGACTGTATTTTATGTTACATCAAAGGATCACCCGGCCAAGGATTACTTGTGCAAAGGAATGGACACCATCGAGTGTATGCATACTCAAATGTGGATTGGGCGAGAAACATTGAAGATAAAAAATCAACAACTGGTTACATGACATTCGTTAGTGGAAATCTTGTGACATGGAAGAGTAAAAAGCAAAGCGTGGTGGCAAAGTCAAGTGTAAAAGCAGAATACCGAGCCATGTCTTTGACAATAAGTAAGTTAGTGTGGTTGAAGGTATTACTTGAAGAATTATGGCTCAAAATCAATGAAGTTATTTTGTGACAACTAATCGGCCATACACATTGCCTCTAATCTGGTTTTCCATGAAAGAACAAAGCATATAGAAATTGATTGCCACTTTGTTAGAGAAAAATTTCTTGGCAAATTAATTTCTATGCCCTTTGTTAAAAGTGAAGATCAGCTTACGGACATTCTTACTTAACCCTTAATCCTACTTCAATTACAAACCATAATTTCCAAGTTGTACCTGCACAATTTGTACAAGCCCAACTTGAGAGGGGTGTTGAAGATGTTAAAGATATAAACATTTGAACAGTGCGCGTGAACAGTAACTATTCCGAATTTCAAACTAGTTGTTACAAATTCATACATATTTCAAACTAGCCGTTAGATAGCTGTTAGATTCTCTTGTATATAAACACATAGCTTTGTAAATGAAAAATATGAAAAACTTTCTCATTCTCTCTATTAAATTTACTTATTTTTCTCTTTTTTCCTCTCAAATCTACTTTTAATTAATTTGTTTGACAAATAATATCAGTCATTAAATAAAATTATAATATATTATGTTAATTCATAGAGGATCCATATTACTTATATGGCACAACCAAATTTCCAAATTGAGATAACAAGCATTTTTTTTTTAATCTCAAGATCTTATCATCAACAAGGAGGGATTAACACCAATATGCTTCCACAGTACCAAAATTTTGTCAAAATATTTTGCCTATAATGTATTATGTAACTATCCTAAAACCCATACGAAGTTATCACATTACCTTTATTTAAATAAATATAACAATTTTGCCTTCATGGTATACATCCGAACATTTTAAACAATAGATATTCGTGATTTAATTATTTACAAATTTTTAAAGTTAAAGAAAAGTTACATGACTTACATGATTAACCATGCATTATATGACCGATCATATATTCTTAGTAATACATGATTGGTCGTGTAGTCTTATAATACAAAACTTGATTGTACAATTATTTTTTGATTTATTAAAGTATTATCCAATCATGTAATACAAGACACAGATTGTGTAAATCGTATAAATTTATTTATTTTTATTATTAGATTGTATGATCATATGATACAACACTTAATTTTGTATTAAACAAATAAAAAACTATAACCACATGATTAGGTCGTATAATATAAAATCAGAATATGTATTATAAGACTTGCATAACTAATACATGATTACATGACTTGGTCATGTAATATTTTTTTCGATTTATTAAGACGTTATCAAGTAATATAATACAAGACCTATTTGTACATAATTTATAAAATTTTTAATTTATTCATTATGACATTATTTGGTCATATATTAAATAAATATAATGTAAATCATATTATTTGAATATAGGAGTACAATGGTCATTTAATGACACTTATTATCATACGCACATGGTTTAAAATTAATTGATACATTTATCAAGGCTTAGGAGAATTTAAGTTGGTTTAATGATTTACGGAATGATTGGAGTCAATTGGAAATTTGAAAGAAATATCGACCTGTTTTTACCTGAAGTATCGATACTTTGTTCAAAAGTGTCGATACTTTATTTGAAAGTGTCGATACTTGTAAGTATTAACTTGTTTTTGCTTAAAAACGTCGATACATTGCTTGAAAATGTTGACACTTTCTTTAAAAGTATCAACACTTTTCATAAGAATCACATTCTGAAATTTTCTAAATCCCTCGTATCAACACTTTTGGGAAAAGTGTATCGACTTTTTCAAGCAATGTATCAATACTTTCAAACATTGTATTGACGCTTTCGAGCAAAAACAAGTTAATACTTATAAGTAAAATATCGACACTTTTAAGCAAAGTATCGATACTTTCATACAAAGTATCAATACTTTAGGTAAAAACAAGTCGATATTTCTTTCAAATTTCCAATTTACTCCAATCATTCCATAAATTATTAAACCAACTTAAATTCTCCTAAGTCTTGATAAATGTGTTAATTAATTTTAGACCATGCACATATGATAATGAGTGTCATTAAATGATCATGTTACCCCTATATTCAAATAATAGGGTTTACATTATATTTATTTAGTATATGACCAAATAATGTCATAATGAATAAATTAAAAATTTTATAAAGTATGTACAAATTAGATATTGTATTACATTAGAGTAGAAATATTAACACTTTTGCTAATTTTGGGGCAAAATTTAATGGATAAAATTGGAACTTTTAAGATTTTTTAAGGGCAATTTAGTTATTTTGCTTATTAATATATTACCCATGAGGGAAACTATAATATATTATCGTTTTCATTTCTTTACTATTCCTCTCACTCTCTCTCTTATTTCTCGGTATTTTTTAGAATCTCTGCCAAATCTTCGATTTTTTTTTCCAAATTTCACCACTAAATGATTATTCACCATTCCCTCTACAGTTTAACACTAATTTTGAGCTAAGAAAAGCAAGAAACGACAAGAAGCAAAATTGGGTTTTGAGTAAAATTTGGGACATTTTCAATTAAACGACAATTTGAGGTTTCTAAGGGTTTTTACAGGGTACTGGTAAGCCTATTAACCTATTATGGGTTCAATTTTAAGAATTTGAACATATTTAAATTTTAGGATTTACTGTTCACCCGAAAATTTAAATTGATTGTTACGTAGTAGAATTGTAATAATTGAAAGAATATAATGTTAAATAGGCATTGAATATCACTTGAAATGTGTATACCTGTTTAAATAGAAATGCAAAATTTGAAGTATTTACGGCCATGGAATTTCGTTATTAGAAATCAGATAAATGACTCTTGTTAGAAAGCCTCGTAAAGTTATATGTACTAAATTAAAGAATTTTAGACATATTGCCCACGAGCATCATATTTAAAGCATATTTGTTAATTAATTGAAATTATGAAATTTATTATATTATATATGTGTAATATTAGATGCCAAGTATCCGGGAGAGGGACCACTAGGCGTGAGGATCAATAGTGGAAGTGGTGACCCTCCCTTTGCTGTAGGTGGATTATTTTTACATGCTTTACATTCTTTTTAACTATTCTTACAAGACTTATTGTTATACGAAATAGAAAATAGTATTTATATTAATAAATTATTATAAATGTGTATGGCCTGTACATTGATTTGATATAGGTGTGGCTATGAGGCTAAGATTGGTATTGAAAAATGTAAAACCTTTTACATGTATCTATAAATGATTTTTTTAAAATATATTTTTATCCACTCACGGAGTATACCCCAATATACTCACCCCCCCCTCACCTCTCAGTTTTAGGAATCCAAGCGTATCAAGGAGCGTTTCCAGGTGGTGATGATTAATTTAAGGGTGCAAACCCTCAGGTATCGATTTTATCCTTGACTTACTAATTGTATCAGATGGTTCACTGTGATTGATTTTGAGAAACTTTTATATGTAATTATTAAATAATTGAAAATAATGTATTTGATTATGTACCTTGTATGTATTTTAAATTAAGTATACTTTTATTTGTGAGATGATTTATAAATGCATTAGAGAGACAAGTTTATGTAAATAATTATATAGGGACAGATACCAAAGCATCCTTACAGTCTTGAAAGACATATTCAGGGATTTAGAATGTGTTTCGAGGGTCTATGGCGGTTGTCACGTGTGAATCCCACAAGTGAGGGCATGACAATTAGATTGGTATCAGTTCTTGGTTTCGACAAATACTTTTGAAAATGTGTTTAAACTTATTTTGAAACTATTTTACTTCATTTTTAATCGAATTTCAAAAAATACCCAGTAAATAAAGTGAGTCGAGTATTAAGGATTAATCACCATCAATATACATAGATTTGATCTTGTGAATTCTTTTTGCAGTAAATAATGCGGCCACAATCTATTAAAGGAAGGGGAAGACCACGGAGAGAGATTGTTCCAAAATCGAAACAAGATACTTCATCATTTGTACCACACCCTGAAACTGAGGAACTGTAAGTGCCTCAACCTCAATATATAAAACCAGGAGCGGGAATGCCTCCCCTGATGACTCTAGAGGCCTAGGCAGCCTTTATGTCATACTGGAACACACATAAAACCAGGTTGTAGTGCTTATGAATTAACCCTTGAGATTGATCCTACACAAACCCGACCTCTCAGGTCAGTTAGTAAAATGGTCAGTTGAGCTCAGCAAATATGATATCAACTATCAACCCAGAAAGGCAATAAAAGGACAAGACTTGGCAAACTTCATAGTAGAAAGGTCAACAGTTGAGCACCTCTTTATCCACCAAATTGAGAAAAAGGATGCCACTCAAAGGCGAGAAGATTCAGATATCAGCAAGCTGACTTGGAGCATTTTCATTGACGAAACTTTCAATGCACAAGGTGGAGGGGTTGGTGTTGTTCTTGTAAATTCGGAAGGAACTGATGTAATGTATTTTTTAAAATTTAATTTTAAAATCACTAACAATGAGGCGGACTACAAGGTATTGATTGTAGGGATTAAATTGGCTAAGGCTTTAGGGATCATGAACTTAGATGTTCACTGCTATTTCCAACTAATAGCCAGCCAAGTTGATGGACATTTTCAAGCCTAGGAGAAAAACATGCAAGCTTATTTAGAAAAAGCTAGGCAGCTCTTGAACTTTTTGAAGACTGTCATGATAAAATAGATTCCGAGGTCAGCTAACTCCAGAGCTGACATATTGGTAAAGTTAGCTTCCATCTTTAAAGGAAGTATTCCAATCTTGGTCCCAATTGAAGTATTGGAATAGAGAAGTACCAATGAAAGCACCAACTAGCCTTGTATAGCCCAATTGGATTTTTCACTCTATTGGATTGATGAAATAAGGTCCTATATCCAAGAGGGAAAGCTCTTAGAAGACAAAGATAGGGTGAGGAAGATCTAAAACAGGTCGGTACTATATACAGTTATTGATGGGGAGCTATACAAGCGATACTACAGTACTTCATACCTCTGATGCCTTAGACCCGAGAAAGTAGCTTGGGTTTTAGAAGAAATCCATTGTGGCATATGTGGCGGACATGGAGGGGCTCGGTCTATAACTCACAAAGTCTTGAGACAAGGGTACTTCTGGCCGACACTTTTATAGGACGCAGCTCAAGTAGCTAAGATCTGCCATGAATGTCAAGTATACAACGACATTCCAAGACAACCCCTTGAAAAGCTAACAACTTTAATAAGTCCTTGGCCATTTTCTTAATAGAGGCTAGGTCTTATTGGACTCCTAGCACGTGCTAACATAAAGTATGCTATAATGGTCATCGATTACTTCACCAAATTGGTAGAAGTTAAACTATTAGCATTCATTATCAAGAAAAAGGTCACAATATTGGTCAAATAGAACATAATCTATCAATTTGGGATACCACATGTGTTGATCGCTAATAACGAAAAGCAATTCAACAACTTGAGCTTCATGGAATTCTTTTCAGATTTTTCAATTGACCTCATATTTGTGATGTTAACTCACCCAATAACTAATGGACAAGTGGAAGCAGCCAATAAAGTCATTAAAAGGTCACTCAAAATGAAGCTCAAGGAGTACAAAGGTGCATGAATTAATAAACTCATAAAGGCATATAAAATAACCCCAAAGGTGGCCATAGGCGAAACTTTCTATGGTCTAGCTTTCAGATGTGAAGCAATAATTCCCATCGAAGTCAACATACCAACTTTCTAGGTCAATGACAATGATGAGACATCCAACAATCAGAACTTACGATAGGAGTTAGATTTATTGGAAGAAAAAAGAGATCAAGTCATGATAAAGGCAGCAACCTACCAGCAAACGGTGGCCAGATACTATAACAAGCATGTTCGACATCAGTCCTTTTAATTAAGGGATTAAATCCTGAGATAAGTAACTCTTAACACTAAGATACCAAGAGAAGGTATTCTCGGAGCAAATTGGGAAGGGTCATACAAAGTCACTCAGATTCTTAGACGTGGAGTCTATGAGCTAAAGTCTCTAGTAGGAAATAAAGTTAAGAAGCTATGAAATGCTGAATGCTTGAAGTTGTATTACCATTTGAATCATAGAAAATTTGTAACAAATTTTACCTTAGAAATAAATAAAGTTATTTTCTGCCAAACAATTCTTGAGGGAAAGTATTGATTAGCAGGTAAGTCTAAGTTGACGAAATAAAAGAAATACAAACATCTTAGGGTAATCTTTTTCCAAAACTCAAATATGAGTGACATGGTTCTCAAATGTTTACTTCCCATTCACTCCGAGGTAATAATATCCTCAACTCGAATAAAGCTTGAGCATGACCTCAGAAGGTACAAGAACGAGAAGGTTCTTAGGAGATCACATTCTTATTCACCCTGAGGTGATACTATTCTCAACTTTAGAATGTACAAGAGCAAGAAGGTTTTCGGGAGATCACATTCTTATTCACCCTGAGGTAATACTATAAGCCCTGAGCACGACCTTAAAATGTACGAGAGCAAAAATGGTTCTCGGATAACTATCTCAAAACATCTCTAGGTAATTTCTTCCCCAAGCCCAAGTATTGGAGGCACAGTTCCTAGACGTCAACTCCTCGTCACCTCTGGAACCATAGTACCCATAACTTGAATAAGTCTTGAGCATGACCTCAGGAGGTACGAGAACAAGAATGATTTCCAGATGGATAAGTTCTTAAGATAATTGAGAATCATCAACAATAATAATTATCTAACAACTACACTTAACTCTTGTCTAGAGGCAAGATCGTCTCAGATCTCGTTAAAGTCTAGAAGGGTAAGTTAAGACTAACGTGGTTTCTACTTGAAGGTATTTGATCTGAGACTGGAAAGTTAGAAGATTGATGTTGAAAAGACTTGCGTTATTTGCCCAACACAATCCAAGTCAGATCTCACTTGGCAACCTTTTTGAGTTTTGATAACAGTAAAGGCTTGTGAATTAAACTAAGTATTAGATAACAGTAAAGGCTTGTGAATTAAACTAAGTATTAAATATTAAAGAAAATAGAAAAGAGGCAAGACGACACAAAGGCTTATAAGTTAAAAGAACTTCATTGACATACAAGTTCTTTACATTGCTAAAAAAAATTCAATAAGTTGGGTTGGCTAGAGGATCAACTAAAAGGTCGGCCATGTCAGTATGATTGACTTCATAAGCAGGGATGCCTTCAGGAACAGGAGGAACTTCTACCACATCAGCTGAAAAAGCCTCCACCAATTCAATCATGGTGGTGTCTAGAGGCTTTGTGGTAAGATTGGTGACAAACTCTACTGAGGGCATGTAGGCCGTCTTAAAATTATGATACTTCTCCCCTTCAGGAAGAACCACATCTGAAGACTCCCTATTTTTGAGTGGAGGTTCATGTCCCAAGGCCCTGTATAACCAATTCAAGTCCAAATCCGAATATTAGCCTTGAAATGCCTCACAGGTTAGGTCAATGCTATCACTGAGCCTTTCCCGAAGCCTGACCTGCATCAATTTGTCTAAACAAAAGTTAATGCCGCTGTCTCTCTGCATCTAAGCTTCGTCGTAACTCCTCGCATGCCTTGTCAATGTTTTGAAGGCACCTCTGACCCTTCTCTCTTAACCTTCTGAGCTTTAACTCAAAAATGCTTAGCTTCCTATTAGCCTCGGTGAGGGAGGACTCTACTATGGCTGACCTAAGTAGGAGGCTCTCTAGCTCTTGAGCCCATTTCCTCAGGTTAAATTCAAATTTGGTTATCTCCAGGACCAAGTTCTACTCCACTTTTTCAGCTTTCTTCTTGATCTTAAATGGCCTTGAGAAGTCATCTAGAAGGGCACCTTGCTATAGCGTAGTTGAGTACAGCAGCTGAAAATTACCAACATAAGAAGGCCATAAGCCAAATTAAGGAAATTTACTCTTTTCTATAAGACCGAGAAGAGATTTACTTATCTAACCAAACCATTTTAATTGAAAATTCATTAGCGTCTCGCCTGAAAGCTTAGTTAGGTCCTCAGCATACTTAGGGCTAATGTTCTGAGCCTGGTAACCTTTGCAGACAAATCCTTAGGAAGAAGTTCAAGAGTTTTGGCCAATTCCTTATCAAACTGACCAAACATCTGCTTTTTCTTCTGAGACATTTCTTCAAAAGTAGTAGCAACAGCATTCTTCTTCCCTTTTCCCTTGTTTGTTTGGGAAGTAGCAGGGCAATGAGGGACCTGAACATCTCGGACTACCACCCCCTTATTAAGGGCTTGAGGTTTATTGGCTTTGGGGGGCTAGACAACACTTGAAGGGGCAGAAGCTTTAGATGAGCCCTTCAAGGCAACCTTGGAAGGCTTAGAGACCTTCGCAGCTTTTTTACCCTTTGCCAAGCATTACAACACCTCGTACGGGTCGGGAGCGTCACCTCTAGAGGCCATTTCTTCTACAAAGCAAATAACGTTAAAGTCAGACACCATAATTCAAATACAAGAATAGATAAAATTTAAGACATTTACCATTTTGGGTGACCTTCTCTGAAGCCAGATCGCCCTTAGACACACAAAAACCCACAATGCCCAATGAGACCAATTCATCATCAAAGAGTAAAGTTCTCTAGTTAGATGTGAATAACCTCACCACTCTCACCCTTTCAAGACCATTAAGATCTAGTTCAGGCAGGTCACTCCATGTGACTGCCTCCTCAAATAAGCTCGGCACTAGGAAGACGAGATTAGGATTCCACTCTCCACCCACAAAGTACCACTTATCCTTCCAGTTCTTGTTACTAGAAGGATTACCAGTAACAGGATCTATTTATTGAGGCTATTTTGGAGGTAATACCACCCCAGACTCTTTATGGGATTTCTTTTCAGTATGTACATGCGTTTAATTTTCTTAATAGAAAGGTCAAAGTAAGAGATCTGGTTCCATAAAATGAATAAGCTAGCCAATATCCTCCAACTATTTAGACTCTCCTGGTATGGGAGAATCCTAAAAGAGGTAAGGATTTGGGCGAAGTAGGGTTGTAGAGGGAGTCTGACACCCAAGTGAAACAACTTCTCATTAAAGGTGACCTCCCTCTCAAGTAGACACCCAGGAAGCTCATCTGCCTCTGCTACCCTAAAGTAAATTCCTTTAAGGATATTATAAACCTTAGTGTAAAACTTTAAATCTAATTCCCAAGTAATCAAAGGGAACCGATCGGCTTCGTACAATGTTAAGCTCTGTCTGACCAAGACAGGAACAAGAGCAAGGACAATGGCCATTTTCATTTCAGAGTTATCTCTCTCAGGAGTAGCTACGTTATCAACAAAATCCATCTATGTTTTTAAGGAAAAATAAAATAATCAAAAGCTGCCTTAGGATTATTAATAACTCACAAGGTTACACGCCTAAGGTCTTTAATCTTAAAAGATCAGTCAATGATATCCTCACATAGTGGCTTCTAAGACCTCACTACAATTATGTATCTGAGAAGGATTCTTTTCCTTCCTGAATTCTCTCCTGATTATTCTACAACAAGGATTCTTGACAAGTAAAACTCCTTGCATAATAAGAATCCTAAAACCCGAAAAACAAAATCTATGTAAAGGGCTTGTGATCCTATAAAATTCAAAAGTTGATGCTAACTAAAACAGAATCTCAATGATTCTCGCACGATAAAATCTTTGTTTCTAAGATTCTATAGAATTCTATTATATTTAAGAGACACGAACGTTTATAAAAAGAGATTAAGAGCAACCAGGTACGACTACTGAAACTCTTAAAAAATAAAAAGCCTATATTCTTCTTGATTTCTTTCTCTCATTACGTAAAAAGTAAAACCTTAACTTAAGCATCGGAAGGTTTTTGCCGGACAACTGGCTTTTACCGTTAGGTTTCTATTGTGGTTGCAGGTTGAATACACTATTAAGTAAGGAGATGAAGATTGTTGCTAGCGCGCTAAGTCCATATAAGGTTTTTGTTGCATTAACAGTTTCATAGATGACATCTTGGTATATTCAAGAACTAAGAAAGAACATGCCCAACACTTGAGGATTGTACTACAGATTTTGAGAGAAAGGGATTATATGCCAAGGTTTCAAAATGTAAATTCTGGCTTCGGGAGAAGTATTCTTAGGACATCCAATTTCAAAGGAAGGAATTTTTGTTGATCCCCACAAAATCGAAGCAATAGTGCAATGGGAAAGGCCAAAGAATGTCACAGAGATTAGAAGCTTCCTAGGGTTGTCAGGTTATTATCATAAGTTTGTGGAAGGTTTCTCTTTGTTGGCAATTTCGTTGACATGATTAACAAGAAAAAAAAGTGAAGTTTGAGTGGGATGAGCAGTGTGAACAGAGTTTTCAAGCATTGAAAGATCGACTTGCCTCTGCTATTATTTTAACACTTTCTATACAAAGAGGTGGGTATGTTGTGTACAATGATGCCTCAAACAAGGACTTAGGTATATACTGATGTAAAACGAGAAGGTGATTGCTTATGTTTCTTAACAGTTAAAGAAGCATAAAGTTAATTACCCTATCCAAGACTTAGAATTGGCAAAAGTGGTATTTGCATTGAAGATTTGGCAACATTATTTGTACCGAGAATAGTGTCAGATCTTTACAGACCAAAAGAATTTAAAATATCTACTCACCCAAAAGGAGTTGAATTTGAGACAAAGGCAATGGTTAGAACTTGTCAAGGACTATGACCTCATAATTGATTACTACCCGGGTAAAGCCAATGTGGTAATAGATGCATTGAGTAAAAAATTGTCAGCCACTAAGCACATGTAAGATCCACCTATGTGCCACTACTTTTAGAATTAAAGAGGCTAAACATAACAATGGAATATGATCATAATGGAGCATTAATAGCTAGTTTTATAATCAGACCAACTTTGGGGTAGCAAATAAAGGAAAAATATATGCAGGATGAAAAATTGATTAAAGTACACCAAGAGATCCTAAGTGGAAAATAGTGCGATTTCTATTTCATTCAATATGGGATCTTAACCATGAGAGGTAAAATTTGTGTCTCTAAGGATGCTGGTTGAGAAAGGTCATTATGGAATAAGCTCATTGTTCAATATTTATCGTACATCCAAGCAGCACCAAGATGTATCGAACCATCAAAGAGAATTACTAGCGGTCAAGCATGAAGAGAGACATAGTAGAATATATGGCCAGGTATATGGTTTGTCACCAAATAAAGGCAAAACATCAGAAACCAGTAGGAACAGTTTAACCATTGCCAATTCCCGAATAGAAGTGGAAACACATCACCATAGATTTTGTGGTAGGTTTACCCAGAAGACAAGCCAGACACGATGTTATTTATGTCAAGCCCTGAACTTGGGTCCACCTGTGACAATTGCCACAGACCCTCATAATACATCCTCTACACCCGGAATGTATCAAGAGAGCCTATAAGGCTTTCCTGTTAACCAATAAACCCTAAAAGCAATTCATAATTATAAATTCCCATCCATCGGATCATTATCAAAGAATTAATCTCTGTGATCAATTCATCTACAACATAAAATCAATAATTAAAATATCATAATCCTGGAAATCATCCCAAGTCGGGTTTGAACATAAATGAGTATTACATAAACGTTTAGTTTTAAATAAATCACAAAATCCAAGAATACATATCTAATAAATTATATCTAGTGGACTCAAAGTATATATGTGAGTCAAGAAAGAAGACTTACCGAGAGAATCGTAGGCTTTTTACAACTACCATTAGCCCAATGAGTACTAGGACATCTAATCTAAAAGTTGTAATAGTGAGGAATGAATATACAACTATACTTAGTAAATAAATAAAGTATATACATATATACATACATGCATACATATTTTTAAATACAGATATTGAGATTTCATTTACATCATGCTCTCAAATACATATATATTTTCATAAAATCAAATAATGAGAAAACGATTCATTGGTCTGCAAATAGTTTTAAATAATTTAAACCGGGTTGAACATACTTTCTCAACTGCTACCTTAGCCGAGGTAATGTCGAAACCATCAATGAGTCTTTCATTCATAAAACCATATGCAATGCATTCTTTATAAAATAGCAAATCATATCTCATGTTTTACAAAATCACTTTATTAAGGTAAAACATGAATTCTTAAACACTGTCTGTCTTACTAATATTGACCCCGAGTAGTCGCTTAGTGACACTAATGATTGTCATCGTCATATCCATCAAATCCAAGATAACTCTATCAAGCCACCAGGACTTTCCATAGGGTATCTATATAACCGCGCATCGACACGTTTAGCACATAGTGGGCTTGCCATGGACATTCTCCCTTATACCAACCCCATTACGACTCCACTCACCTATGCGGCTTCTCAATAAGTTCATACATAGGTTACCTCCCTATATATACAGTCAAATAATAAGCCTACTAGCCATGAATCAATATCTGGCTTTACCAGTTACATCACCAATATACATGCATTAAATCAAAATCATTTATAATCAATGATTTTAAAACATATAATCAAATCTTAGTCTCCCCGACCATTTCAGCATGTATATTAAATAACATTTAATAGTAGACCAAGTAATTAAATCAAATTTTTTTAACAATAAAATCGCTTGTTTAACACACAAGCAATACATATATTTATAACACACATATATCAATATAATATTCATGTATGTATAAATTTACTCAAATAATGAGAGGGTAACCACCCCCATTACGGATCTTCGCGCCTACTAAGTCTTTCTCCCAAATTCTCGATACCTAAATAATACATGTTGAATATTATTAATATTCAATTCCAGTCACACTTGTACAAACTCTTAATTGATGCATGTATACATGATAGGTATTAGTCATAAACATATACCTATGAACTGTTTTGAATTTTTAACCTCAAGAATGACCTTAATCATGTCAGCATTAGTACATGTTATAGAGCTCAAAAAGGGTTTTTCATTGATATCTTGCACGTCTCTTAACTCTTTCTTGATCTAGAGTTATGACCTCCAAACTTTTGACACTCAATTCAAGTTGGTTCAAAAGTATTGTGTTCAAATCGGGGATAATCAGCTCGGTTTGGCACCATTGTGCTCGGTTCAAAATTTAACTTATGCATAGTAAAATCCATTTCAAAATTTACACCTAAATGAACTTTAAAAATTAAAGATGGGTGTAATACTTACCAAAACTCAAGAGAAATCATTTGATGTGCTTGAAATTCTTGAACTTGAAGAATTCTCCAAATAGACTTCAACCCTAACTTTCTTCCTTGCTCTTCTTTGCCTTTTCTAGTCCAAAGTTGGTACTAAATCAATTAAGAGAGAACAAGAAATCATTTGGCAATGGTAATTTAAAAAACAATCGGCCAAATTTGAAGTGATTTGGCGGAGAATTGAGAGAGAAATGGAGAAAGTGGGTTTTCTGTGAAGAAGAGAACGAGAAATTAAGTGACACTAAAAAGAAAGCCAGTTTTTTTTATTTTGTTTTGCCAAATTTCATTGAAACCTCTAATATTTTTAAACATTCTGGGAATAACTCGAAACTTTAGAAAACATTCTTTTTAATCTCTATGTTCACAAAATAGGGTTTACAATTTCTACTCTCCTTAGAAAAATTTTGTTCTCAAAATTGCACATACCTGTTACTGAAAATGATACAGATACTACTATTGCATAGAGTGTTCAAGCTCCCAAGTTATGTCCTCAACATTTACATTCAGCCACACAACTTTTACCATAGGAATGGTCTTACTCTTCATAACTCAATCTTGTCGATCAACTATCTCAACGGAATAAGTTTTATAATTCAAATTATTCCTCAACTCTACTGAAAGTGTCTCTAAAATATGCGAAGAATTTGGCACATATTTCTTTAGCATTGAAATATGGAACACATTATGTATTTTTGCCAACTCTAAAGACAACTCTAATTTATAAGCTACTGTGCCCACTCTTTCTACTATTCTGAACGGCCCGATAAATTGAGGATGCAACTTGCCTCGATTTTGAAAATGAATCACCTCTTTCTAAGGTGATACTTCCAAAAACACCATGTCATTGACATTAAACTCTAAAGCTCTTCGATCGGTGATCAACATAAAAATTCTACTTGTCTTGTGCCACTTTTAATCTTTCACGAATGCTCTTGATCTTCTTAGTGGTGGTTTCTATTAATTCCATATTTTCTAGCTTCCTTTCATCGACTTCATCCCAACATAAAGATGTTTGGCACTTTCTACTGTATAAGGCTTCATATGAAGCCATATCAATGCTAGCTTGATAATTATTATTATATGTAAATTCAATCAAAGGTATAGGCATATCTCAGCTACCTTGAAGTTCTATAACACATGATCTCAACATATCCTCTAAGGTTTGGATAGTCTTTTTTGACTAACCATTAGTCTGAGGATGAAATGCTGAATTGAAGTTTAGAGTAGTACCCAAAGCTTTCTGAAATTTCGGCCAGAATCAAGATGTGAAACGAGAATCTCTATCTGATATTATAGTAATGGGTACTTCATATAGTCTTACAACCTTTGCTATATAAAGTCTTACTAGTTTCTTTAAAGAGTACTTGATATGGATTGGCAAAAAGTGTGTTGACTTCGTAAGACAATCCATTATAACCTATATAGCATCGTGTCCTGCTTGAGTACATGGTAAACCAACTACAAATTTATGATAATGTGCTCTCATTTCCATTCCGGTATCGGTAAAGGTTGAAAAGTGCCCGCTGGTTTCTGATGCTTTGTTATAACTTGTTGACACACAAAACATCTCACAATATATTGAACTATGTCTTTCTTTATACCTGACCACCAATAACTATTATGTCTTTCTTTATACCTGACCACCAATAACTATCTCTGATAGTTCGGTACATTTTTGTACTACCAAGATGTATAGTAAAAGCAGAACAATGTGCCTCTTCCATAATAGCTTTTCTCAACTCATCCACATCAGGCACACGAACTCTGCCTCTCAAAGTTAACGTATCCTTTGACATAAAGTAGAAGTCTCTTTATTTCTCATTAAGTACATCCTGACTTATTTTGGCTAAACTATTATCTTGCATTTGTCTTTCTTTGATCTGATCCACCAACGTGGGTCTCACAACAAAATTGGCCACCAAGGCTCTGGCATCATTACAACTTAAGGTTACACCTAAAGCCTTCAATTCTATCAACAAAGGCATGTATGCCGCTCGGACAAATGCTAATATAATAGAAGATTTCCTGCTGAAAGCATCTGCTAATACATTAGCTTTTCCTGGATGGTACTCAATAATCAAATCATAATCCTTTATTAATTCAAGCCATCTCCTCTGTCTCAAATTCAAATCTCACTGTGTAATGAGATATTTCAAGTCCTAATAATCTGTGAAAATCTGACATTGCTCCTCATATAAGTATTGTCTCCAAATCTTTAATGCAAAAACTACTGCCGCAAGTTCTAGGTAATGGGTGGGCCAATTAACTTCATACTACTTAAGCTAATGAGAAGCATAAGCAATTACTTTCCCATTCTGCATTAGTACACAGCCCAATCCTTGCTTAGATGCATCACTATCACTACATAACTATAACTTGGCACAGGAAGAGTTAAAACTAGTGCAGAAATAAGACGATCTTTTAGTGTTTGAATATTCTGCTCACACTGCTCATCTCATTCAAACTGAACTCCCTTTCTCGTCAATCTAGTTAGTAAAACAGCTAACAAAGAAAATCCCTCTACAAACCTTGTGTAGTATCCAACCAAACCCAAAAAACTTCAAATTTCTGTGACATTCTTTGGTCGTTCCCATTGCACTATAGCTTCAACTTTTCGTGGATCCATACAAATTCCATGACCTGACACAACGTGTCCCAAGAATACCACTTCTTTAAGCCAAAATTAGCACTTAGAGAATTTCGCATACAAACTTCTATTCTTTAAAATCTGTAGCACAACTCTAAGGTTTTGAGCATGCTCTCTTTTGTTTCTAGAGTACACCAAAATATCATCAATGAAAATGATCACAAACTTGTCCAAGTAAGGATGGAAGACATGGTTCATGAGATCCATAAATACTGTGAAGCATTAGTAAACTCAAATGGTGTTACTAGGAACTCATAATGCCCGTATCTCATTCTAAAGGCAGTCTTATAAATGTCATTCTCCCAAATCCTTAGATCTAGATCTCAAGTCAATCTTGCAAAATATAGTTACTCTTTGCAACTGATCAAAGAGATCATCAATATAGGGGAACAGGTACTTATTCTTAATGGCCACCTTATTCAATTGACAGTAATTAATGCACAACCTTAAAGTACAATCTTTCTTCCTTACAAACAAAACAGGTGCTCTCCAAGGTGAAAAACTAGGTCTAATGAAATCCTTATCAATTAATTCTTGTAACTAAACATTGAGCTCTCGAAGCTCCGTTGATGCCATACAATATGAAGGCATAAAAATTGAGGTAGTTCCAAGCATAAGATCTATACCAAAGTTAAAATCTAGTTCTAGAGGTATTTTAGACAACTCATTTGAAAATACATCTGAAAACTCATTTATAATAGTGGTATACTCTAACTGGTTTTCTTAAATTGACACATCCACCACATGTGCTAAAAATGCTTCACAACCTTTTTGTAATAACCGCTTTGCTTCTAAAGCTGAAATTACACAATAAGATAACACTTTGCATTCACTGACCCAAACCATCTCAGTTTCACCAGGCTTTCAAAAACTTACTTGCTTAGTAAAGTAATTTACTAAGCAAGTAATTTGGTTATCACCACCAGTATATACTAGCCCCATTGTGGTCCCACTCACCTATGCGGCCTCTCAATAGGTCCATCCATAAGTTATCTTCCTGTATATACAGTCAAATAACAGGTTTACTGGCCATACATTAGGCCTATTGGCCATGAATTAATATTTGGCTTTACCAACCACATCACCAATAGACATATATTAAAAAAAAATATTTACAATCAATGATTTTAAAACATATAATCAAATCCCGGTCTCCTTGACCATTTTAGCATGTATATTAAATAATATTTAATAGTAGGCCAAGTAATTAAATCAACCCAATATCATGCACTTTACATAAAACTGTTTTACTTCAAATTTCTTTTAATAATAAAACCACTTGTTTAACACACAAGTAATACATATATGTATAACACACATAGATCAATGTAATATTCATATACATATAAATTTACTCACAACAATGGGAGGGTAGCCACTCTTACTACGGATCCTCGTGCCTACTACGCTCTTTTCTTAGGTTCTCGGTACTTAAATAATACATGTTGAATATTATTAATATTCAATTCCATTCACACTTGTACAAACCCTTAATTGATGTATATATGCATGATAGATATTAGTTATATACATATACTTATGAATGTTTTTGACTTTTAACCTTAAGAATGACTTTAATCAAGTTAGCCTTAGTATCCATGTTATAGAACTCAGAAGGAGCTTTCCATTAATACCTTGTATTTCTCTTAACTCTTTTTTGATCTACTGTTATGACTTCTTAAAGTTTGACACTCAATTTAGCTTGGTTCAAAAGCATTGTATTCAAACTGGAGACAATCAGCTCGACTTGGTACCATTATGCTAATATCAGGTCTCATGTTATAGAGCTTGGAAAGAGCTTTCCATTGATATCTTGTACATCATCTAACTCTTTATAGATCCAAAGTTATAACCTCTAGAATTTTAACACTTATTTCAGCTTGGTTCAGAAGCATTCTATATGGATCAGGGACAATGAGCTAGGTTTGGCATCATTGTACTTGATTCAGGACATTAGTTTATAGAACTCAGAAAGAGATTTCTATTGATACCTTATATGTCGCCTAAATTTTTCTAGATCTAAAGTTATGATCTCTTAAAATTTGACACTCAATTCAGCTTAGTTCATAAGTATTCTGTTCAGATCGGAGACAATGAGCTCGATTTAGTATCATTAGACTCTAATTAGGACATCAAGTTATAGAGCTCAAAAATATTTTTCCATTGATATCTTATATGTCCCTTAACTCTTTCTGAATCTATAGTTATGACGTCTAGAAGTTTTGTTTAGCTTTCTCTAGGTATACTAGCATATTACTTTCTTGCGCTTGGAATTGTCCTTCTAGTTGGCTAGCCACTAATTGGGAGTCATAGTGAATGCCGAGACTTGTGATTCTCAAAGCCTGAGCTAATTTGACCCCCACAATCAACACTTTATACTCTGCCTCGTTATTGGTGGCTTTAAAATCAAACTTTAGGGAATACATTACCTCAGTTCCCTCTGGACTTACAAGGACCACACCAGCTTCTCCCCTTTCAGCATTTGAAGCTCCATCAATGAAGAGGCTCCAAATCGACTTTTCTTTGTCCAGGGCGATCAGACCTTCTTGAAGAGGGGATACCTTTGCAATTTGATGGACAAAAAGGTGCTCGGATACTAATCTTTTGGCCACGAAATCTGCCAAGGCTTGACCCTTAATTGCTTTCTGGGTTTGTAATCAATGTCGTACTCACTGAGATCGACAGACCACTTTACCAATCTACCTGAGAGATCTAGCCGATGTAAAATTTGTCCCAGAGGTTAGTCCGTCAACACTACCACTTTATGAGCTTGAAAGTATGGTCTGAGCTTTTTGGCTGCCACTATCAATGCTAAAGCTAACTTATCGAGTGGTGAATATCTCGTTTCGGAATTCAATATCACTTTGCTGGTGTAGTAGATGGGATGATGTATCTTCTCGGCATTTTCCTTCACTAAGACCGAGCTTCCCGAATAGTCACTCACTACAAGGTAAAGGTACAATATGTCTCCAATCTCGGGCCTCGTTAGGTGGGGTGGCAATGCAAGGTACTATTTCAACTTTTAGAAACTGCACTCACACTCTTCTGTCCACTCAATTTTCTTTCCCTTTCTTATGATTTGAAAGAAAGGAAAACACTTGTCGATAGCTTTGGATAGGAACTTACTTAATGCCACTAGTTTTTCCGTCAGACTCTGAAGCTTTTTGAAATTGGATGGTGATTTTAGGTCTAATATGGCCCTAATCTTCTGTGGATTAGCCTCGATGCCCCGTTCACTGACCATAAACCCTAAGAACTTTTCAGTCAAAACTCCGAAGGTATATTTTTTAGGATTCAGCCTCATATTATACTCTTTCAGGTAAGAAAAGGTTTCTTCCAAATGTTTTAGGTGATCTCGAGCTTTTAGAGATTTGGTGATCATATCATCCACGTATACTTCTATAGTCTTTCCAATTAATAGCTTGAAAACCCGATTGACTAGCCTTTGGAAGGTGACCCCATCATTTTTTAACCCGAAAGACATTACTCTATAATAATACAATCCCTGGTCTGTGATAAAGGTTGTTTTCTCTTGATCTGGTTTGTGCATTTTGATTTGATTATATCCCAATAATGCATCCATGAAACTTAACAGCTCATGACCAGCTATTTAATCTATCAGCTGATCAATTCGAGGGAGTGGGAAATTATCTTTGGGGCAAGCTTTATTCAAATATGTGAAGTCTACACACATTCTCCATTTCCCGTTAGCCTTATTGATCATCACTACATTCGATACCTACTCTGGGTAGTGCACTTCTATAATGAACTTTACTCTCATTAGTTTGTCTACCTCTACGTATACCGTTTCTCTTCTCTCTGTGTTGAATGATCTCATTTTTTGCTTTATTGGTTTGTACTGGGGGTCAATAGCAAGTTGATGGGAAATTATTGATGCTGGGCATGTCTTTGTGAAACTATGTGAACACGTCCGTATGTTGTCTCAAGATGTCCTTAAGTTTCGCCTTCAGTTTACCAAGGAACTGGGTATTAACCTTAACCATCTTTTAAGGTGGCCTCTGGTCTAGAATGACAAACTGAAGTTCTTCCACCGGCTCTAAGGTCGATGATCTTTTATCCTGGTCGAGTTTCTTGGTGGTCAGATCCACCTGCAAGTTTTCGTCATCAGCTTCTAAGACTTCTCCCTATGGGCATTTCGATAAACAGTACGAACTCTTAGAAGAAATTACGAAGAACGACAGAGCTTCTTTTTTATTTTCCTTGACAATTTCGATCCTTTCTCCTACTTGGAATTTTAGTTTCAAATAAAGTACACTTTCCACAGCCTTTGTAGTTCTTAGGAAAGGTCTTTCGAGAATCATGGTGTAGGGCATCTTAAGGTTAACCATTTGAAGCTCCACCATTATGGTGTTCTAGTTTAACTTTTCTCCTATGGTGACGGGTAGTTGGACTATCTCTATAGAGTAAATATATGATTCTCTAAAGCTATGAATAGCGGTCTCTGCAAGCCTTAATCTTAGATCCTCGATCCTAAGGAATCTAGAGTTTCTTTGAAGATGATATCAACTGAGCTTCCTGTGTCTATCAAAATTTGACTAACCTAAGCTGTTCCTACCGTTAAAGTTACTACAAACACATCATCATATAGGTGATGAACCCCCACTTCGTCCTCATCTATAAATATAATGGGTACTGAGGCGATTTTTTATTTCTTCTTAGCTCGTACATTCATGACGTGAATATCCAAGGGAGAATTTGGCAACGAATACTTCGAATAGTTTTTCCTAGATCTGTTCGAATTTTCGGTTAGTGTTACCCCTCCTAAAATCATCATAGTCTGTTCTTCTCATCCCCTTCTGTGTTCGATTTCCTTATTCGAAGCTTTAGATCCATCTCCATGGCAGAATTCTTACAGAAGTTAGAAACAATTATCTTGTTGCACAAGGATCACGAAGATTTCATAAGTTAAACATCAGAGTCTGAATTTTATGGAATCATGTGCCTTTTACATAAAGCTTACTCTTAAGATTCTTATTATGTAAGAAGTTTTTATTGACAAAAATCCTTATTATGGAATAATCCGGAGAGAATTTGGGAAGGAAACGAATCCTTCATAAATACATAATTGTAATGAGATCTCGGGAGTCCTTGTTTGAAACTCCTTTATCTATCTGAGATGAACTCAGGTGTTGCAAGTCTGAGACCTTTATTAGCTGTGGCTGAAACCTTTGTAAGCCATAGCCGAGATCTTTATATCAATTTGAGATGTCGATCCGAGACATCCTCTCTTAAGTCTTGGCTTTTAAAGGAGTTATGCTTTTTACTATTCGAACAGCTCGTCTCGAGTGATGCTTGGTCTCGGAATCCTTGTCAGCTTCCACGTATGGGCCTTTTGGTGCTTGTAGGCTTATGGGCCTTAGGCATGCCGGACTATATACCCAACATCAATAATGGGAGTGGTAACCCTCCCTTTATTGTGAGTGGATTATTTTTACATATTTTACATTCTTTTAAACTGTTCTTACAAGACTTATTGTTATACAAAATAGGAAATAGTATTTATATTAATGAATTATTATAAATGTATATGGCTTGTACATTGATTTATATGTGTGTAGTCATGAGACAAAGATTGATATTAAAAATGTATAACCTTTTATATTTTTTGATGATGTATTATTTATATAAAACCTAATTTTAATGATATGATTGTGGATTGCATTGGTGATATGGCCGAAAGGGCCAAGTTTATTTGTGATTATGGCCATAGGGTAGTAGCCTAAGAACAGACCTATTAAGAGGCCGCCTAGGTAAGTCCACCACAGGTGAAGCAGTTGTATAGGTGGATGTTATGGAGTTTCCTACCTACAAGATTGTCGAGATAAATCATGAGTATCACCATATGACTACTCGAGGCCAACGCCAGTGATGGGCCAGATTTTAAATAATTATCATGCATTTCTTATTTATTTTAAAAAGAATTGTTTTAAGTTAAATAAGCATTGTTTAACTTGCATAGAAAAACCCATTGACAGTCTCGGGGTTACCTATAGCCAGGGTAAACACCAAGAAAGGAAACCAACCCAATGATTTTCATATAGCAGACCATGTTTTCATTAAAACAAATTGTTTTACATGTATCTATAAATTATTTTCTTAAAATATATTTTTATTCACTCACAGAGTATACCCCAGTATCCTTACATCTCTCACCTCTCAGTTTCAAAAACCCAAGCATATCAAGGAGCGTTCCTATGTGGTGGTGATTAATTTAAGGGTGCAAACCCTTAAGAATCGATTTTGTTCTCATTTCACCAACTGTATTAGATAGTTTGCTAGGATTGATTTTTAAGAACATTTGTATGTAATTAATAAATAATTGAAAATAATGTATTTGATTATGTACAATGTATGTATATTAAATTAAGTATACTTTTATTTGTGAGATGAATTGAAAATGTCTCGGAGAGACAAGTTTATATAAATAATTATAAAGGGATAGGTACCGAAGCAGCCTTACAGTCTTAAGAAACAAGTTCAGGGATTTAGAATGTATCTCAAGAATCTGTGGTGGTTGTCACATGTAGACTCCATGGGTGGGGGCATGATATATAATAATAAAATAAAAATCATTAGGTCATGTATAACAAAACTATTGGATTATGCATTAAATGACCTTAGTATATTACAAAATTATTGGGTCATGTATTACAAGATCCATATGCATTACAAGACCATTGGATCATGTATTAAACTTGTAATGGTCTTGTAATATATGACCATTAAGTCAAGTATTTCAAATTACAAGACCATTAGGTCAAGTATTACAAGATCAGAATTTGTAATGGTCTTGTAATACATGACCATTATATATTGCAATACCATTAAGTCATGTATTATAGAATCGGATCTTGTAATGGTGTTGTAATACATGACTTGGTCGTGTATTATAGGATCTTTTGCTATTTTAACATACATTTTGCAAAATTTTAAAATTAAAAATAGAGATATTTTGTAAAATTAAATTTATATTAAAGAACACTAATAAAAATAAAAGAAAAAAAAACTGTACATATTCATTTTTCTCCTCAAATTTAAGAATTTGTAAATATTAGAAAAAAAAATAGTATAAGAGATGTTTGATATACTTAATGATGGTAAGCCAATCAAAATAATTGTGATTATGTCGTAACTTTTATAAATCTTTTAATAAATTTAATAAGATTATATTTTTCTTTAAATATATATTGGCAAATAATTTATTTTATACTTCTACAAGATGAAGCATATATGATTATGCAATGTTAATGAAATTATGCTTGGATCATGATAATGAAATTATGTAATTAAAGTATTTTCCTTCAAATTATTCATGGTCATAAGACTATAGGGTAAGGCCAAATAGTAGTATTACTTTGTCAATTGAAAGTTCTTGGTAGCAATGGTGCTAGTGATTCACAAGTTGTGGGTTCTTAATAGGATGATTGTTGGGTATGATCTGAATCACATGGAGCTCTATGAGCATATAAGATAGAATTTGTCATCCTTTGTAAGAAAATGAGATGTACTATGTGGATGATAGGGTCATAACTCTAGAAGTATTTGGTCAAAGCATGATGTGAATTAATAAAGAATTATTAATATTACCCATCGAGTTACAGACTCAACATTCATATGCATAGCATTGAATATTAAAGGTTTGACACTAGACCATACCCCTAGTTCGATCGGAGCGTCAGATAACAATAGGATGGATAGCACAATAATTGATTGAGAAAATGTTCATTTGAAGTGTTTATGCATTTTATTATGATATGAAGGCTATGATACATTGCTATCAATCATGGTCTGTTGACAAAATTGACTTTTTAATTATAAGATAATCAATAACATATATAATTAAAAGAGTTTAATTAGTTGAAAAAATTCATTTCTATACCTATTGCTATTTTCATAATGAACTTATGATATCACATACAAACAATGAATACACTGTTGTTTAAATTTTGAAAATAACTGTATTATAGTTATTTTAATATTAATGGTCTTAAAGGGCAAGCTAGCACTTGCATCAAAACCATATGATGTCTTAAAATAAAGCTCACAATTAATTCTATTTTTATTGTATGATGTAATGTTAGGTCATTATATGTCTTAAGTTAAAATGAAATATTTTAAAATAAAGAATTGTCTTAATTGGATAATACTAAAAGACTATTGTTGTCTTAAATTAAGACAATAATTATTTTTAAAAAAATAATGTCTTAAAATATTTAAAATTCTAATTGTTTGAATTTTTTTCAAATATTTTTAATATTATCTACAAATTATATTTTTATTTAAATTTTATTATCATTATTTTTTTCTTTTAAATTTTGAATTTTTGTTTAAAAGAGAAAGTGATAAATCTATCATTTTAAGAAAATAAAATGATAAGAGTTATCACAATAAATGAATATATATTTTTTGGATTCTACGTAAAGTGATGATTATAATAATAATAATAATAATA
>JAXCLQ010000006.1:10489060-10499550 GCA_035584115.1 Cedrela odorata | reverse complement strand
ATAATAATAATAATAATAATAGTGATTGAAAAGAAAAAAGTGTTGATTTTCTTTTTGGATGAGCTATAGTGATTTTAAGTATTGAAATCACCATTTGAAGAAGATATAAGGTGTTACTCCATTGGTGTAGACTGATATAGAGGGTGGATGACAGCTCAAACACTTCAAATCAACACACGACAAAATGAAAATCGAGTTATACAATTACTCGAGATAATTTTTTACTTCTTTTTATTATTCTATACTTGTTAATTTATTTATGAAAATTTTATAGGTTGTGTATCATACAATAGATCTACTTTAGGGTTTCTCATTGTGATTAAAATTTTAAATTTGTGCTGCTTATGTGTGCCGAGAAACCCAACAGTGGTATCAGTGTCGTTTTTGCATGAGATCATACTTTCCATTATTTTGTTATGTTTATTTTTTTTTTCTTAATAATTTAAATGTTAAATCTGAATATTTTCATGTTTTGAACATGTTAATATTATTTAATTGGATTATATAATTGAATATAAAGAAAAAAAATATAAAGATGAATTGCTTGAAAAACATGATGAAAATATTTCATGCTATTTTAGATGTTTTCTTCAAGTTTGGAATTTTTGTGATTATTAGTGATATTAAAAACTATTTTAACAATAATTTAGATGTTTGTATATGATCGTAGGTAAATTGGTAAAATTTGTTTTGAAGGATAATTGTTTGATAATAATTTTTTGTGAAAAATTTGTGATTATTAGTGATATTAAAAACTATTTTAACAATAATTTAGATGTTTGTTTATGATAATTGGTAAATTGGTAAAATTTGTCTCGAAGGATAATTATTTGATAATAATTTTTGGTGAAAAATTTGCAGAAGGGTCAGATTACGAATATGTTTTGACACCCTTATTGTCATGATTTCATAAATATAATTTATTATATGAATTATTATTTTGTTAGCTTCATAACGATATATCATATGGTTAATTTTGTTAAATATTGAATTTTCTGTGATTTTTGGAATGATTAATGGTCAGTTTATGAAACTGTTAGAAAAAGTTACAGGGTTTTGTTAATTTGCCTTAAAAAAATTGATAAATAATTAATTTCCAAAATAAAATTAATTGTTAATTTATTTCTGAAAACTTTAGAGTAGAGTAATTTAAAAGTATTCAAGTTTAAATTTTTCTTAAAAAATTATTATACCAAAATTTGAACCTAAAATAACAAAAATAGTTAATGATATTATCAACATATTATATTTAATATTTTTGGTTGATTGTATGGGCATGGCTAGTCATGGGCTTGTGCAACATTTTGGATTGTAATTTTAATTTTAATTTTTGGATTAAATGGGGTATGTAAACCTCGTCTTATTACTATTCTATTGTAATTTCTCTTCTCCCAAATATACTCTCCTTAGACTAGATCTTAGGATTTTTTTTATCATATTTTGTAATACATAGATGCTCAAGAAGGAGAAGCCCTAGAGTTGAAGAGTATAATTAAAATTTAATCCATAAGGTTTAGTTTTTATAATTCAACTTCTAGTTGCACACTTAGGTGTGACCTAGAGAGTCACCCGGCTCGATGGCTTGCAATCCCATGACCATACATTTATTTTTATGCTTTTTATATTTATATTAATGTATATCTAAATTCATATGTAATATGAATTATTAGTTTGATTAATTAAAGATGAGACCAAATAATAAGATTAAAGGGTTAAGAAAACTTACACTTAAAAGTAAGTGAAAAATGCAATGTATTAAGAATACATATATAGTCTACGCACATTTATGAGTGAACTGGACTAGGATATTGAGATAGTTATTGTCATACTTTCCCTAGGGTTTGTCTTGAGAGAAAATATCTATGAAACTTATGGCTAATGTCAAGCTTTCATTGAGAGTTACTTGGAGAATCCATTACATAAAAAGAAATGTTCACTTAAAACATAGTAATCATGGTTATTGTTAACCTTTCTTTGAGGTCGCAAAGAAATGTAGGCTAAAATTATATTAAAGTTGCATATGATACAATTGATAAATAGTTACTACCTACTAATGTGTATTGGTTATTGTTAAGCTTTCCCTGAGGTTGTAATACACAAGTTAATAAATATTATAATATCCACTAGGAATTTAATAGTTGGAATCCCTAGATTGCCCATGTTTAGGTTGGGTTTCTAGAAAAATAGTTAGAGATCTTAAGAAAGAAATATATTTCTTATTGTAATTAATTATCTTAATAATCTGCTAATAAATTCTTTTTCTTCACACCCAGATTAAAAAAAAAATGGCAATATCATCCATCAAAAGTATATTTGAATATAATAAATTAATTAGGCCCAATTATATTACCTGGTATAAGAATCTTAAGATCGTTCTCACAGTTGAGAAAATTGTTTATATCCTTGAAATGAATTGTCTAAAAAAAGCTTCCAATAATTATACTGAGGCAAAAAAGAAAACTCACAAAAAAATGGCTTAAGGATGAGGAAATGATTGGTTGTTTCATGCTAGCCTTTATAATTAATGAATTACAAAGGCACCATGAGAAATTAGATATACATTACATCTAACTTCACCTTCAAGAGTTGTTTGGTGAAAACAATAGGACAGTTCGATATGACATATCTAATGCCTTATTCAAGTTGAAAATTGCTGAAGATAGTTCAGTCAATACTCACTTGCTTAAGATGATTAATATGATTGAGCAATTTGAACAATCGAGTTTTACTATGAACGATGGTCTTATCATAGATCTTGTTCTTCAATCACTTTATGATTCTTTCTCATAATTCATTTTGAATTTCCACATGGATAAGCTGGAAGTCATTCTACATAAGCTCCTAAGCATGTTGAAAACAACTGAATAGAAAATTAAAAAAAAATGAAACCTACAGTTTTGCTAGTTAATGGTTCTTCTAAGCCCAGAAAGAGCAAAGAAAAATCCAAAAGGAAGAAATCACTCGAGGCAAAGAAGAGCATTGATAAAGGTAAGTCAAAGGCCAATAACAAGGAAACTTGCTTCCATTGCAAGAAAAAAGGTCATTGGAAACGAATTTGCAAAGAATATGAAGATGAGATCCAAAAACTAAAGTAAAACAATGCTTCAAAAGGTATGTTAATGATTGAAGTCAATTTGTCTTTGAAGAATAGTTCTTCTTGGGTATTAGATACCGATTGTGCGACTCATATTAGTGATAATTTGTAGATGCTAAAAAATAGACAATCACTATGGAAATGAGAGGAGGACTTTCAAATAGGCAATGAAGCAAGCTTTGCTACATTATCTATGGAGGATGTCACATTCTCTTTACTCAGGCAAAGAACCTTAATTTTATACTATTGCTATTATGTCCCAGACATTGTTAAAAACATAATTTCTATTTCTAAGTTAAGTATTTATGGTTTTGAACTATGTTTTGGTAGCAATGGTTGCTCTTTATTTTTAAATAAAGAATTAATTAGTTCTGATACTTTTTGCAATGATTTATATTATTTAAATATCTCCTATAATGTTTATAACATAGAACATACAAATAAAAGAAAAAGGGAAAAGTCTAAATTAACATAGCTATAGCACTATCATTTAGGTCATATCAATAAGAAAAGATTTAACAAGTTACACCAAGAAATGTTTTTAGACCCATTTGATTTTGAGTCATATGGGGTTTGCAAGCCTTGCCTCATGGGTAAGATGACTAAATCTCTTTTGACTAAAAAAGGAGAGAAAGCTTCAGAGGTTTTGACACTAATACATAGTGATGTATGTGTTGGAGATATGTCCTAGAACCAATCGTGTCATATGGTTCAATGATATCATTCATTGTATATATATTTCTATAATTAATTGTAAATTAGTTTACGATTAATAAAATAACTTTTATATTACTTTGCATATTCAGTTGTTAATTTATATTGTATAATCTCATGATATATTATGACGTCAATACTCTATTTGCAAAAAGTTGTAGATTTGAATACAGAGTCTATAATTTAAATACATTTGAATCAGTTCCCGGATGAGGTAATGTCATATGGGAATATAATATTGCATAACTAGTATGTTTGATGCTACCAATGATTAGTATTCGATAGTAATAGTTGGGTGATGAGTCTTATATCACAAGAGTATGAACATAAGTAATACGTTGGTGAATGTGTTACTAAACGTGATTAAACATGATGAATCACATGGGTGATTATCCACAGTCAATGATATCCATTAGTCTTGTGACATGAGGTGTCATAGCTACCCTCTACACTAAGGCACATAGTTCACTTGTATATATAGCATCGAGCTAGCTACACCTGATAAAAAAAGCTTGCTGGCAATGTGTTTAAGTGTATGAAAACAGATGATAACTAAAATGGAAAATGCCAGCTCAAATATTAGAGCTTGAGATCTTAGGTGAAATTGTTATACACGAGAATAAGTATTTAACCAAAACATGTGTGTCCGGAAAAGTTCTTTTGCGGATATTCAAATCTTATATATGATTAAGATTCTGATCCTATGATTAAGTTAATGATTTGATGATACCATGATCCACACTCGATTGAAAGTCGATAGCAGAAAGACTTTACTACATGCACGTACGACTATATGGGTTTATCCGATATATTAATTCATCTATGTCTAGGAGTCATGATATCTTGCTAGAGGTCATTTAGGATCATTGAGAACTTTGGTTACAAAGAATTATACTGAAGAGATACTAAAGAGTTGGTATCTATCTATGTCCAACTCACAATAAATCCAGAAGATCACACACATTAGTCGGTTACTTGATGATGATGGTAATTATTATTATACAATAATCATTAATTTAGTTAATGATATTATTTTGATACTTTGATCGTATAACAATTTAATTATTTATTATAAAGAATAAAGTTTTCGGGAAAGACAGCTAGCACCTGTATGCATGAGAAATGTTTCGGTAATTTATGGGATAACGTAAATATGATTTACAAGTATATAAGATATTTAATAAGATATTAATGAATAAATGAGTTTATTTATTTTTTATTATTTAAATGTTATTTAATCAAATAGTTCATTGGTTGACAAGTGACACTATATGATGATATTAAGTGTCAAGTCTATGATTAAATCTTGTCTATTCATTTTGAATCAATAGTTAAAATTTAATGTATTAATATTGATTAAAGTAATCATTTAAAAAGAAAATATTTTTAAATATTAATATAATATTAAATATTTAAAGTAATTATTATATATTTATATATTAAAATAATTATTACTTAATTATATTATTAAAATAATAATATAATATATGTATAAATATCTCTCTCTAATAATATATTAATATATTAATTTGATTAATATATTATATTATTACATCAATTTGATTAATGTTAATTGAACCACCTATCATAACTTGACACATGGTATAATTTTATTTATTTAATGAAAGAAAAGTCAAGTGAGTATTATACGTGTGATAAATAATTCAATTTGGAATTGAATTATAAAAAGCAAAACTTAAGAATTAAGTTAAAACTTTAACAAATATAAGGATGCTACTTTTTCATATTGCCTTAAGTATTTCCTGTGAGCTTCATTTTGAATTGGAAAAATTGTGCACTTTGTTTTTCAACAAAATACCAAACAGAAAAAGAAGCATAAGAGAGAAAGAAAAATGGGTTTTTAACAAGATTGGTCAAGTTTTTAGGTCCATTTACATTTATAGCATGAATTTTAAATTTCTTATATTTGAAACCAAAAGTTCAGCATTTAGATGAAATTACCTTTAATTGGTAAGTTGATAAACAGTATTTTAATAAAACATGAGTTAATTAACAGTACTTTCTTGATGAAATTTGTTGAGAACAACTAAATTAAATTGATAAATAGTACTTCCTCGATAAAAATTTGTCAAGAATAATTAAAGTGAGTTGTTGAACAGTACCCTCGACAAAATTTGTCAAGATAAATAGTAACTTCAACGAATTTCTTCGAGGGAGATTAGTGTGAAAATAGTCTCCCTTAATAAATTTCTTCAAGATTACTGTTCATTTTGACGAATTTTTGTTGAAAGTACTATTCATCACCTTATTAGGGGTAATTTCATCCAAATGATAAACTTTTGGTCTTAAATATAATAAAATTTTAAGTTATGTCATAAATATAATTAGACCCAAAAATTGGGTCATTACTGTTTAAAACCCAAGAAAATTTGGAGGAAAAGAGAAAGATAGAAATGAGTTTTTCATTTCTCTTCTCTTTCTATTGATTAGATAAGGTTTTCTAAGTGTAGAAAATCTTGTATTAGTTTGATGAAGCTAATACCCATAGCTAAAAAATTTTATCACGAAACCGGAATCGTCTTCACTAATCCGATACGTGGATACACTTAAAGACAAATGAGGAGCTTGACTTGCTTTTCCAAAAAATCAATTTGAAGAAGTATGACTTCTAATATTTATATTTTACGTTAAATATGTTTAAATTTTAAAATATGCATATGTACATGTCATAGTCCTTTTTGAACTTTCCGTAAGGTCTGTGTGACAACCGTAGTTTCCTTGCGAGCATGCACGTGAGAACCATTCCAAGGAGCACACGCGCCATCGCACTGTTCAGTATGTGAGCCAATGACAATACAAGCTAGTGGTGGCTACTTCTACTTCTTTACTTTTACTAATCATTACTCTAGGTATGGATACATGTACTTAATGAAGTACATATTTGAGACTTTTGAATATTTCAAGCAGTTTAGAATGAAGTGAAAAAATAAACTGACAAGAGTATCAAAACTTTTAGATCAGATTGATAATGAGAATACTTAAACCATAAGTTTTTATATTATCTCAAGGAAAATAGTATTCTAACTCAATGGAGTAGCTAAAAGCAAAAATCACACACTATTAAATATGGTGTAGTTCATGATGAGCTTTGCATCCCTTCCATTTTCTTTTGGAGGCTATGCCCCAAAAACAACATGTCTTTTTAATAAGGTGTCAACTAAATCTGTGAATTTAATACCATATGAAATATGACACAGAAAAATATGACATCTTAATCATATAAAGGCATTAGGATATTTAACATATGTTAAGATACTAAATCTGTGAATTTAATACCATATGAAATATGACACGGAAAAATGTGACATCTTAATCATATAAAGGCATTGGGATATCCAACATATGTTAAGATACTTAATCTTGAATATCCAACATATGTTAAGATACTTAATCCTGATAAGTTTGAATCTAGGAGTTTCAAATGCTACCTTGTACGGTATCTTGGAAAAACTCAAGGATATTCTACAATATAGAAAAGTAAAAAACGTTTGTCTCCGAAAAACACAAACTTTCTTGAGAAAAAGTTTTTTTTAAAGAAAGCAACACTAGAAATAAAATCATCTTGAACTTTTTTTAAGATCAACCAGTAGCAACCGCAGATGAATTAGAACCTGTTATATAATCTTTAGATATTATTCCACTATGTTAGCTTATAAAAATTTCATACCAACTGAAAATATATTAGATGCTTCAGAGAGGACAATCAAAAAACTTTGCTCGTATGAAAATCCACAAACTTACAATGAGTCGATAAAAAATATCAACTCAAAGAGGCGGCTTAAATTCGTGAAATCATCTCATGCAATTTTGATTTAACTCACAATTTTAAGATATTTATACAAAAATAACAATAGAGGTATATTTGCATAATTTTTACACATTTAAAGGATATATAATTAAACACCCCCAATAAGAAGAGGATATATAATTAATTATTGATATATCTTTTAAATAAATAAGAGACATTTAATGACAACATTTTGTTTTCAATTTCTTCTAATATTTTAAAGTATTTAAAATTTTAATCACTATTGTCATTTAAAATCAAATAAATTTTAAGAGTTACAAAGACTATAGCTAAAAAAAAATGGGAGAAAGAACTTATGAATATAAATATTTAAGAGTTGAAAGTTTTTATTTGTTTTTTCATATATAATGTGTTACAAAATATAAGAGATATAAGTGTATGAAAAACTTTTAAAAAAAAATCACAATTTTTATGCTTGAGAAGAGGGAAGTTTATAGTATATGATTAAATAATAACTTAAAATAATAAGTTTAAAATTTTAAAATTCTAGTTCATCATATTTTCATTCAATAAATTTAGAAGCCGATAAACGATTTAAAAGTAAAATAATATTATAAATAAAAAAAAATATGGACACCATCAATGATTATCATGTATTAAGTAATGTTGATCCTTTTAGTGTGTGATAAATATTATAATTTTATATCATTAATAAATAAGTGAAACGTTAAATTAAGTTAGTTGAAATTTAAACTGTATATCCTAGATTTTTTTAGCTATGTAATACCAATTTTTTTTACCATTTATGCAAAATGTATTTGTATATGAAGAGTAATTGTTATCAAATAAACTGATATGAAAAGTGCAAACCCAATTTTGAAAATTAAAATGAATAAAGACATCCATTATAATTATAGGTTCTAATAAAACTATCAAGTATCAATTCAGATTCTTTCAAAACTCAACTTGAATTAGATGAACAGCACAGATAGATTTTCCTCTGTTGAATGATTGTCCTCCCTCCCATTATCAAATCCTTGGAGCTGCACCAAAATACATACACGTAAATTTCACCTCAAATCCAAGGGGCTTAAGAAACATATAATGAAAGAAACACAACAATACAATACAATCATAAATTCAAAAATCAACACAAACCAAGATGAGGCCTAAGGGTTTAAGAAACATATAATGAAAGAAACACAACAATACAATACAATTATAAATTCAAAAATCAACACAAACTGAGATGAGGCCAGTCAATCAGCAAACTTAAAATTTTATGCAAGTCTATGAAATTTAGAGCAACAGCTTTCAGCCTACCTCCACCAATTGTTGCTTCTGCCAACCGTTCAATTAAATATTTATGCTGAGTAATGTACATGATCGGCACACCAGGAACCAGCCAACAAACAAATATCGTTACATAAGAACACTTCAATATCATGAAATGCATTATTCACATACAAGTCGGTTGATCTTACCTTCTGAATCCTTCTCTTTAGATCTCGATCACAAGTAGCAATAATGAAGCATTTATGCTGTTTCAAGTATGTTACAAGAGCACAATAAAGTAAAATACTAAAATAACATTCATCTTTATATACCAAAACAGCTCTGACTTGGCTAGTAAGTAAAGAAAATTAATATGATACAAGTTAGTATATGGCAAAAAATGTATAAACTATGCAAATGAAATCCAAACACCAGCCAACACATGAATTTGAGGGCAAGAAATCAATCCATCAGTCAAGGTCATCCTAATCAATATCTTGTTAAAGAAAAAAAAATTCTAATCCAAACGAGATAAGGTAAGCTTTTCTTATCCTATTGCTTGCAGCATCAACGTCCTAAAATGTCCACGACAAAGAAAAATAAATAAATAAAGATTCAAATGAAAATGATGCACATGTATTACACTATTCATACCTGAGTAACTCTTTCACAAGACAGTCATCAATAGCAATTGTTACAGACCCTCCATAAGTATAGAGTAATCTCTCAAAAGGAGGATTCTTATCAATCCTGTCACGCCCCGACCATGGAGGCCTCTTGTGATAATTATTACAGACCCTCATAATACATTTTCTATACCCAGAATATACTAAAAGAGCCTGTAAAGCTATTAAATCATTTACTCAATACCTGAAAATAATTTATAAATATAACATCTCATCCATGGGAGCAATACCAAAAAATTAATCTCCGTGATCGATTCAACCACAGCATGTATAATTTATGTAAATATGAATTCAAAACATTTCATATAGGTTGAACAAAATAATAGATTCTTATATAATCATTTAGTTTACAACCCTTCTCATAATCCAAAATAAAACAATTCCAAAATAATTATATATTCATTAACTTACATATCAAGTGGACCCCAGAGTGCCCTATGCTCTCTATTACTACCACAAGCCCCGCAAGAGCTAACGCTCCTAACCTGAAAGCGATAGTTGTGTGAAGGGTGAGTATACAATGATACTCAGTGAGTAAACGCATATATACATAGATATACATACATACATATATTTCTAAATCATGATATTGGGATTTCATTTATTAATATACTTAAATAAATATATACAACTCATGTATAACAATATCCGTAAAACAATTATATTGGACTGCACTTAAGTTTAAACATACAATAAGGGCTGGCTATACTATCCCAACCGCTACCTTGTCCGAGGTAAAGTCGAAATTCATCAGTGAGCCTGTTATACATAAATTCCATATGCAATGCATTCTTTATAAACTAAAACCGTTTCTTATGTATTTGTAAAATTATTTATTTCATATAAAACATACATTTATAAAACAAGTCCGTCTTACTGATATTGACCGGAGTAATCACTTAGTGATAAAGTGACTATCCTTATCATATCCATCAAATCCAAAAGATTAAGC
>JAXCLQ010000006.1:10449158-10477357 GCA_035584115.1 Cedrela odorata | reverse complement strand
ACTGATATTGACCGGAGTAATCACTTAGTGATAAAGTGACTATCCTTATCATATCCATCAAATCCAAAAGATTAAGCAGACAAAACTTTTTATAGGATCTTTATATAATTGCGCATTCACGCATCGGCTCACCGTTGGCTAACCATGATTTAACCTCCCTTATACAGTCCCACTGCAGCACCAATAACCTCTGCAGCCTCTCATAGGTCCGTCCATTAGTTACAACCCTATATATACAGTAAATATCCTAGCCTACTGTCCATACACTAATATCCAGCCTTAACGGCCTCTTATCACCAATATAAATGCATTTAAAATATTTCATTTTCAAATTAATAGTAAACCCATGAAAATCAAAACCTAACATCTCCGACCTTAACACATTCAATCAATCTTTACAAACAGCATTCATAAAACATATATTTCAAAGTTGGCTTCCCCGGCCATTTCAAACATGTATATTATGTAAAGTTTAAACAGCAGACCACAAGTATACAAACCATCCCAATATCAAAGAAGAACACATGTATGACATTCATTCCAAATTTCATTTTAACATTTCAAAACACATGTTTAACACACAATTGTACGTATAAATATCACATGCAATTTATTTAATACTTATGTATGTATAAATCCACTTACAATAAAAGAGAGAGTATCCACTCCCTCTACATCTCCTCGCGCTCACTCAACACGTCACTTGAGTTCTCCAAACATAGTATCACATAAATATATGTTGTTAATCCCACGCTTTCCAAGTATTTACTCAAATATAACTTATGCAATGCATGTGGATAATAGGGTTAAATTCTTTTAGTTGACATATACGTCTCTCGAGGCTAAACTAATTGAGGCTATTTATCTTATTTCTATCAAGTGAAATCTCATGGCCATTTTTATTCACATTTCGCGTTTCCAAACCAAATTTTCAATATTTACTAAATTGCTACAAATTCACTTCTAGTCACTAATTCAGCATATATACAGTTACTATATACTTCTAATTATTCTAATTTATCATACAAAGTTAGATTTCTTACAAAAATTTAACTTAAATTCACGGTAAACAGTAACGCTAAATTTTTAATTTGTTCAGAATCATGAAATTAAGCTTAGAATAGGCTAATGGACTTACCTAAAACCTGTTGGAATTCTTAAAAACTTAAATTAACCGTTTAAAATGAAAACTCCTAATTTGTTTCCAAAACCCTAGTTTTTTCTTTGTGTTTTTCGTCCAATTATGGCATCAATAGGTAGAGGAGACGTTAGGTAGTTGTTGGACAACAAAAATCGACAATAATTTCGATTAGGATTTAGGTAATTTAATGAAGAAATGGAGAAGAATTGGAAAGGAGAAGCTCTCGGAAAAAACAGAATGAAAAACGTAGTATTCTGAAAAAGAATCATTGATACCCCCAATATTTTTAAAAATTTTAAATTTTTCTGAAATTTTGAAAAATCTTTAATTTAATCCTACAATCACATTTACAAATCCTTTTAAAGATACCATTTGAAAAAGAAAAGAAAAAAGACAAAATGCAAATCAAATCTCACTTGTTAAAATGCAAAAGTCTATAGATAATTAGTGCACATGGATTTAATAACCAATTCTAATAAAACTGATGAAAACAAGCATGGCAAAGATACCTCAGAGCTACACGGTACTTCTGACCGAACTTCTCAAGCTCTGCCACACAAACCATAATACAAGGAGTGCCTTTAAATAAAAAATGACAGAGATTTAATACAAACTATAAGAAAACATTTGAATTTTCAACTCAATAATTAAGTATTCACATACATTATCCACACTGCTAATATATAATTTCTAAACAACATTGATCCATCATCAATTATGGCACAATTTGTTTAATTTCAAATTAGTACATGATATAATACTTATCACACAATTCCAACATGAACATCAACTTCATGAGAATGAAAAGCAGCAGCAAAATACACAATCCTTTGATACTTAAAAACTCACATTTCGTGTACAAGCAGTCCATCATTCCCTTCTCCAGATCCAACTACACAAAACAGCAAGACAAAACAGAAATTAACTCACTTGAACTCTGTTAATTTCAATTTATAGTCTTCAATGCAGTTGATAATTTCAAAAAATAATAAATAAGAGAAACCTGCTACACTATAAGTAAACAGTTCACAATCTAACAAATCCATGACCATTGAAGCAAAATTAATTATAACAAAACCAAATACATTCCATATAAGATCAAAACTCACTTTATTCTGAATGGAGAAATTAATTAAGTTGGTATCCACCAAGACCTGGTAACGTGGCCCCAGTGCAGTGTTGTGCTTGAAGAAAAACGCCAAAGAAACATTAAGCCTAATTCAGACACCCAAAATAAAATTATAAAAATAAACTACAAACCAAGAAAACTTCAAGAGCCTTTTTTTTACTATTTATATTCTTTAACAAAAATTAAAATAAAAAATGTAAAAGCTTAATACAATAGAAAAATATAACTAAAAACAATCAATAAAGTGGATACAACAAAAATGAAATTACTTCTTAATCACTCGTTTGGTGATGATCTTCTTCGTCATGGCAAATTTAAGAACCTTTTTGGCTTTTCACATCTCTGAAAATTCAAATCCTGTTGTGGTATTTTAAGTATGTGCTTTAAACTTTATCAATGGTAAAAAAACAAAATGAAACACAAAGTACATATGTTTAACACTACTTTTACCATGATCATGTGGTTAAGAGTAGCATTGTCTTATTCTTTCTATCGATTATGGGCCATTATCGGAGATGCTTAACAGTATTAATAGATGTGTTTGATCAATAATTGAATTTAAATGCCCAATACAAACTGTCCATCACCATCTCAGTAGCTTGGAAAAAAAAAAATCAAACATTCCTATCAATTAGTTTAACATAAATTGATAAATTAGAAAAAAAAAAATTGACGGGATCATCAGCTGAAGTGAGAGCCATTCAAAACTAAGAAACATGCATAATGAGAAAAAAAAAAAAATAGCACGAATTCTATGGCAACATTGGAATTATAGATTTCAATGTTACGAAATCAATGATTGCAGGAGGAAGGAGCTCATACAAGAATGGCAAATAATTATAATAGCGAAAGTGACAACTAAGCAACAAGAATAAATATTATCACAAGCCAATGAAACAGAGACGACTCTACACATACATACAACAATTCAAAGAAATTGGCAGAAAGGCATTGGCTTTGCAATAAAACAAATTTGAAAAATAAAAGGAGGAATAAAGAAAGAACCTACGATTTGGGTCTAGCAGACAGAATGAGAATCAATACTCCAGATGGTGGATGGACGGCTTACGAATGCTGCTAGTGATTGGCGAATGGTGAGTGGTGGAAGTTACGCCCCTGAGTCGGCGCGTCAAAGATAAATAAATAAATAAATAATAGGTTTTTTTTTTTTTACACTTTAGCCCGAATCTATTTAAATTTCAGATTAGTCCTCCTCTTTTTAATAAAATATCACCGAAGTCAAATTATTTTACATATTAATCTTAAATATTCCTAATATTATATATATATATATATATGTATATTTATGTTTAAGTGATTTCACTTTTATCCTTTGACCAAATCATTGTTACATTTTTTGTGTTAGGTCGAGTAAAGATAAGGTGAAAGTATGATTTTATATTCCAATAATTTTTCCAGAGGTAAAATAAAATTTTGACCTTAATTATTGGTGAAATCGAAGAAAAAAAAATGTCTTATACATCCATTAAAAAGATTAACCGTGACTTATAATAATTCGCTCAATCTTTCTTGACATAATTTTTGTTTTTGTGTACACAGCAATCACAACTACTCTTAACACATTGTTAAAAAAATATATTTTAACCACATTAGCCTTAGAATCAATGGAGTAAATGTAACCGCATAAACTTGATCAATAGAGGTTGAATTATGTTTTTATTTTTTATTTTTTATAGTATTTATATTTTGACAATTTATATCTATTTAAAGTGATTCGTCAATACAATTGAAACTTTAGTTAATGAGCAATTAATTAATTTTTTATATATAAAATAATTTTTGACATGATAAGGAAAACAAAAAATTATTTACTTGTCTACTTTAGTTTTATTTTTTAGACTTAAAAATGTATGTGGCACATTATATTAATACTGTATTACTTAATGTATGTTTTCTACCCAGGACAACAAGCCAACGTTCTTTATTTGCTTCAATCTTTCCAAGGTATTTTCAACTTAAAAGCTGGTGTAATGCACTGTTATTGGAACTTGGGGTGTGCCTTGTGATGAATTTGGTTTAAATTTTGAATCGATTTTAAATTATTGATTTTGATTTAGATCACGTGAAATTAAAATAACAAGAAATTTGAAATCAAATTTATGGATCAGTTTGATTTGGCAGTTTGAACATAAGTATAAAAATATAATTTGAGGCTAATTTAAATTTAAGTGTTGTTGATCTTTTTAAAATTTTATATTAATTAAATATAAATAAACACTTTCTACTCATTAAAATAATAATAATAATATTTATTCAAATAAAATTAAAATTTATAACATTCTAACTTGCATAAGCAAAAAAAATTAGAATTAAAACTAAATAATTATTACTCTAAAATTACTGTAAATTTATAACAATATTTAACATCTCAAAATTTAAATAATTAATTATTAATTTATCATAAATTACACATTAGTTAACATTCAAAAATTTAAGAATTAAATATTTATATTATTAAAATTTTAAATTTTAAAAAATATTAAATTAATTTAATTTTTGCGATTTAAATGATTAAACTAACAATCAAACCAATATTTCTTGGTTTGAATTTAGCCAAATCGAAAGCAAACTAACAGATTTTTAAACCAATTTAAATCGATTCAATTAGAATTTAAATCGATTTAGGTCGGATTGTACCTCCATACTGAAAGCATATATTACAAAATCATTTGATATGCAGTCCTGTCTAGAAATTGAAACTTTTATTAATTAAAATTCACATTTTACGTAATTATTAAATAGGCAATATATTACAAAAACCATTTGATTTTATAATATATTATTGAAAGGGTAATTCTATGAGTATTTCAACTTATCAAACATTTCAAATACAAACCATAGTTTCTTTTTCCAACGTTTTTGTTATTTTTAAGAAAAAATAAATATATAATAATAATTATTAATTAATATGACTAAATGATTTAAGATTGTGAGTACAGGCAACTCAAAATTTATAACTTAAAATAAAAGAATGAATGATAAAATTTAAAAGTTAATAGACATTAGTAAATAAAATAAAATAAAATGACGTTTGTGAAATTTAACGCCTAGCAAAAACTAATTTATTTTTATTAAGATTTCAATAACAATAGTAAATAAAATAAAATAACTATAAAATTTAAAACTTAGTAAAAACTAATTTATTTTTATTACAATCTCGTTTCAATGACAATACTTATTGTAGGATATACCGATAAAGGTTAGTCATTCTTGTCCCAAATGGTTCACAAATGAAATACAATTAAAAATTATAAGGTGAAAAGAGGGGATAAATATTAAAATTGACAAAAAAATGATGCATGAGGAATTTGATCATATGAAATAAATGGACTAAAGGAATTAACCATAGTAAATAAATGGATTTGATCAACTATTACGAGTGTCAATGGAGATCCACCAAAAATGACTAACTGTCCATAACAATATGCTATTTATGTTCATCAATTTAGATAAATTGCTATCCACGATTGAAAATATTTTAACTTTCTCCAATATTTTTTAATGTATAAACGTAACATTTCAATCATTAATGTCATTCAAAATCAAACAGAGGATATAATCTTTATACTTAAAAGAGTTAAAAAGAATTTTTTTTTGAGAATCACGCTGTGAATTCATAATTTTAAGAGTATAAAGTTTTTATTGGCAACTTCATATATATTATATGTATTAGAAAATTAAAAAGTGATATTTGTGTGAAAAATAAAAACTTTCATATATTTTATGACTGACAAAATAAAATTTTATTAATTGAATAATAATTTGTGTGAAAAAATCTCAATTATTTTTGTTAATATTAAAACAAACTTAGAACAAATTTATAACCACAAAGAAAAAATAATGATACAATTTTCTTAGTATTTTTTTTATATGTTCATGTTTAAGTATAATACATAAAAAAAACTAATTTAACAAAAAAATATAATTTCAAAAATTAAAAACTATAGTTAATAATATTTTCAATCTATAAATTTATAAGTTGGGTCATGATTTAAAATACAGTAACATTATGCATAAAAAACATATGACATTTATCAATGATTGTCACATTGTGTAGAGTTTGATTTTGTTATTCTATAACAAATATTATAATATGATAATAGTTATAAATACATGATACGTCAAATATTTATTATATTTTATATTTTTTAATTTTAAAAATAAGAATGTAATTTATTTATTTATATTTAATAAATTATTAAATTCCTATTAATCGATAATGAATAATTAAATTATCTTTATAATATTAACTTTTAATTGCTGTAAATATATAAATTAATACTAAAAAATAATTCAATCATTTTCATAAAATTCTAAAACCTAAAAGTTATATTTTTATTTATAAAAATACAATAATTTGAACACTATATTACTATCTAAAATATTTATTAAAAAAAAAAGGTCTCCGTTCAAATTAATTTTTATTAAATAATTTTTGTGTAGGTGTAGTAATATTTAACAAAATAAGAAACAAGAGCATATTTTACAAATTATTTTCATACGGGTCCCTGTGTTATGTGCTATTATTAAACGTCAATAACTAGGAAAAGTGCTGAACTAAAATAAAAATACTGAAAATCAGTGAAGCCATCTGCGCGCAGAGAGAAAAAGCCACAACTGCTGTCAAATTGCTGCCACCACATCGGCGCCGTTGTTGTTATCTGACATCACCGCCGCTAGCCCTCACCACCGGCATCAAACAACTCTCCTGTGGCCGATCTATCTTTCTGGCCGCTTTCTGGTTAATGTTTTAACTATCTTTTTATTGATTTTGCAAATAGGGTTTCTGGTTTAGGGAAATAAAATTTTCATTGGTTTAATGGAAATTGAAATAAGTTGGGAAAAGGGGTTCTGGGCCTATTTGGTTACTTAGAAATAAATGTAAAGCAATAAAATTTATTAAGGTTTTTATGTTTGGCTACTGGGAAATTGTCTGGAATTTCATTGCAGTTTAAGTTTTTGGTTTGGGTATTGTTGATAAACACTTGTGATCATACTTTAGATTTATTGTTTTGTGGATGTTTGATTAAATTATTTATTTATTTTTTATGCTATTTTGTTTCTCTTCTAATTTTATATGTAATTTTACGTAATTTTAGTAATCATATGAAGTTTAATTTGATGAAAATTTTATTTTGCCCCTTCGTTACTAACGTTCCAATGCATAACGTTGAGGATATGACTGAGTAGATGTAGAAATGGTTGGAAAAGTTTGCACATTTGCTTTATTTTAACTGAGTGCTGTTGTGGTTTGTTTGCAATATGCTTTCTAAATAGGGTGCAGAATTGCTTGTATCTAATTTAGTTGCTGCTTTTTTAACAGAAGGTAACCAAATATATGATAATGTTGCAAAAAGGTTTGGAGTGGACCGGATATCCACTGATGGGTTAAAAGGGTATCAAGAACTATACAAAATCAACAAAAATTTTGTTGTGTTTGCTTATGTAGCTAAAGAGTGAGTGTGAAATTTAGGTACTTTGTGATGGGTGGTTGAATTCAGCTATTTGGAACTTGATTGTGAACTTAGTGTAGAAACATTAGGACATTGAATTCATGTTTTATTAAATTTATAAGGGTTACTTTGGAGCATTGACATTGGTATCTTCTTCTTCTTCTTTTCTAATCATTGCTGAGTAAGCTGATATTTGCTTTGTGTAAACAGAGTCCGGCAGAGATAATAAAAGAAAGCAATGGCAAATCAAGGCGCCAAGAAGCGCAAGGAAGAGAATGCACGCCACATGGAAAAGCTACGTCGCCTCATCATTGCATGCAATGTATTTCTCGGTTCAATAGATTTATGCCTTAAATAGTTGATCTTAGTTATTAATGTGATAATTATCACTTAGTTTCCTTGCTATCCAAAATTGGATTACTGATTATGATATATCATCTAAATAAATAATTTCTTGTTGTTGTTTCAAATTTTCTTGTTTGTTTCTTAATTAATGCTATAAATAAATAATTTCTTGTTGTCTTGTTTCAAATTTTCCTGTTTGTTTCTTAATTAATGCTACTTCTAATATGTAAAGTTACACCCTTTGTTGTATTTGTGAACTTAATATACTAAATTGATGTGGAAAATTATGTTCATTTAGGTTATATATGTTGTGGTGAGGATGCTGATCTTTCATTCCACATTCACATGGAAACATTGGATAGGTCTAGTGTTGACATCTGTAGCATATGTGATTCCGTATCAACAGCTTGATGCAATGGCAAAACCTACTCATGGTGATGATGGGGACCTTATAGATGGTGGATTTGATATGAACACTGGTGGAATTTGTGGGTATGTGGTTTCCATGTTCCCGCTATTTAGTTACTTTCAATTTCAATCTGTGGTTCTGTGATGTTTTTGATGGAGCATGGTGAAATTTAATAGCATCTGTCAAATAATTGATTTTGTAAAGAATGTCAGTAACCGATAATACAATCACATGAAGATGCAAATAGTGATTTTGGATGAAGTTTTGTGCTACAGCATGCTGATTTTATATAAACGCATGGTTCTTTTGCTGATTGCTGACTGAATCACAGCCTTTGTGTTATCTTGCCCAAAAAACAAACTTAGTTTTGGCTATCTTGTAAATAATTGCAAGTCAATCTCATGTCTTATTCTCCTTTTTTTCTATGATTAATTTGAATAATCCTGTCATCTATTCTTTTGTCTTGAAAAGTCTTCTGCCTGCAAAATAACCTTCGGTTTGAGCAAATGAGAGCAAAATTGTTTTTATTATTTTGAGATATATTTTCGTACAAGATAAGCTCATAATATTCCTCAGTCTAATGTTTATCAAAATGATAATTTCTTATTTCAATATTGTTGTTTATGTCTTGCCCTTCAATCTACACATTATAAATTGCTTCCAGCTATTGTAAAACTGGACTGCTATTTCTTTTTTTTTTTTTAATATCTTGCTGTATAGAACAAAAATATTCTTACTGTTGGTTGTCTCTTGCAGATATTTACATGATGTAATCTACATTACAAGCTTTGTGCAAGTCATGTCCATTCTCTCTGGAAAATTTTGGTACACATATCTGGTGGTAAAATTTATTTACCTAATTTGCTCAATAAATTGCTGTTATAAAAAATTTCTTATGCTTGCCATATGCTTTCAGTATGGAGGGTGGCTGGCTTATACTTTGGTGTCTGAACCATCTTGTATATAAGATCTGATTTTGTATTTTCTAGGGATGAGCTAATGAAGAAAGTGTTTAAAAAAAAAAGATCAATAGGAAATTTACTTTTTACTTGATTGACTAATAAAGCAATGACTTCACTATAGTTGGTCTCTCTCCCTCTTGATTTCATTTGTTGTTCATCTTGTGGGTAATTAGCGGACTTGTTCTCTTCTTTTCTTATGTCCTAGTTCCAATGATCTTTTTTTGGTTAAATTATGTTTGGGAAGCTGTCACAAGCCAGCACCTGTTTTACTTTATGAGGTTATCAGGGCCAGTTAAATTTTGCTATGGCTGAATACTGAAATCAGCGCAGTTGTTTGTGACAGAGTATAATCTGTTGCCCATCTATTTTATAAACTATTTTTGGATTTTGGCCTCTCCAACTTTACTACTTTTGACATTTTGCCCCCATCAGATTTCCTATTCTAGCTCAACACCTGCCAAAGGACCACAGCATATTGTTTGAGGAAATACTCTGTTTTCTCTCTCTATATATGTATATTATTTATATTAAAATGGGTTTCTGCTTGAAATTAGTAGAGTTGTGGTGAACTTCCATAAATTGTCTATCTTTTAGAGCACGAGGATCCACAGGAATGAGATATATCTACAGTGTAGTGAAGAATATCTAGTGAACATATGGTTTGAAAACCTTGTGGAGTCATTGAAGTATGAATCTTTTACGAGGGTTTGGCATTTGCTTCATCACTTGCCTTTGTAAAATTTAGGACCTTCATTAAGTTCATGTAGGATCACCTGAGCTAAAGGGCAGAATAAAGAAAAAGAAGTGGTATTCAAGGGTATCACAAACCGAGCTAACACTAAGATTCTGGGTTTGTGTGTTGGTGCTCCTTCCAACACATATTAATTGCATTTCAAACATAGAGTTTTTACTTTTTAAAATAGCAAGAGCATGTTTTTTTGGTTAAGTTTTAAAATTTTTTATTTTTTTCTTGTCAACTATTTGCAAAGTTAAGTGCAATGTAACTGCAAAGCAGCACATTTACTACTCATATGAATGCAAAAAATGATGTTCCATTAAAATAGTTATGTTTGTAAAATGGATAAACGCTTTCTTGCCGAGGTAGTAGAAGATATATATGTACAAACTGCTAGCATTTATAAATAGGAGTGCATATGTGCAGATAGCAAGTTGCTTTTTGTTTCAAGAAGTAAGAAAGTTTTCTTTTCCTTTTTCCAGATACCGGCATTTGGAGCATACAAATCCTTCGGTTTCATCAAAGGATTTTTGTCGCAAGCTTCAGAGGTACACGTTCTTCACCTAATCACTTTGCCATATTTGAAGGTGGTTGTATAATCATATACATATCAATTCAATTCGGGTTATGTTTTTTTACGCTAGGGAGATATGGAAGATGAAAAGACTCGTAAGAAGAGGGAAAAGATGGAGAAGAAAGCTTCGCGAGGCAAGTTTGTCAAGCCAAGAACTAGATAATTGAACCATTCGAAATGGAACTTTCTGGAAATATGGCAAAGGTTGGCTGCTCTTAAGAAAAATTCCAGACTATTATGAAAAGAAGTTTGAATTGTCTTACCTGAAGAATTCCTTGACATTGTCATGAATAACTATAAATTTTTTCTTTTCTTTGCCAAGTAGTAAGAAAAGATTAAGAAATTGTTGTGTAATATTTGCTTAGTAGGTTATAGACAGTCATGCCAAATGTACTTGTTATATACAAATTACAAAAGTTCCTGATTTGATGCTGGAAAGTGCGACTCCTTGCGGTTGCGTTGCTATTGGACCAAATTAATAATTTGTGTAATCATTGCAAAATCCACTAAAAAAATACCAAGCAAAATACAACTATATCCATGTTTGATTAATTTATTTTTGATTTCTATATTCAATTGTCAATTTATTTTATTGCCTATTTTATTTTTCAATTTGTTACAATTATTATTTTTATCTTCTTTATTGCATTACATGATCTTTGACATTTGGTTAATTTAGATCTTAGAGCTTCTTGGTCTTCATACACGATGTCCTACCAAGACAATAGATTCAGATTGATTAATGTGTTTTGGATTGTCTTTTGTTTGTTAAGAGGATTCCACTATATCCTACTTCATTTCAAATAGGATCGATCCAAGTAATCAGTGTTATGCTGTTATCAAAGAGACAAGATCATCATGTAATGTAAGGACGAAATGCAGTACAAAAGTAAGGTTCTAAGTTTTGATATTTTGTTAAATAATCATACGATTTGTACATTTATAGCTAATAAAACAGAGCCACACAGACTATTCTTGAATTTTAAACTACTTGCTCTTAATTGTTATAAAAAAAACTCGAATGCCAAATGATTAATGATCAAGTCAATTCATTCTATTGAAGAAATACAATTTTTGTTTTTAATTTGCAGGGAATGTACTAAAGAATTTAGAAAACTTGTTACACAATAATTAATTAACCAATTAATTTATTTTCTACCTGCTTTGGATGACACAACAGAACCTGTATTCCTGACTCCAACCAAAAACACAAAAGAAAAAAAAAAAAAAAAAAGAAATCAGCTCAGCTACAGATATGTAAACTCAATGGTTGCAAATTCGCTAGTTAAAAACATTACGTCAAGGAGAAAGCGTCAAAGCTTACTTCTTCTTGTCAACTTGGCCTTGACGCCCAACTCTACCACCATCGTTCTGATAATATCTAGGGCTTTCTCCACCGCTGCGTGCGGTGCCGGCAGCATCCTGAGGAGTAATCTTTACGTTGGAGTTCACACGACTCCTCATGTTGTCGTTTTGAGAACCAGCTGTCTTTCTTCTTACATTCGCAGGATCATTTCCTCCTGCAAAGAGTAACAAAAATATTGGTCATAAATATATAGAAATATTATTTAACTCAAATGACAATTTTTAATTTTTTCAACTTGCCTTTCTTCTGTTCAACATAAACTTTTCGATCACCACCAAATGTTACAGGAGAAGCCTGCAAAATATAATTGTTAATTATAGATTTATTTCATTTTCAAAAGAAAATAATCACTGATGGAATATCTCAAGGAGAAAATATTCCTTCTGTCTAGGTTTATCAATAAAATAAAATTTAATAAAAATTGCAGTAGAGTCACGTTAGATTCTAAAGGGATCCCTGATGGTCTTACAAAAAAATTTAAAATAAATAAAAATATGTTTATAATTTTTTTAACTCTTTACAATAATTATTTTTATTATAGTTCCTACTAATTTTTAATATTTATAGGAAAATAAAATATATATACCTTAACGGCACTTTGCATGGAAATAGCAGATTCATATTCTACAAAGCTGAAACAGTTTGGTCGAAGCTGAAAAATAATATTGAGAATATTAATTTTGTGTTAATAAATTTGGGAAAGAAAAAAATTATTATCAATTGTCACATAATAAACATATATACCTGGTTGTTTCTAATTCTAATACCATTAGGTTTAATAGTCCCAAATTTGATAAACACTTGTTTAATTTCGTCGACTGTCACATCCATAGGCAAGTTTGCAATAAATATGGTATGACTGCTCTTGGCTGCAAAAACAAAAGAAAATTAATAATACTAATAAATTTATAAATAAAAATCGTTAAAAGAATAATAACTATTATATTTAATAAAAATTATAATTTTAAATTTGAAAATGTCGATTACTAGGATAACAACTGTATATCATACTTTGTCATATTCAATAAATACATAATACACGTCATATGGTTATGAGCAACGCAAAACCATATGACCGACCTTATGAACAACTTTATCTTTTCTAACATTTCTCATTTCATCCTGTGTATAGACAACTTATGAACGTCATTCTCACGATTGTTACTAACATTTCTCATTTATCTTTTCTAACTGCAAAGCAGATGATTAATTAGTATATAACAAAAATAAAATAAAAACCTGCTGCTTGATCATCAATATTGTTCTTTTTCAAAGCATTGTTGCCAACAGGATCTGTTACCGCTTTGGATCCTGTAGTTTCATTTGATGGTGGTTTCCTGAAGGTAGGAGGTAGAGCCCTAACTTGGAATGGAGTGGAATTATCCTTCAGTGCATTTACCTAAAAATCAACCGAAAAAAGGAATCATTAAATGTTTTCAGAAAACAATTTAATACTTGCAATCAAAACATTATGAAAACATGAACTTACAATAGACGCAAAGCTTTTTTTCGAATCCGGGGTTCTAGGAGTGTTGGTTTCGGATACAGCATGAGTTCCTTTTTGTTTTGAAACAACAGGATGATGATGATCTGCAACAACTGTTTGTTTATCAGGAATATTTAAATCCTTTTCCTTCTGCAATTGATCATGGCTTCTGATTTCGGGCTTGACATTGTTTGTGATAACCTCAGGAGGAGATGTTGGTGTGTGATTTTGAGTTGAGTGATATTCGGCAACATGATTTTGCAGCAGATTTTCAGTGACTTCTTTGTCATTAGTTTTGGTGGTAACCTCAGGTGAAGGTATTTTTGTTTTTGTCGTTGTTGTAGCTGCTGCTGGTGTCGTATGATTTGGCGTTGACTGATCGGGAACAGGCACTGGCTCTGCAATTGGTAAACTTATGAGAAATCATTTCCCAATAAATTTGATAAAGGATTATGCAACAACATGTTAAAAAGATACATTTAGTATCGAAAGTCTGTAAAAGACGAAAATATAATTACATTTAAGTCACATTTTACATCGTTATAAAATTTTATTAGTATTAAATTTTCGCAATCGTTATAATCTTCTAAGTTTATACACATGTTTGGGGTATAATTATAATTATTTCTTCAACTAAAGTGACTTTATTTTAGTTTGAGGGGGGTATGTGACATTTTTAAAATTTTAAACTATGTAGTGCATTCTGAAATTATCCCCTTCAAATTAAGTACACGTGTCCTAGATAATAGGGTATAATGTATATGTTCGCTCTACCTAAAATTTTCTCTTAGAAAGTATATAGACACAACTTTTTAAGCCCTTCAGTACCAAAAGTCTTCTTTAAAGCTAAAATAACCCCAAGATATATAAAACATTATCTTAACTATTTTACTTCTGATAGCGACTTGTACTCCATTTTCCATACAAATTTGATACCCTCAAGAGAAGAAAAAAGACACATGCAACAAAAGCAGAAAAAAGAAAGTAACTAAAATTTGTTTTCCGGAAACAAAAGAAACGGAAAGACATACCAGAATCAGGAAGTACAGAAGGAGCAATTAGAGCAGTTTGATCATCAACATGAAGAAGAGAAAGATTAATGGGCATCCCAACAGAAATATCATCATCCACAAATCTGAAAACATCATTTAAAACATAGAATCCATTTTCTTGTGGGGCTAGAAAGAATGATTGGGTAAATTTTCTTTTCCCAGAATCCTTTCCGGTCAGAAAACCAGTAACCAAAACAAATACTCCTCCATAGTATGAACCTTGAGCATCTAATGTCAGTATTTCTGTCTGATAATTCTGGTATTCTAAGGACAGGATCTGGTCATTTATTCCCTGCTCAAAAATGGAAAACAAAAATTTGGTTATTAGTATGTAGATTTGGAAATTATTGCTCAAATAACAACCAATTCTAGAGTCTAAGTTGGCCTCTACTATGAATAGAATCATTATATATATATATTAACGAAGTTATACAAACAGTTATACAAATTCAATTATAAAAGCGGATGTAATAGAGTATATTTTTATAGGAGTAAAAATAAATAAATTATATGATCTCTGTAGCAATAATACAATATTGGTATATTAGTTTGTATAAATAGAGTTTGTATCATGTATAGAGGCTCATCTAGAAAGTTTGTGGGAATGCAAAAAATTTTAAATTTAAATATAAGATATTTATAATTTTGACAAAAATATACTTATTTATATTTTGACAGCTAAAACTCTGAAAAAGGGCATTTAATTCTAAAATTTATAAATAATTTTTAAAAATTTAGTCTACGAATTTTAATTTCGCCCCTCAACTTTAAAAGTGAGCATTTAATCCCGTAATTTATAAACTATTCCTAAATATTTGACCTACAAAATTACTTAATATTCTTACTCTCAACTTTTAATTCTTTAACTCTGCCCTTAAATATAGAGAGTTGAAGAATTATAATACCATTATCCGGACCATGATCAGGAATTAAACTTGTAACTTATATTTATGCTCTGACGTCAAATTTGTAATGTGAAGTAGAAAAATGTAAAATTTGCAGCGTATAGAATGCCATTATTGATCAGATAATGTGGGAAAGACAAGATTTTTTTTTTTTGTTTAAAAAAAAGGAAAAAGAAAAGAAGAAGAAATAAAATGAAGAAACATACTTTCATGGTAGTGACCAAAATGACAACACCATCTGGACCTGGGCGGCTAAAAAAGCTCGAATCCTGATAAAATCTGTGCAGGTGTTCAGGATATTGATGAAGTGCTTTGTAATATTGCTCCACAAACGAATTCCCCACCATTTGTGGATCTACCTCGGCAGAACTACCATCTGCCTCCCCAACCATCTGCATCATTTTTTAAATATATTATTATTATTAAAATAAGAATATTGAAATAAATTACTAAAGAAGCAAAAAATCAAATTGTTTTTCAGCAGTATAAGAACATCCAGAAGAGAAAATCTGAAGAAAATTAAATAAATAATTTTTCCATGAAACAATATTATATATACCTTTAGCCTACTGTTATCATGCATTGGAGAATAATGAACAAGAAAGTTGAAAAAGAAAATAACGAAGGAAAAAATGGAGGAAGTAAATAATAACCTTCAGGTACCAGAGAGAAAATAAAATAAAATAATTAGATAGAGAAGACGGAAGAAAGGTTTAAGGTTTCCAGGAAAATGTATTTTCTGACCACAGCGAGAAAAGTGCAGAAAACAAAGCTGAACAAAGAAAATTTAAGATAATTTTTAGACCACAGAGATTAATTCGGGAAAATTAATTAATTAATTACAGACCTTAAAATAAGAGAGAGGATTGAAATAATTAGCATGTTAGAATCATGTTTGCATATGAAGAATGAAACCCTAATTATTTACAAAGAAAATTCTATTTTAAGAATGAAAAAGGATTATGTTTAACAATAGGAATACTAATTACAGTAATAGCATGATAAACGAAATTAACGAAAATAATTATTTTAAAAGAAAATAAATAATCCGAGATAGTAGGATTGCTTGGATGAGAGATTTTGTGTTAATAATTTTTAATAAATCTGCTCATAATTTACTTCTTTAATTAATTGGCTCCTAGAAAAGACATAAATATTCTTTGATTATGATAACCCAAATGATTGATCAAAGCAAAAATAAACCAATGGGATTATAATAATAAAAGACAGCAACAAAATTATAATGAAAGTGAAAAATAAAATAAATTTAAAAAATTAAAATAGATGATTTTGTAACTATATATAAAATAAAGTTTCAAAGAATTGTAATGGATCCAAAGAGACAAAATTTAAACAAAAACAAGGCAAAGTGAATTAAGTATTCATATGAATTTGAAAGAGTTGAGAATTTTTTTATTTTGCTTTTCAATAATAAGAATGATGTAATAAAGTATCATACCAATGTTATATATAAAATAAAGTTTCAAATAATTGTAATGGATCCAAAAAGACAAAATTTAAACAAAAACAAGGTAAAGTGAATAAAGTATTCATATGAATTTGAAAGAGTTGTGAATTTTTTTATTTTACTTTCTAATAAGATTGATTTAATAAAGTATCTTACCAATGTTAGAAGGATTAAAATGAATTTTAATCAGACACATAAATTATATCTCTACTTATTAAAAATATTTGACAATCATTTTTTTAATTAGTGTTGCCAATTTGTGACATTATCTGTCAACCTTGACATGAATATGACATAAAATTAGCTGGTTCGAATTTACATAGGATGGCATAATTATTAAACGAATAACACCGATGCAATAAAATTAATATTCTTATTAAATTCAAATTTAGAATTTTCGATATGTAAATCTATTTATAATACCATTAACTACTTGAGTAATCATGTCTTGTTAAATCATCTATGATTTAATAGATTTATTTTCTATATTTAAAAAAATAGTTATATTTGTCATATTTTAAAATATATTTTATTTATATTTAAAATAAAATTTTAAAAAATACATTAAAATATACAAAACACACACACACATATACATATACAAAATTATAATTTACTTAACTGTTTAATAATTATATCGAATTAGAATTAATTTAAATATTTCTCAGACACTCATAAATTATATAATGTGTCATTTTTAAAATTTGTACATGAATATACTTGTTAAGATGAGTCTGTTGCCCTAAATAGTCTCCACGAGAAAAAAAGCTATTTTTTTCTTGCATTTTCACCAATCACTCTATCGCTCTAAACTGAATTTAACAATACAATCTTTTTCATATTTAAAGTCATATTTTTGCAACAAATCTAAGTGATGTTTTATATGTATCTAAAATTAAAAAACATGTAAAATGCTAGCGAAACACAAAACTTGAAAATCTCTCTCTCTCTCTCTCTCTCTCTCTCTCTCTCTCTATATATATATATATATATATAAAGTAATAGATTGCAAAAAGTGATAGCCGTGTACTATAAAGGGTATGTGTTCCCGATTATCATGTACATGACCGTCTAAGACGCATGATTGTCCAATATAATACTGACCAAAATGTTAAAATATTTAGTTTAAGTTGTTATTGTTTTGTTTGTATTCCCTATTGATAATGGACATTCTTTGTATTGATCTATTTTTTAGCAGTTGATCTATTCTTTAGCAGTAGACCATGTTTATAGGATTGTTAGACGTGGGTTGTCTATTGTTTGTTTTGAATTATCTTTGTAAGGCTATTTATAAGCCAGTAAGTTATGTTAAGTGAATAAGAGCATTCTCCCATTCCTTGTTTTTTAATATATAGATTTCTTAACATTTAGTATCAGAGCCAAGTTACTTGGCCTAGCCAAAACTTTAGAAGCAGCAATCTTCTAAGTGTCTGGCAGTAAGGATGGCAACTAAAAGTAATTTTGTGCAACCAGCAATTCTAAAGCTTGATGGACACTATGATCACTGGTGTATGCTCATGAAGAATTTTCTGCACTTGAAGGAATATTATAACTTGATAGAACAAGGGATACCTACAACAGAAGCAGGGGCAGAACTTAGGGAAGGACAAAAGAAGGTGATTGAAGATGCCAAACTGAAGGATTTAAAGGCTAAAAATTATCTCTTCCAAGATATTGATCGAACAGTTTTGGAGACCATTTTGAACACGGATACAACAAAGAGTATTTGTGACTCTTTGAAGTAGAAGTACCAGGGAACGGCACGGGTGCAGCGTGCACAACGACAAACTCTTCGAAAAGAATTTGAGGTGCTCCACATGAAGGTAGGGGAATCTGTGAATGAGTATTTTGCTCGAACCCTTACTATAGCCAACAAGATGAGGGTTCATGGCGAGAAGATGGGGGATCTTGTGGTCATTGAAAAGATTAAGAGATCTATAACTCCTAAATTTGACTATATTGTGTGCTCTATTGAGGAGTCTAATGATCTAGACACCTTATCAATTGATATGCTGCAAAGCACTCTTTTGGTTCATGAACAACGCATGAATATCCATCTTGTGGATGAACAAGCATTGAAGGTTACAAATAAAGATTCATGGAGAGGAAAAGGACGAGGTCGTGGTGGATTCAAAGGATGAGGAAGAGGTAGAGGTAGATAAAGCTTTGACAAGTCTACTATTGAGTGCTACATTTGCCATAAGCTTGGACATTTTCAATATAAATGTCCAAATAGGGAGACAGAGACAAAGGCAATACTATGCAGAAGCTAGTGGAGAAATGCTGTTAATGGCATATGTGGATGTCAAGGAAGCTAGTAAAGAGGAGTTATGGTTTCTCAACTCAGGTTGCAGCAATCATATATGCGGTAAGAAGGAGCTTTTCTCTAGGCTCGATGAGAGTTTCAACACCTCTATAAAGTTGGGAGACAATTCAAGCATAGCTGTGATAGAAAAAGGAAATGTACAAATGCTTGTAAATGGAATTATGCAGGTCATCACTGAGGTATTTTATGTCCTTGGTTTGAAGAATAATTTGCTAAGTGCGGGGCAGCTACAAGAGAAAGGGCTTGCAATTCTCATACAACATGGGAAATGTAAGATTTATCATCTAGAGAGAGGACTAATCATGGTGACTGTAATGTCCTCAAATAGAATGTTTATTTTGCCTGCTCAAAAAATGCTAAAGGAAGAAATCGGCTTTTCTTTTCTTCCAAAAGATCAGGCTCGACTTTGGCACTTTAGATATGAACATTTAAGCTTCAATGGGTTGAATACTCTTTAGCAGAAAAGAATGGTGAATGGACTGCCATGATTTCAAGCCTCCTTTAAAGGTGTGTGAATACTGATTGTTAGGAAAACAATGCATAGATCTATTTCCAAAAGAGAGCACATGGAGAGCTTCTCAGATTCTTCAACTGGTGCATGCTGACATCTATGGACCAATCAACCTCACTTCAAATAGCAAGAAACGGTACCTGATTACTTTTATTGATGATTTTAGCCGCAAAACTTGTGTTTATTTCTTGGTGGAGAAGTCAGAAGCTTTCATCACTTTCAAGAACTATAAGAGTCGTGTTGAGAAAGAAACTGGTTCATATATAAAATGCCTTCACATTGATCGTGGAGGAGAATTCACATCACACGAGTTCACAAATTTTTGTAAGAAAAATGGCATATGTAAACAATTGACATCTGCATACACTCCATAACAGAATGGTATTACAGAGAGAAAGAACTGGGCTATTATGAATATGGTGCGAAGCATGCTTTCAGGAAGAAAAATCCCAAAACCTTTCTGGCCTAAAGCAGTCAATTGGACTGTCTATGTTCTGAATAGAATTCCAACTCTAGTAGTAACAGATATGACTCCGAAAGAAGCTTGGAGCAAATCTAAACCATTAGTTGATCACTTTAGAGTGTTTGACTGCATATCACATGTTCATATTCCTGATAGTAAAAGGACTAAACTTGATGACAAGAGTGTGAGATGTGTTATACTCGGAATTAGTGATGAGTCAAAGGCATATAGATTGTATAATCCAGTCTATCAGAAGATAATAATCAGCAGAGATGTGAAGTTTGAAGAAGACAATAGCTGGGATTGGAACATGAGTTATGACAAAGACATTATAGCTGATTTAGACTAGGGAGAAAGTGACAAAGAAGCAGTTATAGTCGATACTGATAGAGGAAACAGAGGGAACATCGTTCCAATTGATACCAATAATGAAGCTAATCACCATGACAATACAATAGAAAATATAGAAGGTAATGAATCAGATGAGTCAAATAAAGAAAATTCACCAAATCGTAATGAAGGAAGAATCAGAAGGCCACCAACCTAGGTGAGAGATTACGAAAGTGGAGAAGGTCTATCTGAGGAAGAAAACACTGCACACCAAGCTCTGTTTACAGGCAGTGATCCAGTCTCATTTGGTGATGCTATGAAAAGTATGAAATGGAGGAAAGCAATAGATGCAGAGATAGAAGCCACAAAGAGGAATGATGTATGAGAGTTGACAGATTTACCTGCTGTAGCAAAAAAGGTTGGGGTAAAATGGGTTTACAAGATAAAGCTCAATGAGAATGGAGAAGTCGACAAGTACAAGGCTCGGTTGGTAGCAAAGGACTACACTCAAGAAAATGGGGTGGACTATATTAAGGTTTTTGCACCAATAGCTCGGTTAGATACAATTTGAGTTGTGATTTCTCTTGCAGCTCTAAAGGTGTGGACAATCTACTAGTTAGACGTAAAAATAGCCTTTTTACATGGTGAACTAAGTGAAGAAATCTTTGTCGAACAACCTCCTGGCTATGAATAGAAGGGTAATGAGCAAAAGGTGTACAGATTGAAAAAGGCTTTATATGGACTCAAGTAAGCTCCATGAGCTTGGTATAGTCGTATAGAGTCCTATTTTGTAAAGGAAGGATTTGAGAAATGCCATTATGAACATACTCTGTTCATCAAGATTAGAAAAGCAAGTATGATTTTGATTGTATGTCTTTATGTGGATGATCTTATATTTACCGGGAATGATGAAATTATGTTTGCTAAGTTTAAGAAATCCATGATGCTTGAGTTTGATATGACTGATCTTGGAAAAATGAGATACTTTCTTGGCATTGATGTGATGTAAAGATCAGATGACATCTTTATTAGTCAGAGGAAATATACACAGGAGGTGTTGGAAAGGTTCAACATGGATAAGTGCAATCTTGTCCACAACCCGATGGTTCCTGGATGCAAGCTTACAAAAGATAGAGATGGAGTGAGGATTGACAGTACTTTCTATAAGTAGATTGTGGGAAGCCTTATGTATTTGACTACCACTCGACTAGATGTTATGTTTGTAGTGAGTTTTATCAGTATGTTTTATGGAATGTCCTATTGAACTTCATTTGCAAGCAATAAAGAGGATACTAAGGTACTTGAAAGGTACTATTGATTTTGGTGTGTTTTATAAGAATGGAGGAAGTGAGGAACTAATTGCCTGCATAAATAGTGATTATGCTAGGGATTTAGACGATAGGAAAAACACCTCAGGTTATGTGTTTATGATAAGCTCAAGAGTAGTGTCTTGGTCTTCAAAAAAACAACTTGTAGTCTCTTTGTCCATTACCGAAGCTGAGTTTATTACTGCTACTTCATGTGCCTATCAAGCAATTTGGTTAAAAAGGATATTGGAAGGTCTCAAGCATGCTCAACATGATTCCACAACAATCTATTATGACAACAGTTCAGCAATCAAGCTTTCTAAGAATCTAGTGATGCATGGTCGGTGCAAACACATTAATGTTCACTTTCATTTTCTTCGTGAGCTCACAAAAGATGGAATTGTAGAGATGGTTCATTGTCATACCCAGGAGCAAGTTGCTGATATAATGACTAAACCTTTAAAGCTTGATGCTTTCTTGAAGATGCATGATTTATTGGGTGTTTGTTTGGATCTTGGAGTAAATTGATAACTAAAACTTTTGGTTTAAGGGAGGATGTTAAAATATTTAGTTTAAATTGTTATTGTTTTGTTTATATTCCCTATTGATAAGGGACGTTTTTTGTGTTGATCTATTTTTTAGCAGTAGATCACGTTTATAGGATTGTTAGCGGTGAGTTATTTTTTGTTTGTTTTAAATTATCTTTGTAAGGTTATTTATAAGCCACTAAGTTTTGTTTGTATTCCAATTCCTTGCTTTTCAATATACAGATTTCTTAACACAAAATACCAAAACCTCCAGGATACATGACCATTTCTATGTGTAATTATTCTTTTTTTTTTTTTCAAATTTCCATTATCTAGCATGTCAATCCAATTCAATGTATCATCATCATAAAACATAATTTTGTTATTTTTTTTGGTGATTTAACTCAATCAATCGAAATTAAAAAATATATAACATATTTAATGAAACACAACTTAAAATTAAATCCGCAAAATTTTCGTTAAATTATAAATACAAGATGGTTGATTTTGCACCCGATATGCCATGAAAAGGAAATACACGACCGTTTTCTTCATAAAGGTGCTTTGTTGATTTTGTAAATATTTCATAAAGGTCTTGTGATAAATTCACTAGCTATATGGCCTATTTCTATAATAAAATTTTTTCGAAATAGATCATGAGGTATCCCCTTTACATGACATATCGGGTCCAAAATTCTCTTTATTTATTTATTTATTTTGTTTTTGACTTTGTCTTCAAGATCTTTGAAATTAAAATATAATTTGGTATAGAAATATCTTATTCTGTTGGCCTGGAAGAGAGATTGTGATCATTAAGATGCCAGGAGACTCAAGCACTGGTTCTACAACCAGAGGCAAATCCAGGAAACCCAAATGTCAGTTCTTTTAATTCTTGTTTATTTATTTATTATTAAAATATATAACCAAATAATTGATACAATTCTATATCTATGACACTACGCGGATAGTGTAGAATTTGTCAAACACTTAGCTAATTTCTTATGAATTAATAACAATCTTGATGATCATTTTCTTTTTTTTTTTTTTCTTTTGCAAAAAATTCTGAACGAAATAATTAATGTTTCTGTAAACACAATTTATATAAACATTAAATATGAAACCCTAATTTTTATCCCCTGCATATTTCATATTAAATAAATTAACTAATTTTTTTTTTCTGCAGATTCTCAGTTTACGCAGCAAGAGCTGCCTGCATTTAAACTAATTCTCCCACCAGGATATGTAAAGCTTACAAGCTCTTCTTGTTTTTAATTTGCTTTTGTAGATAGACAACCATAATATTTCTTGTTTTTTTTCTTGCTTATCATTTTTCTTAGCAAGAGCTGCCTGCATTTAAACTAATTCTCACACCAGGATATGTAAAGCTTAAAAATTCATGATTAGAATTCGCTCTTAAAATTGGACTTTAAGAAAAGAGTGTTTATGAGCGAACTTAATTTGACAGAATTATAACTCGCTCTTAAAAACAGGCCAGTGAGAAAAGTGTATCTATAAGTTCATATATAATTTTAAGACTTATCTTTGAATGTTAACATGAGATCTTTACTTATTCTTTTAACTTTTTTGGTCTATCACTAATCTAGCACAGTGTTAAAGTTAAAGTTTCATGTTCAAACCCTTATTTACTGATCTTAAAAATGGATAACGTGGATTCACGTGTCCTTAAAATTAGGACCCGTTTTCGGATTTTTTATAAATCTGTCTTGTTCTCTCGAATTCACGTGAACTTTTAATTGAGGACTTGTTTTCGGACTTCTAAAGCTTTTGTCTTGGTCTCTCGAACCTATACTCAAACCTATAAGACCTTAAAATCGGGGACCTGCCATTAAAATCATGTCATATTTTTTATGAAGGGGTCAGTTGAGATTTGTCTTTAAAAGCTAATATTGAACCATTACCAATTCACTTAAATATTTGGGTCTAATGATAATCTAACATGCGAAATTAAGACTTAGTAATATTAGATTCTTAATTAGTTTCAGGTCATCTCAGTGTTCGCTGTTGTTGGCTTAATCTTCTTCCCAATCGGTCTTGTTTCATTGTTTGCATCTGCAAATGTACTATATTTTCATATCAACTTATTTTTTTATTCTTTGCAATTCTGAAGTTTATAAATTAGTTAATAATTAAATGACATTTAACATAAGGTGGTTGAGATTGTGGACCGTTATGATTATGATTGCCTTTCTTCCGATTACTAGTCAAAAAAGACTTGAATTTATCCAAAGCAGTGAAACTAATAAGACTTGTACCAGGACTCTTACTGTAAGTCCAATTCTCTTCTTCAATTTCACATTATGTTTTGTGTGTGTTAGTTTTTATACTAACCCGCATTATATAGAAAAATTTCAGGTTCCAAAGCAGATGAAAAGTCCTGTATTTATCTATTATCAGCATGAAAACTTCTATCAGAATCATCGCAGGTATTCACAATTTATGTATTTATTGTCAGTTACTTAAATGTTTGAGTTTGTTTCATTTTTGTAACTTAAGTTTAGTTCTAAAAATTTTAAGTTAGGGTTTTAGCTTTCGTGTAAGAAATTTCTAATTTTGTATCTTTGACTGTAACATTATATTGACATAAATTTTAATATTCAGGAGCGATCTCCCTCTTAGAGATTACTAAGAAAAAAATATTTCTATCCTATTGCCTTTATATATAATTGTGAATCATTTTTCAGAAATTTCCTCAAATTCATGTGATTTTTTTTCCTGTTGATATGTGAAAAGCAGAAGTGACAAACTGCTTCGGAACAAAGCAGATGCAAATCGGATAAAATCGTGTTAGCCTCAAGGACAAACAAATGATAAAACCATAATTGTTCCCTGTGGCCTAATTGCATGGAGTTTGTTCAATGACACTTATGGTTTCACAGTTAAAGGAAAAGATTTAAATGTCAATAAGAAAGATATTGCATGGGTAAGTGACAAGAAGTACAAATTTGGAGGTGATATCTACCCTCAAAATTTCCAGGATTCTGGTATGATTGGAGGGGCAAGACTTAATTATAGTTTACCTGTAAGTATATACATTTCTTCATACTATATTTCAGTTGTTTAGAATTATTAACATCCAGGTTACCTAAGTTATATTACACAAATAAAGATGTAGTTTATCTATTTTTATCAAATAAGTCCATGACCCGATGGCCTCTTACACGATATAAGAGTGTGCAACTTATTGATTAAAGCATTTTAATCATTTACTTATTTGTAAAAAAAAATGTGGATATCAGTTGGTTCAACTTTTACGATCTTTTGGGTGGTTAAAGAGATTTGAAGTTCAAACACCATTTACGAGTGGTACAATCTCTCTTTTTTTTTTTGTTCATTCAAATGACATAATCTTGATTCAAATGGATCGCATTCAAACATAAATTAATTAGAAATGTATTTTAGATTCTTTTTCAAAATTGTCTAAATATTTGTTTCATATCCCTAGTATTTTTTTTATATATAATTTTTATTAATACCAACGATACTAATTCTATTTATAAAAATTGACGTGACAATATTATTTTCTTACCACATATCTCATATTATTCAGTTTCTTTTACTCTAGGGATAATGTAGGATATATGACAATATAATTTCTAAAACAAATTATACTCGCACAAACAAATATCACATATCTCATATTATTCATTTTCTTTTACTCCAGGGATAATGAAGGATGTATGACAATACAAATTCTAAAACAAATTATATTCGTACAAACAAATATGACAATACTGTATTATTACCACATGTTTCATATAATTTTTTTTTTTTACCTTTCTTGAAATGTTACTATACTCTTGTAAAATATAAGACATATAATAATAATATAATACTGTTACATCAGTTTGCATGACTAAGAGTTTATATAGCAGTATTGTATGTGGCAACAATATAATATTGTCACATGAGTTTGTATAGATAGAATTTTTATAGGAATTTGTTAACTTATTCTAGTATTCAATAATTATTAATCTCTCAAAATGTTGTTAATTTGTATTTCTTTTAAGACATTTTAACACAATCCCATGAATTTATTTTTTACTAATTTTTCATTTATCTTACAATAGAAACTAATTACATGAATTTATGATGAAAATTACACAATTGAGAGATCAAGAAGAACTTATAGTATGGATGAGAACAGCAGCACTGCCAATATTCAGAAAATTATATGAGAGAATAAAGGAAGATCTTTAAGCAAATGACAAAATTATAGTTTTAATTCAGAATAATTACAACACATGGATTCAAAGGCAAAAAGAGTAATGTGCTTTCAACTACAAGCTGGATTGGTGGCAAAAATGATTTCTTGGGCATTACTTATATTACCTTTGGAGGAATTTGCTTGTTCTTCGCTATCTCTTTCGTCCTTTTGTATGTTGGCCAAGGTGAGATCAATTATATCAAATTTTTATTCATTTAATTTTTGTGAAAAAAAGGAAAAGAAGATGAAGATAATTTAGAACGCGTTTAGTAACGTATTAAAATGACATTTTTGAACATAATAATTTTAATGCAGAAGATGTTTTTGAAAATAATGTATTTAATAACAGAAAACGTATTTGTTAATGTGTGTTAAAAATAATTCTTTAAAATAAAAAATAATGAGAATGTGTTTGATATTACTTTTTGAAAATGAATAAAATAATAATTTTGAGAAAATTTTATAAATAGTTTTGAGAATATATTTTTGGAAATTATGGAAAACAAAAAAAATGTTGGTTAATTCTTGTTTTGTGTTGTGCAGGCCACTTGTGGATCCATCCCAGTTGTCTTGGAACAAAATTCAACCAGGGAGATGAACTTAGGGTTTTAATTATTAGTTCCAAAAAAAATCAATTTATTGATTAAACTCCTTGTATAAACACATTATCCACATCAATATTCCAAGTTGATCTCTCTTGATTTAAATGCAAATAATATATATTGATCCAAACCCTATATATATATTCTATACCAATTTTAGTACTCTTCAACCGCCAAATTTTTTAAGATTATATTTTACAACAGTTGTAAATTAAAAGTCACAGCACCTCAATCGCTCGCAAACTCGTGCTTAGGGTATGCGTGGACTACTATGGTTCCACTAACTCAGAAAGCACAACTAAAATATGTTATAAACACTTAAGATTACACAGCAAGTATACTTAACAACCAGTGATTTTGTTCTAGAACTCTTATGGACTAAAAGGCAGAGCACCATAATCGTAAACAACTCTAGAATTGTTGTAGGTCTACTCAACTCTAAAATACAAAAAGATAAAATATTTGTTAAATAGTCACTTTTACTTGACAAGTAATGTTTACCACTAACTTTCCTACGTGTATTTGACATGTAATTTCATTTCCACAACAATTGGGATCTAAAAGCCAACACCTCAATCCCAAACATAATCTTATAATAGTAATAGCCAACTTTACCAAAAAGCCCAATCCAACAATATCACTTGACCGAAGATTTTTACTAGTATAAAAAAAACCTTTGTATTCATACAAGCATGGAAAAAATCACGAGTTTAATAAAATATCAACTGTTAATTAGCATCATTAGCAGAAATTGGCATACTGTACTTGTATTTGAGGTAAGCTTTTGATAACTCTATTTTTATAGTATTATTTTATTTATTTAAACTTGAATTTTAACTTATATATTGTTGATTTTATTTT
>JAXCLQ010000006.1:10309526-10449058 GCA_035584115.1 Cedrela odorata | reverse complement strand
TTCACTCAAAAGCTAGTCAACCTCTCATACCATACTCTAGGAGCTTGTTTTAACCCACACAATGACTTCTTAAGTTTAAACATATAATCAGAAAAGTTAGGATCTTCCAAACCTTTGGGTTGTTTTACATAGGATTCCTTATTTAAAATTTCATTAAAAAATACACTTTTTACTTCCATTTGAAATAATTTAAAGCCTACAACACTTGCAATTACAATAAGTAATCTAATTGATTATAACCTATTTACGGTAATAAAAGTCTTATAAAAATCAATTCCCCCATTTTGTGTATATCATTGAACAACTAACCTAACTTTGTTTCTCACTATGTTACCAAATTCATCAATTTTATTCTTAAAAATTTATTTGGTTTAAATAACATTAGTATGCTTAGGTTTAGGTACTAACATCCACACATCATTTCTAATGAATTGTTCTAATTCTTCTTACATATAATTTACTTAAAATTTTTCTAACAAAAATTCTTTCAATTATTTAGGTTCAATCAAAGAAGTATAATAAACATATATGGTCATATGAACATACTTCTTTTGTGTAACCATGCTTTCATTGAGATTACCTATTATGAGATTAAATAGATGATTTTTTTTTACTCTAAAAAATGGTTCTCTTTTGATCTAATCTATGGTATTTTGGTCTGATTTGGATATAGATTCTGATTCATTATGTTTTATAGTTTCTGTTACAATAGTGTCTGGAATTTCTATTGTGACACATTGGGTTATAGTGTTTTGTGATTTTCAAAATCTTTCTTTTCTACACCAATTTGATCTTGATTCTCTTAAGTAATCCCAGTGACTTTTTCCTCTTGTGAATAATCTACAAAATTATTAAAGTCATCAATAATTACATTTGTAGATTTTATAATTGTTTGGGTTCTCATGTTATACATATAATATAACCGACTATTATTCGAATATCCAACAAAAACTCTTTTATCATTCTTAGAATCAAACTTACCACGTTGTTTTCTATCATTTAGAATACAAGAAGTACTTCCAAAAATATGAAAATAACTCAAGTTGGGTTTTTTACTTTTCCAAATTTTATATAGAGTCATATATGTACTTGCATGTAAGTATATATAATTAATCATGCAGCATGCAGTGTTTATAACTTAAGTCCACAACATCTTAGATAATTTTTTGAGTTCAGCATAACTCGAGCCATTTCCTGAAAAAGTTTTGCTTTTCCTTTCGACAACACTATTCTGTTCAAGTGCCTTAGGAGTAGAATTCATGTGAAGTTTGTAAACCCCGTTTTTCAGACATAGGGGTAAGATGGTTATTTCATAACATTCATTATCCCACATACATTATACAAGATTAATTGGCACATTAATGAGACGTAGGTAAATTTAGATTCAAATTTAATAAAGAGAATACAATGAAATTTAAAATATAATTTGAAATTTTTCATAAGTTGAGTTTTCGTATATTGCCCTATGTTGAACCATTCAATGATCTCGTTGGTCGGTTAGCGAGTAGGGTCAAGGGGCAGCACCGGGGGATCGGGGGCGGAGCCCCCGAAAAGTAAACATAATTTGTATTAGAAAACGAAGAGAAAATATCAAAAATCTATTCTACGCATGAAAGGATCGATGTTTGGAATGAAAGTATCGATACGTTATTCAAATGTATCTATACATTAAGGTTACAGATTGATACGTGTATAAACTGTCGATATGTTGACGAGTTCAGGTCGATACTAGATGAAGGGATTGATACCTTTATAAAAGGTATCGAAACCTTGCAAGTCCGTGACTTTAGAATAAATTACGAGTTGACCAGATCGATACTTATGGAAAAGGTATAAATATATTTCAAAACAAAAGGTTCGAAAATAATTACAAGATGGATCAGATCGATACCTTCATCAAAGGTATCGATACATGCCAAGACAAAGAGTTGAAAATTAATTACATATTGAACCAGATTGATACCTTCAACAAAGGTATCGATATATTAAAAAGAAAATGATTAATACATGAAGGCTAATGTATCAATACTCGAGATTGAAGGAACTTCCAGAATCGTATTTTTTAGGAACGGATCGATACCTAGACCAAAGGTATCGATACCCAAGCTAAAAGTATCGATATCTAACCCAAATGAGTTATTTCATAAACTTTTATAAATACTCACAAGAGGAAAAATGATTCCAAGAGTTTTCATTTGTCCATTTATCTCTCTCTCTAAAAATACTTTTCTCTTATTCTTTCTCTTAGATTTCCTCACAGATTAAAGCCAATCACCTAAGTTTCGGTCAAATCTTGCCTGCCATGTGACTCCTCATCTTCTCCCTAATAATGTGATACTGACTTCGGTTTAAAACAGCAAGGAAGAGTGCAAGAATGAGTTAGGGTTTCGAATCAATTTGGGAGTTTTAGATTTAAATGCCAATGTGAGATTTTTAAGGACATCTATAGACTAAAGGTAAGTCTATAAACCTATTCTAAGCTCAATTTTACTATTTGCTCGAGGATTTCCATTTAATTTCGCATAGAAAACATAGATTATGTTAATTAGTGATATTAGAAAGTACATAATACTAAATGAGCATTAAAAATAGCACTTGGAACGTGTATAACTATGTCAGATGAAAATGAAAAAATTGAGATAACTACGGCCATGGGATTCTGTTATTAGGAATCGGCTAAATGGCATTCGTTAGGAAGTCTCGTAAGGTTAAATGTGTCAAACTAAGGAAATTGAGATATAATGACCAAGAACATTGCATATAAGACATAAATGTTAATTGATTAGAATATCGAAGTTTATGATGTCATATATGTCTAATATAGACGCCGAGCACTCGAAAGAGAGACATACTAGATGCGAAGAGTAGTATTAGGAGTGGATACCTTCCTTATTCTGTGAGTGGAACTATTTTTACTTGTTTTCCTTCTTTTAAAATACTTTATGAAACTTATGATTTTATGAATTACGAAATGGTTTATTTATCGTTGATTTGAGTAAAATATATATGGCATGTAGTTTGAATGAATATGTAATTGGCCAGGAGGCCAAGTTTGATATTGAAAATGCTGGCTTACAATGATAATGATAATAAAATGATTATAAATATTTATATAAATGAATTTGATTGTGGCTTTGTATTGGTAATATAGCCGGAGAGCCAGGTTGGTATATGACTATAGCTACAAGGAAGTAGCCTAGGGATAAACCTATGACAGGCCGCCTAGGTGAGTGCGCCATAAGTGGGGTAGGTATATGGGTAAATGTTATAGAATTGCTTACCTGTGGGATTGACGAGGATAGTCATGAGAATCACCATATGATCACTCGAGGCCAATGTCAGTGGTGGGTTAGTTTTAAAATTTAAGCATATATTTTTATGCTTGAAGAATTGTTTTAATAAATGAGCATCGTTTTCTGTGCATAAAGGTCACAGACGGTCTCGGGATTACCAAGGCTAAAGTAACCACCTGAAAGAGGAGTCAGCTCAATGAATTTGTATAACAGGCCATGTTTATTCAATATATAATTGTTTTACGTGCATTAATAAATGTTTTATTAAACTATATTTTTATTGACTCATGGAGTATATACTTATATACTCACTCCCCTCACCTCCCGTTTTTAGGAGATTGAGATTAAGAAGTGCATTGTGCAGGTGGTGGTGATCAATAAAAGATGTAATGCCCTCAGGTACAGTTGATATTCTCGACTCACAGACTTGGACAAATAAATTCATTGGGTATCTTTTATAAAACTGTTTATGTTTGTAATTATGAACAGAAATGATGTAATTTGATAAATATTTTACATGTATCTTAAAATTAAATATATCTTCACTGTGGAATGATTTGAAAACCGTCTCAAAGAGATATGATAATGTAAATGTGCTTATGAACTGTTTTGGAAATTGCTTTGAGATGCATGTAAATACATAGGGGGGAATAGGTACCCAAGTAGCCTTACAGGCCTAAGAGACGTGGTCAGGAATTAAGAATATCTTAAAGGTCTGTAGCGGTTGTCACGTGTGGACCCCACCGGCAGAGGCATGACAAAATCTTATATTTATTGGAAAAACTAGCAAAAATTGTATTTTTAAATTCCTTTTCACGATCACTTCTTATTTTAACTATTTTGTCAATATTACAATCTTTATCATTTGCTAATTTCGCACATAAATTTCAAAACACATTAAATGTATTTGATTTTTTCCAAATAAAATCAACCCATACCTAGAAAAATCATTTATACATACAAAAATGTATCTCTTACCTCATGTGCTTTCTATCTGAACAAGACCCATGGGATCCATATGAAGCAATTGAATTATCTTCGATGTATAGTTATGTTGGACCACTTTGTGTTTGGACTTGAGGTGCTTTCTAAGTTGACAAGGACCATAAACGATAGGTTACATAAAAAAGAAGCCTTTTTATGTGATGACCCCGGCCTCGTAGGCTCCCCGGCCTAGCTACCGAGCTTCCACCGTTACAGCCCAGTGTCCATCACAGGCCCACTGAGCAAAAATTTGTCCCTCGGCTCTCTAAACACCACTAGTCTAACTACCGAAGTATTTGTTTCTTCCCCTAAAGGAAGTTCGCCTCCCCCACATTTCGAACCTGGGACCTCTACCTTAAGGAAGTAACAAAACAGTTAATTTTTGTATTCACAATCTTAGTTAGATTTTTATAATTTAAATGTCCAAGTTTTTTATGCTACATTTCTATGTTATCAAAATCAATTTTGTGACATGTGAGTAAATTTGCCAAAATGTAATAGTTATCAGATGACCTATATCTTTTCAAAATATAATTTTCAAATTTATCAAGTACTAAACATTTTTCTTGTATAAATTTTATAAAAAGATCATCATCACGAATTTGACTAATACTAATTAAATTTTTCTTAAGATTCTCAACATGAAACACAATTTTTAGCTTTTGGAATCCTTCAAAATTGAGAGCTCCTTTTTCTATGATTCGTCATTTTGCATCATTGCCAAATGTCATGTGTTCTTCTAAACATTTTTGTAATCCATCAAGCTTTCACGATTTTATATCATGTTCTTAGAGCATCTATTGTTAAAATACTAAGAGTTAATAGTACAAGCTTTTAGAGATGTATAAGTAACAAAACAATTAATTTGTGATCTTTTTACCCAAATTTTTCTAAGTCTTGAAATAGTCTTAGATTTTGATTTCATGTTATTTTTCAAAAATTTCAGAAATTGAAGGCAATTTGGTCCAATGTGACTTTCAAGTTACAAAATGACAAATAGAAACAAATTTCTTAGTTTTAGCTTTGGAACCATAGGTTGATGATTAGAAACCTTACCCTTACTCATACTAAAAGATATAAAATCATTAAGTGAAACTTTAACAAACATTGTTTTAGAGTAAGATGATTTTCACCAAGCTACAAGATATCCAATTCTTAATGACCATTGCATTGTTTTTCCAAGGTTAAAATGTAATAAAGTTTTGACGTACTTGGATTTAGCATCTTAAAAAACTTTTGAGTATTCTAAAGCTAATATTCTATTTCACTTATCCTTTTATCTTTCTTAGCTATGATCATTTCCATTGTGTTTGTAGAACCCACAAAAATTGATATAACTTAAGTGTATTCGATTTCGGCATTAGTGACGGATTTTGACATATTGAATTTTGAGAAAATTTATTTAAGTTATGCATGTATAGCTAAGTCGGAATTTAGGCATAAAAGGCCATATATGTGTGTGTGTGTGTGTGTAATTTTCATTTCTATTACTTTCATGATAATTACAAATAACATAAGAATTAGATTGAAGAGTTTTTAAAATTCAAGGGGTTAATATGTAAAATTACCATAAGTTAGGAAAAGAGCAAAAATAGTGAGAAGTGTGGGGCCACCACTAAAATATTTACATTATAACTTAATAATGTTACTAAGTCAAGCCCAAAATTTTACTAAGTGAAGGTCAATATTATAAAGTAAGCCCAAACCCAATTTCATGTTTTTAATCTACCATTTTCTAGATTTCTCTACATGTGTTTAGGGAAGTAAAAAATACAAAAGAGAGAAATAAGACAAGGAGAGCAAAACGTGGGGTAAAGGAAGAAATAAGAGAAAAAAAACCATGAGCTAGGTGGAGGAAGAAACCGTGCAAACCAAAGGAGAAAAGAAGAGTGGGTTGTCAGAAAAAAAAGAAATAAGAGAGGTATGGCCGGATAAGTGAGGAAAGAAAGGGGAAAGAGAGAGATAATGGAGAAGAAAGTGAAAGAAAAGAGAGAAGGAGGAAGAGAAAAGTTTACTCTTAAGGTAAGTATGTGTGTGTGTGTTTAGTTTTGAAATTTTATTTGTTGTTTAATATTTATTTTATGTTGAATGGTGTAAAATATGAATTTGTGGTTGTTTTACAAAGTGTAAATGTTATGAAATGATTTATATATGTGTGTGTGTGAGTGGGTTGATGATTTATGATGTGTGGAATAGGTGGATGAGGAGTTGTTATGTTGATATGCATTGTGTATGTAATTGTTGGCTTTGGAAGATTTGTGGTAGTGAATGCTATATATATATATATATATATATAGAGCAGTATATAAGCTGATTTTTGGCCAAATTTTAATGATGTTTCATGCATGGGAAGTGAAGAATCAAAGGGCCATAAAGCATGAAAAGGGTGATAAATTTGTAGGTGTAGAAGTGTTGGTTGCATTTTATGTGAGGTGTTGCGAAAACTGAAACGTAGACATGTGAAAGTAGGTTGTGTGTCACACACCAAAAATCGGTGTCGTGACACATAGAGGTAGGGATATCCTACCCCTACAAGTCTCAGACAGAACCTGAATATGTAAATTTGTAATGCAGATAAATATAAAACATATGCATGAACTCATACACATATACTAAGGGTTCCATGCCCATCAACACTATACTAGACATATACTATGATATTTATATGCAAAAGAGTAAATGTAAAATGCCAATATGCCTAGAAATATACAAAAGTCACACTCATAATATGTATACATTATTGGGCGTCGTGCCCAATATATAAAATAGATAAAAACATTAACTCCTAGGTGACTGCATAAAGAATCTAGAATCTCAATACTCTTCATGAATATCTCCTAAAACTCTCACATAGAAGTGAGTCTTGTAATCACTGAAAACTATGGTAGGGTGAGTTTTGAAAAAAATTGAGTGAGTAGATACTAAAAATATAGAAAAATGAAAAAATATAAGCAAAATTCAGTTTCGACATAAAATATGTTTTAAGTTAAAATCAATTTCAGATATGAATCATATTAACAGAACATTCACTACATGTTATTATGATTTCAGAATTATAGTTTCAAAGAGTTAACTGAAAACTAAAAAGTATGCAGAGATGTGTATAAATTTCAAATTAGATATCAGACCACCCTTCGCCCTTACTTTTCAGATATACTAGTACCTTTATAGAATACAAATCAGAATGTGCTTTAAAAAAGCACATAAACTCCTCCCTTATGTCTCCCGACTAGAGTTAAGTAAAAATTTAAATAACGGCTAGCATAAGATCAGAAACACAAATATCATATTTTATATAAAGTATAATATATGTATATATATATATATATATATCTAAAAATTAGTATGTCACATTTAAAACACAACGGTCGCCTCTTGGCCTTAAAATTAACATCTCAACAACTCCTCCGCAAAAATATTTATAGTTCAAAGTAAATCTTATATTCCATATAAAATATAATGTAAATCAATTTATTTACTATGAATTTGACAATTAATACTCAATAAATAATTTAAACTTAAATAGAAATAAATAGAAAAATAAATATTTACTCACAGGTGTTAATAAAACTAAACAAAAATTGAATCACTATTGGCTAGCTGGCCACTCCCTTGGCATGTCTGTAACATATTTACACTAATTATTAACATAATAATTAAAATACACATGCTTAAAATTTAATTACGACGTTGATATACAACAAGATTCCCCCATCTTTTTTTTAATTTTATTTTTATTTACAATCCGAATTTAACGATTAATATTCGAGGTGTCGATTATGCTTAACTTACTATTATTAACCAATTTCGCACTATAACACACTATTTCGAAATCTAAATCTAGCGTAAACATTGCTGCCACTATTCATATTTACTGACAAAATTTAATTTTACATAATCTAACAACTAATCGGATTAATTCTAGCCTAAACAAGTATAATCAGCAAAATTTTTGGAATGAATAGTAAATCTATAATAAACAATAACTATTATTAAAAAATTATTTAAAATACCAAAATACGATAATAATGGTGCTAGGAATCATACTAAGAGGTCAATTTAACCCTAGGACGTCCGAATTGTGAAAATCCTCAAATTATGAATAGTAATTATACTCTCCTCTTGGCTTAATTGTAGACCAAATCGCTCAAACGAAATTCCTAGTGTATAGCCTGTGGTGAGTACGTGTGATTAGCAGCAAGAAACGAGATTTTAATTAATTATAAAATGAGTAATTTGGAGAAAATTAGAGAAAAATGGAAAAAAATTAAAAATGGCGAAAATGGAGTTTACGGGAATAAGAAGAAGAACATGCTCTGTTTTGCTTCCTGCATAGCTTAAAAACAAATTAAAATGAGAAGAAATGACTCATTTGCCCCTGAAAAAATTAAAAGAAATAAAATGAAAAAGGATAAATTTGTCATTTGTTATCTTCCTACACATATGTTGTGTTCTAGGCTTCGATTCTCTCTCATTTGACCTCGAATTTGACTTAAATTTTATTCATATCGATCATTACCGAGTCCTCTTTCAATAAAAATAAACTATTTATCAATCAAAATTTTCAATCAACACTAGTTTTTGTTTGAAAGTCAGGTGCACGGATTGAGCCTTAAGGGAAAACTTTCTAAACTTAACAACTTGTTATCAAATCACTCCCAATAGCTAATTAAACATTAATATTTAATTAATAGCTTGGTTTTCAACACCTAGACATTAAATTTATAAAATAACAAAATTACATCTCATGTGTAGAATGACTAAAATGCTTTTAATTTAAATTTTGAGGTATTATACTGTGATTGTACACTCAAATATGTGTGTTTTGGGGCAAAGAAAATGTAAAATTAAGTATTATAAGTTATGAGTTTAGAGGTTGGGTTGTATTAAAAACATAAGGCTGAAATTGGCATGTAGGTAAATTATATTAGTTGTTAGAAATCTCGAGTAGAGCTCGGTAAAATGAGAACTAAGTGAGTTCCTGAGTTCAGATAACAAACTGTAAAATTCAATAAAAACTAAACAAATAGGAAGATAAGATCGCAGAAAATTTTGGAATAGGGCTACCCAATCTTAGTACCATACCATGTTTTCTTGCGTCGCATGCCAAAAATTTTTCATAACTTGAGTATTTAGATTTGAAATCTAAATTCGTAAAATGCAATAAAAACTAGACTCATAATTGAGTGTGTCGTAAAAAATTTAGGTCGAGAATAGTTTTCAGTTTTGCACGGCACACGTTTATCGCAAGCATGTAGTGTGCCATGTTCAATAAAAAGTCCCATAGAAAAAATTTAGATTTAATTTAGTAGATATTTAAATCATATTAATGTTGTATTTGGTGGCAAGTTTATGCATAATACATTTGTTTATTTATTTGATAGACATATTGCATTAGAGCCTAACGAAGAATCATTTATTGTAGATTGACAATCTAAACATACAACGCCAATGCCTTGAATCAAATATATTAGAGTGTAACGAGTGAGTAAATAGACATATTTTTAAAGCTTTAAATGAAATTATTCAAATGTTTAATAGTTTTATGAATGTGTTAAAAATTGATGTGAGTGGATATTTTATTTTCAAAATGTTATTTATACAAAATGTTTGAAAATCTATTGAAATGAATATTTATTATATAGTTTATGGAATATGGTTTAGACAAATATTTGAAAAATAAATGTTATGAAAATTGAGTTGCATTGTTAAGTTATTTACAAATCTAGCATTTTTGAATATTGGTTATAAATGAAAATTTATATATTTAGAGAAAGGGTAAAATTTTATAGAAAATGTGTGGATATTTACGAATTGATGGTGTAGATGGATGATTTGTAATAAATCGATGTTATGTTGACATTGTGAAAGATGAATTAAAAGATGTTATATGATTTTTGTGTTTTGAGATTTTGGTGTACATATATTTTCTCCTTTGCCTTCTAATATGAGGCAAAGGAGAGGTTACATATTTGAGAAATTGTGATACTGTTTTTCATGATTTGGATTTAGTATAAAGTGCTCAGTATAGCGCATTTGTACAGATGTTCTGTCTTTACTAGGAAAAGGTTTAAGAGAGAGGATACAGATGTACGGACCATGATGGATAAGTTTCCCAAAGAGATTTGATTTCTAATTAATGGGTCAAAAGTTCCTCTGGGTTGTAGCGGTGAACTAACATGGTAGGCCAGGGCTGTTACACTACTACTGGATGAGTTAGTGTCTTACACTGTACCTATTATCCAAGCTAATGCTAACAGATGAGCTTAATAAATTTATTTTATATACTGATATAAAATAACTTGTTAGTGGATCTCAATATATCAACTTGATGTACACCTAGGGATATCTCGGGGTATATTTTTCGGGTCAGCCCAGTTTCTTTTATTTGATTATCCACATATTTTTAATACAAAATTATTTTCCGCTTCAGATATTGATTATGAGAGCATGCATTGAAAATTTATGTGAAAAGTTATATTTGATTTAAACATGATATTTTTACTTGATTAACCTAAGTGGATGTTTTAAATTTCTTCTGTGAAATGTTATATTTTAAATGTGATGCTCCTACTCCTCCTTTAAATATTTTCAGATTACTGTTGTCCATTTATTTATTAAGTATTGTACTTAAGTTTTATTTTAAATATATATATATATATATTCAGATTAAACTAATTGCGAGGAGGTCGCCAAGACTCTGTTAGGTATACAGTGATCTCCATTGATATGTGTGTATATATATATATATATATATTAGAAGAGATCTATAAACGTTGTGTAATTATTGCATTGTCAAAAAATATTACGTTTATAAATAGTGTTTATATATATGATATTAAATTTTATTTATATAGATGTAATACTAGAAATGTAGAAACCTTACACATTCGTGAGAAATACTTGTGTAAGGTATGCCTCGCAAGTGTATGGTGGTTGTTATGTATTCGGATCTACATATCAGGGCATGACATTAATCATTCTTCTCTTTGCCTTAGATTGTTCATTTAATGCACTGCTAACTTGCTTTTCTTAGTTTTTGTAGTGTTAGCACACATTTACCCACTTGTTGAACATTAATTTGTATGAAGTTTGTATAGTATTCATGTCTAGTTCATCATTTTCATCACTTTCATCTGAATCAGTTTCACTAAATTAAAGTTCTAAGTAAGTCATTTTTTTCTGATTCGTTGCAACGAACATATGTGGATACCTACACTTTTTCATTTTTTTTTTCATAACGTAAGTAAATATTATAAGCAATATAATTACTTACATTTTTAAAAGTTTCCACCTCTGAATCATTATCACTGCAAGTGATGTTCATAACATTTGACTTCTTCTTAAGTGTGTTTGCACATTCAATTTGTACGTGCTTGAAATCATCACATTCCCTACATTGAAAACCTATTTTTCTGTTATTTTCAAAAGGAGTGATATGAGACTTACCCTTAGAAGAAATTTTGGAAGTTTGCTTATTTTTTTATTCCATTCTCTTCATAATTTTATAAAGTTCTTAATGAGAAGAGCAATAGCTTCATAATCGTCAATGTCTGCTTCTTCTTCATTTTCAGCATTCTTTGTTTTGACTTGAAATGTCATATCTCGAACTTAGAATCCACCTGTGACAACCGCCACAAACTCTCATGATATACCCTATATACTCAAAATGTATTAAAAGAGCTTGTAAGACTTTCATTTTTCTTATTAATCATAAAAATCTGAAAACAATTTATAAATCAATAACTCTCATCCATGGAATCATTATCAATATTTGATCGTCTATGATCAAATCATTCAAAACAAATAACAGATAATTAAAACATCATCATAATAGAAACTATTTCCAATCGGGTTGAACGTACATAAATGTTTACATAAACTGTTTAGTTTATAAATACATTTCAATATTCAAAATAAAACTATCCAGTAGAATAAAATGCATAAGTGAGTCAAAGATAAAGCTTAACCAGAGCGTAAGAGCTCTTTTCGGTTACCATTACTCTGGCGAGTATTAGGGCCCTTACTTTGAAAGCTGAAATGGGTAAGAGGTGAGTATACGAATATACTCAGTGAGTAAATAAATACACACATATATACATACATGCACACGCATTTTCAAAATTCAGATATTGTGATTTACCTTACAATATAATCAAAAGTATATATATATATATATATATTCATTTAATCTAATAATCAGAAAATAGTTTATAAGTTTGCATACAGTTTTAAATAACTAAAGCAGGTCGACCATCTTTTCTCGACTGTTATCTTGGCTGAGGTAACTTCAAAACCATCAATGAGTCTTTCATGCATAAAACTATATGCAATGAGTTCTATCAAATAGAAAACTATTTTACATGCTTTTTAAAATCATTTATTTATTTTTTATAAAATATGCATTTAAAAAAATAAGTTCGTCTTATTAATGTTGGCCAATAGTAGTCACTTGGTGACACAAGTGACTGTCCTCGTAATATTCATCAAATTCAAGATATCTCTATCAAGCTGCCAAAACTTTCTATAAGGTATCTATAACCGCATATCCATGCTCTACATACAATGGGCTTGTCATGGACATTCTCCCTTATACCAACCCCATCGTGGCTCTATTTACCTATGAGGCCTCTCAATATATCTGTTTACAGGCTACCTCATTGTAGCTACAGTAAATAAACAGGCTCATTGGCCATATATCAATATCCATCCTACTGGCCTCATTACCAACATATATGTATAAATTAAATCAATTTCAATCAATGATAGAACCATATAAATCAGTCATGTCTATGATGCCATTTCAACATGTATATCAAATAATTTGTTAACAACAGATCAAATAAATAAAGTATCCCAATATCCATATAAAACACATATAAACAGATTTGATTCAAAATTTCCTTTAACAAAAAATTTGTTTGTTTGGTACACAAGCATACTTATATGTATAATACATATATAAATACATATTCATGTATGTAATAATTTACTCACAATAAGGAGATGGTAGCAACTTTCACTAATAATTCTCGCACCTACTAAGTCCTTCTCTTAGGTTGTCGGAGCCTAATACCACACATGCATATAATCATGAACTCCATGCTTTAAATGATTAATATAAATGCACTAAATAATACACTAATGAAAAACGTGACTAAAATTCATTAGTTTGATACATTACAAATTTCTTGAGGCTTAATTAATCAAAGTCATTTATCCGATTTCCAATAATGAAATCTCATGGTCGATTTATTCCAATTTCACATTTCCGCTTAAAACAGATATACATATTCCGAACCAAGTTCTCATATTATGCCAAATACTAAAATTCACATTTGAAGAGTTATCTATCATATATTTAACCATTACATACTTCAATTAACCCAAATTAACACAATCTATCATTTCTTACATTAAAATTAATGAAAATACCAAATAAAAAGTAAATCCTTAAATTTCAACATGTTTAAAATCAAACCTATAATGGGTTAATAAACTTATTGGTAACTTATAGAAGTACGTAGAAACCTTTAATCAATGATTAATTGGCAACTGAAATTTGAAATAAACTGTAAAGGGTTTGAAGAGATCTTGAAAGATAAAGAGAGATAGAGTGAGAAAAGAATGAAAATCATGGGGAAGTTAAATCCCCCCTCTTTGGTATACATAGACATAGGTGGAAATATTAAAATGCCCTTAAGAAATTTTAGAAATTCTTAAACTGTCTATCGAATTTTACCTAGATTTGCGTAATGTATCGATACTCTTAGACTAGGTATCGATCCGTTCATTAAAATTTGATTCTGGAATTTTTTTAGATACCAAATATCGATACATTTGCTTTCATGCATCGATACCTTCATCAAATTTTAACTCTTTGACTTGTAATGTATCGATGAAGGTATCGATCTGGTTTATCTTGTAAATATTTTTGAACTCTCTATCTTGCAAGATATTGATCCGCCCTATAAAGGTATCGATCTAGTCGACTTGTAACTCCTTCTCATGTCTCTGTCTTTGCAAAGTATTTATCATTTCTTCATAAGTATCGATATGTGTTGAATGTGTCAATCTCTTCATACTAAGTGCATCGATCTGTTTGGCTTAAACACACAATTTTCACAAAACTTTTTAAGTTGAAACTAAATATTTTATAAAACTAATTCTATTTTCTCTCTAGAGGCTCCGCCCCCTCTCTTTTTGGGAGCTACCTTTTGACCTTGCTTGCTAACCGAACAAGACTGCTGTAAGTGTAGGATAACATACAAAAACCCAAAATACTCAATACACTAATTCCATAAAACCAACTTAAGTTTAACTAAGCCTCGATAATGTATCAACTATCCATGAACAATGCATGTACGAAATGAAAGTCATTTAATAACTTTTAACCCTCCGTTCGAAGAACAGGGTTTACACACCAAGCTCCTCAAAAATCTTCTCTTAAAGAAAATAAAATAAAATATCACATAAATTTTGTATATTTATAGCTTAGGCTTCCTTCTTGATCAACGAATTCTAATACTTATAATCAATCCTTATAAATCTTTAAAAAAAAACAAAACCCAAAATAGGTCCATAATCAAAAGCAACTTAATGCAATTCAAGAATATAACTAGAATAACTCATTTCACAAAGATATCAAGATTTATACTTAATACAATCACTTAAAATCGAAATAATAGTCCTAAATATTTCCCTAATCTGTCTTAAATCATAAATAATCATAAAAGAGAAATATTTAAGAAAGCAAATATACCTTTTATGACCCAATTTCAAGCCTCAATATCTTGCTTCTCATCTAAGATATGCATTAACATTCTTAAAAGAGATTTTACTATACTCTCACAATGAGAATAAATCAAATTGTTATTTCTTAGGGCTTACATGAAATGCTAATCTTTTCTCCTCATTCCATTACTTCATATTCATTTCAAATGTTCTAAGAGAACCTATTAGCTCTTCAATCTTCATTGAATCAGTATCTTTACTTTATTCAATGGCCATAACTTTTGCTTGAACCTTTTCTGGAATTGATCGTAATACTTTCCTTACAAGCTTAGTTTTTAAATATTCCTCACCTAAAACATAAAATTCATTATCAATATTATTTAATTTGGAATTAAAATCAATTAGTAATTTATCATCTTCCATCTAAGAGTTTCAAATCTAAAAGTAAGCATTTGAAATTTAGAGTGCTTCACTGCAAAGTTCCATCATGGATAACTTGGAGAATATTTCACGCCTTCTTTTAAGATTCACAAGTTGAAATTAACTTGAACTAATTCAGGTCTACAACATTGAAGATAACATTTAGAGATTTAGAGTTTTAATTTGACAAGCTATCTTCCATGCTTGTCCAAGTTTCTTTTAATTTTAGAACCGTATTATTCTTATCTTCTGTCACAGCGAGAGGATTCCAGCCGTAAAAAGCAGCACGCTATGCCTTCTCATTAATTGCTTTGATAAAAACTCTTATTCTTACATTTCAATATGAATAATTTGTGACATCAAGTAGTTGTGGTCGAAATATCAATCCTTATTCTCTTTGAGAATCTATACATACAAAAATGAATTAAAAATACTAAAATCTCACCAAATAAATTGTGACCTACCCTTATACCAAATAAAAGATACGTTTTGTCATGCTCCGACCATAGGGTCTACCCGTGACAATCACCACAGACTCTTCTGACATAATCTACACCCCCCGATTATATCAAGAGAGCCTGTAAAGCTTCTTGTAAATCATAAACTCATGAAAATAAATCATCAACATAATTCCCATCCATGGAAACATTATCAAAGAATTGATCTTCGTGATCAATTCATCTACAACATGCAAAATCAATATAAATATCAATTCAAAAACATTGCTTATGAGTTGAACAAAATAATAAGTTCTTACATAATCATTTAGTTTACAATTTTTCCTCAAAATCCAAAATAAATACGAACATTCAGGAGAAATACATATCCAGTGGACTCAAAACACACAAGTGAGTTAAGATAAGAAAACCTACCCAGAGCGTCGTATGCTCTCTATTGCCACTACAAGTCTAGCGAGAACCAATGTTCATAACCTGAAAGTTATAATTGTAAGGAATAAGTATACAATTATACTCAGTGAGTAAATAAAGTACATACATATATATATATATATACATGCACACGCATTTTTAAGTTATAATGTTGGGATTATTCATTAACATATACTCAAAATACATATATATACGTGTTTGTTTAATTCAAACAATCATTAAACAATTTAAGGGTCTGCATACAGTTTCAAATAACCAACTGGGCTGGCCATACTTTCTTGACCGCTACTTTAGTTGAGGCAACGTAAAAATCATTAATGAGTCTTTTATGTCAAAAACCATATGCAATGTATACTTATAAAACCAAAATTGTTCATCATTCTTTATAAAGTCATTCATTTCTTGCAAAGTATGCAATTATAAAAACAACACCGATCTTACTAATGTTGGCCCTAAGTAGTCACTTGGTAATAGAGTGACTATCCTCAATATATTCGTAAGATCCATGGATCCTAATCAAACTACTAAGAATTTCCATAGGGTTTCCATAACCGCATATACGTGCATGGCATATAGTGGGCTTACCATGGCTTTTTCCCCTTATACAGCCCCATTGCGACTCCACTCACCTATGCAGCCTCTTAATAGGTCTGTCCATAATCTATCTCCCTGTATATACAGTAAATAACCGTTAATATTCGACCTTACCAGCCTCATTACCAATATACATACTTAAAAATAAATCATTTACAATCAATAATTTTAATTTGTTTAAATAAAACCTGGCCTCTTCGGCCATATCATTCTCAAATAATGATCATAAAATATAGAAATCAAATTCGGCCTCCCAAACAATTTTAACATGTATATTTTAAACAATATTTAATAGCAGACAAAATATAAAAACGTCCCAATATCAATTTTTAACACATGCAAACATGTTCATTTCAAGATTCACTTTAACAATAAAAATGACTTGTTCAATACAAGCAATACATATATCATTATACATATAAATAAGAATACATATTCATATATGTATAAATTTATTCACAATAAATAGAGGGTAACCACTCCCACTACTGATTCTTACGTTCAGCCAATCCTTTTCGTGGGTTCTCGGAACCTAATACCACACATATATAAATAAAGAATTCCACGATTCCAAACAATTTAACATACATGTACTAAATACAATATTCATGAAAAACATATCTAAAACCTCTTAGTTGACACATGACACATTACTTAAGGCTTATCTAACTAAGGTCATTTATTCGATTTCCAATAATTAAATTTTATAGCCAACTTATTCTAATTCTCATTTCAAAATCATATTTTTGACATTATGTTAAAAACTAACATTCATATTCCAAACAATAATCAATCACATATTTATTCTTCAATTTACCTCAATGAACTCAAATAATCACATATATATCCATCACAATACCCAAATTAACAACATTTAAAGTTTCCTATGCTAAATCGAAATAAGTCTCAGATGAATAGTAAACTCTAACATATTAATTTGTTCAAAATCTTAAAATTTAGCTTCCAATGGGTTAATAGGTTCAGTTTTTGCCTATAGAAGTCCTTATAACATCACATTGGCGTTTGAAAGCAAAATTCCCAAATTCTTTTTAAAACCCTAGTTTATTCCTTGTCTCTCATTGTTGCTTCTAGGCCAGAATTGGTACCAAATTGTTGTGGGAATGATGGGTAATCTCTCAGTAACTAAATTTGAAAGAACGCTAAGGAATTTGCAGAAATGTGTGAAGAAATCAGAGAAAGAGAGAGAGAGAGAGAGAGAGGAGGGAAATGAACGAATGAAAAAGACACTGGAGAGTTAATCCCTCTAGTGGGTATTTATAATAGTGAGTGGAAAGACCAAATTGCCCGTCGAATTTTACCTAGATCTGCGTCATATATTGATACCTTTGGACTAAGTATAGATACTTTTGGGTTAGGTATTGATACTTTTAGTTTAGGTATCAATTTTTTCCTTAAAAATTAAATTCTGGAATCTCCATTGATCTTGTGTATCAATACATTTACTTTTATGTATCGATCCCCCTCTTTTCGAAGTATCGTTATCTTTGATGAAGGTATCGTTCTGGTTCGCCTTGTAAATATATTTTAACTCTCTATCTTGACATATATCGATACCTTTGATGAAGGTATCGATCTAGTCCATCTTATAATTATTTTCGAACTCTCTGTTAGGTATTGATCTGGTCAGTTTGTAATTTCTTTCCAAGTCTCTAACTTGCAAAATATCGATCTGTTCATCATTATCAACCTGCATCTTTAGTGTATCGATACATTCTTTGAATGTATCGATACTTTCATTCCAGGTATCGATCTCTTAAGTCCCATGTATCGATACTTCCTGCTCGAATTCAATTTTCCACATAACTTTTATGTTGAAATCACATATCCTATATAACCATTTTTTTTTCTACCGGGGCTCCACCCCCTGCACCCCCGCAAGGGCGCTACCACTTGACTCTGCTAGCTAATTGGCTAGTGAGATCGCCGAATGCTTCAGCGTAGGTTAACATACAGAAACAAAATATACGCTAAATTTTAACTTATAACATCAAATTCACATAAGTCTCGTTAATATGTCAATTAAGCATAAACAATGCATGTGTGAGAATAAAAATCATCCAATGACTATTTTATCTCTATGTTCGGAGAACAATACGTTTTTGTAAGAATTTATCAACTTTAATTAATTTTATCAATTAATTAAAATAACAAACCATACAACAAGTAAATAAAGGAGACAAATAATTTAACATAGTTTCAATTTATCAATCCTACATTTATGAGGCCACGTTTAGAGAAAAGCAATTCACTATAAAAATCAAATAATACAAAAATCAATGAATTTATACAAAATAAAGATTCCCTCTTATTATTGTTACTGTTGTGTTGAATCTTCTAAGATGATTATTTTAGCAAGATTCCCTCGCCTTGTCACGTCAAACTCCCTTCAACAAATTCAGAAAGATCCCCTTACTTAACGCCATTGAACTCCCATCAACTATCACAAATCATGTTTTCGAAGAATGTCTTTTTCGTCTCCAGAAGAACAATATCAAAAATATTTTAATAATACTTAAGAGAACTAATATATAAGTTTATCAAAATAGAATTATAAATTCATAATTTTCACCAAATTGTTTTCACTTTAAAGTATAAAAGAAAACATAATCAACTTGAAAAAATAAAAGACAACAAAAATATCACAAGACTCTCTCTCAATGGCCAGAACAAAGGGTGGTTGATTAATTGAAAATAATACAAATATATAGTAAACTCAAAATCTTATTTAATGATGATTTTTTTCTGAACCCAAAAGGAATAGATTTTCCTAAATAGATATAAATCTCTCCTAATTAAAACATTTAAAACATTTATTTTTAATTAATTTTTCTTTCCTTTAAATTATAGAATTGTCAATATAAATTTCTAATTATATTAGAATTTCATACTCTATCTAAAATAATTAGTAAACTTAAATTCCTTACACGTGAAAAATAAAATTCGAATGTACAATAAATTGACCAATTTATTACAACAAAAATATGTTTATAGAAAATGACAACTCATAACAACTTCGTAAACCCTAACATCTAGCTTACCAAGAATACTGTAGACTACTAATCACAAAGGTGCATGCACACACACTTAATTTTTAAAGAATAAAAATATTTATCTCAAAAAGTACATTTCAAATGATCCGACAAGTGAGGTGCATCCATCAATAGATCATGAATTTACACAATTTTCAAAACTTTTATGTGCATAAATTATATAATTATATATTTTATAAATATTTATTCTTTTGTTTTTAAAAGTCAAAGGTCTCTATTTGATTATAACTGGTTGATCATATATTCTCATTTGAATATATTATACGTCTATCTAATGAAATCGAACTAATAGGAATTTAATTCATACAAGCTAGTAGATTAAATATATATATATATATATATATTTGTAAATAAATCATTATGATTAAGGTTCATATTATAAAAAAATTAACATGCAACAGCTTGATCTGGTACATATATTTTAAAGATATTATTACGAAAAAAAATGAAAAATTCAAGTAATTTAATTATTCAATTGTAAAACAAATGCACGTACATAAAATAAGATATAAAACAACTAAAAATCTCCTATTTATTGTGATTAGCAATATGCGAAACTATAACCTTGAATAAAAGGCTGAAATACCGTATTTTTATATTTTATAACTTCATTATGCAAGAAGAATGAATTATAGTGTTGTTATTATTAAGAATGAATTTTATGACAAATATTATGATTAATAATGATGAATCACATATAATAAAAAAGAATTGATAAAAAGTATTATTTATAAATAATTTATAATTAAGTTCATTATATAACAACTTATAAGAGGCTTAAAAGGTCAAATCTCTTTATGTGAATTATAAATTATGATAGAGTTGGAAAGACAAAAATAAATTCATAAAAATTAAATCAAACTAAGCTGAACCGATATGATTATTTTAAATCATCTATTTATTTTAATTTAGTTTTTTGTTTTGAACCAAAAAGAGGTTTACTTCAAAACCATTCCTCTTTTTGTTCAATTCAATTTTTAGTTTTGAACTGAAAATCCTTTTTTTAGTTTTTCTTAATATTATAATACCACGTGACATTTTTTATTGACCCATTATTGAATTTTTATTAATTCATAATATAAAAACAAACTCAACATAAATTTTTTTAAGTAAAATAATATTTAAAAAATCAAATAGGCTCAATCGAACCGGCTTAGTTCGGTTTGATTATTATACTAGTATTCAATTTTTTCGATTCATTTTTTTGAAAAAGAAAATTATCTCAATTTAATAAAATTTTCGAAAAACATCAAACTGAACCAAACCATGCCCAGTCCTAAATTATAATAAGTATGATTATTGCTTTTTAACCTTATCGTAAATGAGAATTTATTTTGTAAACAAATTATAACTGAAAAATTTAATGATTTTAGCCCTTAGATTAAATGAAACAATGGATGAAATGTTAAAATAAGAAATGGTATGTATATAACTGAAATAATGTATGGTAGTGGTCATTCATTAATAATTTTTTTAGTAAATTTCATATTGTAAAATTTACAAGATATTAAAATGACCAAATCTTTTAATACGTTTTACCTATTTTGGTATGTACGATTTTACGATTTTTATATCTTATACGAAAGAGTTTTACTATGTAATCCTCTAAATAAGAATATATGTTCTTATTGTGAATGACATTATAGTTTATAATATCAAACAACATGTATATTATTTTATAAAAATTGTTAATCATCTATATATATATATATATATATATATATAGGATGAGAAATACTCTAATTTACAAAGACAAATGCCAAGCAAAAGTACTAAGAATCTACAGCACTATATCAATTATAAATAATTTCAATAAATTTTACAATGTAATAATTTATGAGAGGTTGAACCTCAAACTGTTTGTGAATTTTGGTATCCACAATATTGATACTTAATTCAATCGGAAATTCATTTTGTGGTCCTTCAAGATTATAATGTTGTTGTAGTAGACACGATGTTTTGGGATTTTTAGTCCAAAATCTTTGTAAGAAAAAATATCAAATAAGTAACAAACAAAAATATAAACAAAGGAAAACATCAATCTCATAACATAAATATTTAATGAAAAGATATCACTGCCACTAAGAGTAATGAGAAAAATTTTTATTATGTGAAAAATTGGTAAGAATTATAATAATTATATTTTTTGTAATTTTTCTTAGTCAATTTGAACATTCCTTACCATTTCTCAAATTAGAGTTTATTTACCCCACTGTCAAATTCAACATATCTCACTGTTTCTCTTATTAGAGTTTATTTACCCCAGAGATGTGTCACGGATTAATTTTTTCGTGCGGCCTTAGACGCAAATCTAGACCAATATGCGCTAAGTCATCTTTCCTTCCCAAAATCACAAAAACCACAAAGAAAGAGATGAAGAAAGAGTGCACAGAAAACAGCAGAGATTTTTTAGCAAAAGCTTGAATTGCATAAAGCTTGCATTCCTTTTTGCCCACAACGGCTGCTATATTTATACTAAGGCATATGTACAATAAAGGGATGAGATTAATCCTAGAATCTCATCTAATGGCTTACAATGAAAACTATAAATTCTATTCCTAATATAAGAAGGATTTCTCTATTTATATAGCTTATTTCCTATTTAATACAAGGCTTTCTCATTAGTGTCAAATCTCCTAAATAAGACAAGAAGATACAACTATTGTTTATTTAAGAACAAGTATCCATTGTCGAGGATAGATGACTTATTTGATCAACTAAAGGGAGTTCGATACTTTTCAAAGATAGATTTACGTTCTGGGTATCATCAACTCAGAATTAAAGGGAAAGACATCCCAAAAACTGCTTTTTATACTCGATATGAGATTATGAATTTCTTGTGATGTCTTTCGGACTTACTAATGCTCCTGCCATCTTTATGAACCTAATGAATCGAGTCTTCAAGCATTTCATGGACCAATTTGTAATAGTCCTTATCGATGAAATTTTGGTGTATTCATCGAATCACCAAGAGCACAAGAGATATCTTCGTATTGTTCTTCAGCTTCTCAAAAAACACAAGTTGTATGCGAAGTTCTCTAAGTGTGAATTTTGGTTATCGTAGGTAGCTTTTTTACATCACATCATAATGGAAAATAGAATTTGCATTTATCCTAAGAAGATTGAGTCCATGCAGAAATGGCTTCGCATAGCTAGTGCGATAGAAATAAGAAGTTTTTTAGGTTTGGTGGGGTATTATCGAAGGTTTATAGAGAATTTTTCCTGGATAGCAACACCGTTGACTCGGTTCACTCAAAAAAGCATAAAGTTTGTATGGTTAGAGGCCTACGAAGAAGCTTTTCAGAATCTTAAGAACTGTTTGACTTCAGCACCTATCCTTACACTACCCTCTGATGGTGGTAGATTTACTGTATATTATGATACCTCTAGGGTAGGTCTTGGGTGTGTATTGATGCAGCATGGCCGAGTTATAGCTTACAATTCTAGGCAATTAAAATGATATGAGCAGAATTATCTTACGCACGATCTTGAGTTAGTGGCAGTTGTGTTTGCATTGAAGATATTGAGACATTATCTTTATGGGGAAACCTTTGAGATATACATGGATCACAAAAGCCTCAAGTATATCTTTGATTAGAGAGACTTGAATTTAAGGCAGAGATGATGGTTATAATTGCTTAAGGATTATGATTGAACGATTCATTATCATTCAGGAAAAGCTAATGTGATAGCTGATGCCGTAAGTAGAAAATCTATGGGTAGTTTATCCCATATTTTAGGAGATAGAAGGATATTAGCTAAGGTGAAGTAGAGGAAATTAAAGGAGCTCAGATTTTAGCACTGTATATAGATGAAAAGAAGGGGTGTATCGAGCAAGGTAGAGGTGATTTTAGAGTAGATGACCATGGCATCTTGAGATACCAAGATAAGATAGTAGTACCACTAGTGCAAGAACTCAAGAATTGACTTTTAGAGATAGCTCACACTTCCTCCTATACAATGCATCTAGGAAGAACAAAGATGTGTTATGATCTGGGAGAGATTTACTAGTAGGAAGGCATGAAGAGAGATATTGTTGAATTTGTGGCCAAATGTTTGACCTGTCAACAAACTAACACACTTCAAAGTCTGGATGTACCTTAATGGAAGTGGGATAAAGTGACCATGGACTTTATTGTAAGCCTTCCTCGCAATCTAAAGGATATGATTCTATCTAGGTCATCGTGCATAGATTGATGAAGTCAACTCATTTCCTTCCCATTAAAACCACCTATATTGCTTCTTAATATGCCCGAATTTATCTAGATCATATAGTTTCTTTGCATGGTATACCTGTTTCTATTATTTCAGACAGGGGTTCTCAATTTACATCGAAGTTTTGGCAATCCTTCTAAGAAGCTTTAGGCACTCAACTCTATTTCAGTATTGCATTTCATCCCCAGACAAATGGACAATCAAATAAGATAATTCAGACTTTGGAGGACATGTTACGGGCGTGTGTGATTGATTTTGAGAGAAGTTGGGATCAACATTTACCTTTGATTAAATTTGCTTACAACAACAATTACTACTCGAGTATACAAATGGAACCATTCAAAGCCCTGTATGGTCGAAAATGCAGATCTCCAGTTGGGTGATTTGACCATAGAGAGCACAAGTTGCTAGGGCTAGATTTAATACAAAATGCTATAAAGAAAGTCAAAGTGATACAGGAAAGAATCATGACAGCTCAGAGTAGGCAAAAATTATATGCTGATCATTGAAGATGACATCTCGAGCTCAAGGAGAGAGATTATGTATTTTTGAAGATTTCTCTTTTTAAGGGAGTTATGTCATTTGGCAAGAAGGGCAAGTTAAGCCCAAGATATATTGGACCCTTCCAGATTCTCCGACAAGTTGGGGGTAAGGTATATGAGTTAGCTCTTCCGCCTAGTATGGACAAGATACATCCAGTCTTCTATGTATCCTTGTTGAGGAAATATCTCTATGATGAGTCTCACGTCCTTAAACTTTAGACAGTAGAGTTAGATCGAAACTTATCACATCATGAGTAACCCGTGGCTATAGTAGATAGGGAGGTGAAAAAACTTCTATCGAAATGGATTCCTTCGGTGAAATTCATCTGGCAAAATCACAAGGGTAGTGAGGCGACTTGGGAATTAGAAGATGTCATGAGGAATAAATTTCCTCACTTATTCGCAGATAAAGGTAAATATTTCTAAACCCTACTTAGAATTTTTAAATTTGAGGACAAATTTTCTTAAGGGAAAAAATGTAATACCCCAAAATTTAAACTAAAGGCATTTTAGTCATTCTACACACCAAAGATAATTTTGTTATTTTATAAATTTATGTCGATGTGTTAAAAACTGAGTTACTAACTCTATATTAATGTTTAATTAGTTATTGGGAGTAATTTGATAACAATTTATTAAGTTTAAAAAATTTTCCTTTAAAACTTTATTCGCGCACCCGACATTCAAACAGAAACCGGTATTAATTGAAAAATCTGATTGATAAACGGTTTATTTCTATTGAAGGAGGACTCGATAATGATCGATATGAATTAAATTTGAGTCAAATCTAAGGTTAGATGACAAAGAATCAAAGCCTAAATCATAATAAATGTATATGAAAATTACAAATGACATATTTACCCTTATTATTTAATTTCTTCTTCATTTTTTTCAAGGGCAAAATAGTTTTTTAATTAAATCTTAATTTCCATTTAGGTTGATCAATAAGCAAACAAGGGGCTTCGTTTTCATTTTAATAGCTTCTTTTTGCTTTATTTTTTTTTTTTTTAATTTTTCCAAATCTCTTCAAATTACTCAATTTTCAATTGATTAAAGTTTTGTTTCTTGCTGCAAATCACACATAAACAACGCAAGCTACATTCTAGAAACTTTGTTTGAGCGAATTGGTCGACGGTTACACTGGAAAAAGAATAGTATTACTATTTACAACTTGAAAATTTTCAAAATTACTCGCAAATCGGACGACTTAAGATTAAATTGACCATTCGGTATGATTCCTAGCATTATTGTTATCATATTTTTTCATTTTACGAAAATTACTGTTCATGACGGAATTATTGTTCATGATGGAATTACTGTTTATCACGAACAAGTTTGTCAATTATATTTGTTTAGACTATAATTAAACCAATTAGTTATTGAATTATGTGAAATTAAATTTTATCGAAATATATAAATAGTGATAGTAGCGTTCGCATTTGATTTAGATTTTCAAATAATGTGTTATCATGCGAAATTGGTTAGTAATGGTGAATTATATATAATCGACACCCCAATTATTAATTGTTAAATTCGGATTGTAGAAAAAAATAGAATTCAAAGAAGGAAGAAAATCTTGTTGTACATTGATGTTGTTAAATTTTAAGAATGTGTATTTAAATTATTATGTTAATAATTAGTATAAATAGATTATAGATAAGTCAAGGGAGCGGCCATCCAGCCCCTAGTGACCGAGTTTCTGCTTCATTTTTTGCGATACCGGTGAGTAAATTTTTACATACTTTTCATTTATTTAAAATTATTTTATAAAATTTAATGTTTTACGAAATAAGGAATAGTTTATTTATGAATTAATTTACATTTTATTTTATATAAAAAATAATATTTACTTTGAACTAAATATATATTGTTGTGAAGGAGTTTTTGAGATATTAATTTTGAGGCCAGGAGCCGGCCATTGTGTTTTGAATTATGTTTTATTTCTAATTTCTGTATTTCTAATAGTATGCTAGCCGTTATTTTAATTTTTATTTAACCCTAACTGAGAGACATAAGGGGGGAAGTTTATATGCTTTGAAAGCACATTCTGATTTGTGTTCAGTAGAAATACCGGTACATGTAAGCAGTAGGGGGTGAAAGGCGGTCTGATATCTAATCCAAAATCTATACACATCCTTGCATGTTATTCTTTTTTCGTTTGACTATTTAAAATGATAATTCGTAAAATTATTATAATATGTAGTGGATGTCCTATTAGTTTGATATTTGTTTGAAATTGATTTTAACTTTAAACATATTATATATCGAAATTGAATTTACTTAAACTTTTCATTTCAGTATCCACTCACTGAGTTTTTTTCAAAACTCACCCTACCACAGTTTTCAATAATTATAAGATTTTCTTCTAGGTGAGAATTCTAGGAAATATTCGCGAAGAGCATTGAGATTTTAGATTCTCTATGCAGTCACCTAGAAATTAATGTTTGGGGTCTATTTTATACATTGGACATGACACCCAATTATGTATACACAGTATGAATGTGTCTTCTGTATATTTTTGTACATATTGATTTGTGTATATAATCTTTTATTTATGAGTATCATAGTTTATATCTGGAATTGTGTTGATAAGCATGGAACCCTTAGTATATGTGTATGAGTTCACGCATATGATTAATATTTCTCTGTATTACGGTTTACATATACAAGTCTTATCTGAGGCTTGTAAAGGTAGGATATCCCTACCTCTATTCCATCACGATATCAATTTACTAGTATATAACATAACTTTATTTATATTTTGTCAATTATTAAAGTTATAAATATTTTTAATATATATCAAAGTTTAAAAGGATATATATATGTCAAAATTCTAATTTTCAGATGTTTTAGATTTTTAAAAATAAATAATTTAATGTTTTCTGACATTAAAACAAATATATCATTTAGATTTATTCAAATTTCAAAATTCAATTATATTTAGATTTGAGAAAATATATATATATATATATATATCTCTTAATACCACAACTTATCTAGCATTAAATATTGCTCTAAATAAAGAAAAATATCTATTTACCTCACCCAACATTAATTAGTAGTGACTCAGGTTTAGTCAAGTTGAGTTAAAAGCGATGAATGATTCGCATATCGAAAAGAAATGTGCCAATTTTACCCTTTTGAAATGAATTTCTTTATTTTAATATTCTAAAATTCACCACTTTGTAAGCACTTCTCTTTCATGATTGTAATTTATTTATTTTTTTATTTAAAAAATAGTATAAAAAAATTTAAAATTTGTATACCACTGACAGTATATTTAAGAGGGGTTTAGTTTATATTTATGTAACAATTATAAAAAATAAAATGTATTAACAGATTTATTATTATCTGAATACTAAATTTTGAATAAATTTCATTGACTGACAGCCCTCGTTTATAATTTGTTGGTTAAATAAAATTAACTCACCACTTTTTACAAACAATCCATGTTATTTGGTTATTATGTCTAAATAAATTGTATAATTGGTTCTATTTTTATAATAAGAGTAAGAATCTAACAAATCAAATTTTCTTGTCACAATCTTAAGTGGGGATTAATTTAATTTATGTTTATACATAAGTAGTGGTAGAATATGGAGCGTGAAAACATTAAATAAATAAATAAAAATGAGGAAACTAATTACTCATTAAACTAAATTGAAAATAAATAATATCATATTATACGAAAATTAGTTAATATAATCATATTAAAATTATTATATAACTTCCCTTGTGGTGTTGCATGCTATAATTTTAACTTCCAATATTATCTTCAAATATTATCGTACATACAAAGTTTATTTCCCAATTAAAATAACATTAGTAAGTTATAAACCTTATTCTTCGAACATAAAGTTAAAATAATTATTGTATGTCTTTCATTTTCGCACATACATTGTTCATGAATAGTTGACACATTATCGATACTTAGTAGAGCTTAAGTCAGTTTAATATTATGAATATTTTGGGATTAACATAAAATTAATTTATTTATGTCGTCATACGCATACGGCGGTCTCGATAACTGGTTAGTAAATGGGGTCAAAGAGCAATACCCTTGTAGAGGAGTAGGGAATGGAGCCTCCAAAAAGAAAATAGAATTGGTTTTATATAATATTTGGTTTCTGTCATGCGCCGACCCTGGGCCTACCTGTGACAATCGCCACATATCCTTCTAATACATTCTCTATATCTAGGATATATAAAAAAAAACATGTAAGGCTTACCTATAAATCTTAAAATTATAAAAATAGTTTTATATACAAAATTCTCATCCATGAAATTATCAACAACAAAGAATTGATCTTTGTAATCAATTCATCCACAATATAAATGATTAATATAAATATTAATTTTTGAAAATTGTTTACATATGGGTTGAACAAAATAATAGTTTCTTACATAAATTTCTAGTTTTAATACTTTATATACATCTTCAAGAGAATACATATCCGAAAAATACATATCCAAAAGTATACAAATCCAAAAAAAAATATACATATCTAAAAATATACAAATTCAGTGAACTCAAATGACACATGTGAGTGAAAGAGGAATCAAACCTACCCAGAGTGTCGTAAGCTCTCAACTGCTACCACAAACCCAGTTAAGACTAACGCTCCTAACCTGAAAGCTATAATTGTGAGGAGTGAGTATACAATTATACTTAGTGAGTAAATACATACATACATCTATATACATACATGCACACACTCTTTCAAGTCTTCAAATATAGGGATTTCATTATTAATATGCTCAAAATACATATATACATCTCATGTACTACAAATGACAATAAAACAATTTATTAGTCTGCATTTAATCTAAACATCCAAAATTGGGCTGGCCATATTATCTCAACCATTACCTTGGTCGAGATAACTGCGAAATCTATCAGTGAGTCTGTTATGCATAAAATCATATGCAATGCATTTTTATAAAGTAAAAACTATTTCTCATACATTGTGAAATCATTTATAAAACATGCCTTGATAAAATGAACCACTCGTCTCACTGACGTTGGCCTCGAGTAGTCACTTGGTGATGAAGTGGTTGTCCTCGTTATAACCGTCAATTCCATGAGATCCCTATCAAGCTGTCAGGACTTTTTATAGGGTCTCTAAAATAACACTTAAGTACACGGCACACAATGGACTTTCTATGACTTATCCCCTTTATATAGTCCCACTGCGGTTCCATTCATCTATGTGGCCTCTCATAGGTCCGCCGATATGCTACCTTCTTATATATACAGTAACAAATAGGCTCAAAGGCCATACCACAATATTCGGCTTTAACGGCTTCATCCTCAATATACGTACACAATTTAAAACAATTTATTTCCAACAAATGTTTTCACATTACATAAACAAATCAGGCCTTCACGGCCATTCAGCATGTATTCAAAATAACATTTAAACACGCAGACCAAATATATACATTTTCCAATATCAATGTTCAGTACATGGAAATCATTTATCTCAAGTTCCATTTCAACATTTCAAAATACTTGATTCACACATAAGTGTATACATATAAATATCACATGCATTCTATTTATATAATTGTGTATGTATAAATTTACTCACAACTTATAAGAAGGTTAACACTTCCGCTAAATATCCTTATGCTCAGTCGGTACTTCTCGTGGGTTTTCTGAACCTAATATCACACATACATATTTCAAATAAATTCAACGTCCCCAAACAACTATACTTTAATGCGTTTAAATGTCATACCTGTGAAAAATGTGACTAAATATTCTTAGTTGACACACGACATTTTACAAGACTAATCTAACAGGCCATTTATTCGATTTTTAGCAATTAAAATCCCATGACCATTATCATTTTCAATTTCACATTACCAAACCAATTTTTCAACATTTTCTCAAATGCTAAGATCCAATACTAGTTAATAACCAATGCATATATTTCTAGTAACATACCACTACGAGCTCAATTATCACCGTGCATCACAATTCTTCATAAATTTACATTTTCAACAAATATAAATACAATTATTCCAATGACGAATAAATGCATGTTTGTCATCAGACACTTCCAATTGTCACTATAAAGCACAAATCTACGTTTCCTATACAAAATCAAAAATAAATTTCTGATAAACAATGACTTCCACATTTCTATATATTCACATTCTTAAAATCATGTTTATAATGAGTTATTAGACTTATCAATTACTTGTTCAAGTCCTTAGGAACCTCAATTTATAGTTGAAACGCAAAAATCTCAATTTTTCTTCGAAACCTAAATTTCGTCAAACGTCAATCTTGCCCTTATTAGCCCAAATTGAGTTCTAAATCATAGAGAGTGCCATAAGGATTCATTTGAAAGTGAAAATTTTGAAAAAAAAAACAAGAAATTGAGAGGAGAGGGAGTGAGGGTTTTAGAGAGAAGGAGGAGAGAATTTTGGGTGCTTTTAAAGAAAGAGAGAGAAATGTTAAAACAAGTGAAGGGCATGGGTATATATTGAAAAAGGGATGAAAATGCCCTTAAAATCTTTGAGAAATTCAAAAAAATTGATTTTTGCAGCAAACTGGTTGACCGTTTTTCGTCTCTTTCCAAAACAGCTACTGTCAATCGACCGGTTTCAAAATTCAATCAACTATTTTCTCATCCGATACTCATTCAATAATTTCAAGGAACTTAAAATTTTTAAGCCGAAATTCGTTATTTCATAGAACCAAATAAAAAATTTTGTTAGGGCTCCGCCCCCTACACCACTGTAAGGGCGCTGCCCCTTGACCCTCAGCTCACTAACTGGCTAGCGAGATCGCCGATTGCTTTAGCGTAGGGCATTATTCTAAAATCAAATATACACTAAATCTAACTTGGTTCATTTAATCCTCATACTATGAGTTAATTTAAATCACCTAAACCTCAATTATGTGTCAACTAACCATATATATGCATGCGTAACATGAATATTGTAAATTAACTATTCTAACTTTCTGTTCAAATAACAGGGTTTAATAGTTTCAGCTTAAAATTTTTGTGAGAATTGTGCATTTAAGACAAACAATTGAGTATGAAAATCAATACATTTAACACAGATTGATACCTATGAAGAAAATATCGATAATTTACAAAGGTGGATATTTGAAAAGAAATTACAAGTCGATCAGATAAATACCTTTATAAAAGATATCGATACATTATAAAACAAAATTTAAAAATAATTACAAGATGAACCATATCGATACCTTCATAAAAGGTATCGATACATTGCAAGACAGAGAGTTCAAAATATTTACAAGATGAACCATATCGATCCCTTTATCAAAGGTATCGATACATTGTAAAGGGATCGATACAGATAAATGAAAGCAAATGTATGAATATTTGAAATCAAATAAATTTTCATAATTAAATTTTAACGAACGGATCGATACCTAGTCCAAATGTATCGATACATTGCGCAAATATGAGTAAAATTCGGGGGATAATTTCAAATTTTCTAAAAGTTTTTAAGAACATTTTGGTCTTTCCATTTATTTCTATATATATCTAAGAAGGGATTCGACTTTCTAGTGTTTTTCATTCGTCTCTCTCTCTAAAAACAATCTTTTCTCTATCTCTTTTTATTTCTCAAAATCTCTTCAAATTCTTTACGTTTTCGTTCAAATTTCAGTTGTCAATCGATTACCCATCCTTTTCTATTCGATTTGGTATCATTTTGAACTGAAAACAGTAAGAGGAAGCAAGGAAGGAAGTTAGGGTTTAGAAGAAAATTTGGAGATTTTTCGTTTAATCATTTATTAAAGATTTTTATGAACTTCTACTAGTTGATGATAAGTTCATTAACCCATTAGAAGTTTGATTTTGAGATTTTAAATATGTTTGAACTTAGAGATTTACTGTTCGTTCGAGATTTCCATTGATTTTCGCATAGAAAATATTAGATTGTGTTAAATATGACTTAGAATAAGTCAGCCATATGATTTCATTGTTGAAAATCGAATAAATGACCTCCATTAGTTAAGCTTAATGAAATGTGTCAACTAAAGAGTTCTTAGACATATTTTTTACGAACATTGTATTTAGTACATTTATATTTAATCATATAAATAATAAAATTAATGATTATATGCATATGTGATATTAGCCTCTGAGAACCTGACAAAAGGACTTAGAGGGTGCAAGTACCATTAGTGAAAACGGTTACCCTCCACTTGTTGTACGTAAATTTATTACATAAATAAATATGTATTTATATCTATGTTATACATGTATGTATGTTTGTGTGCTAAACAAGTGATTTTCATGTTAAAAGAAATTTGTAATAAATTTATTTATATGTATTTTATATAATATTGGGATAAATATTTATTTGGTCTGTTATTGAAAATCTATTTGATATACATGCCGAAATGACCTTAGAAGCATGATTTATTTATATGATATTATATCGTTAATTGAAATTAATTTGATTTATACATGTATATTGGTAATGAGATCGGTTGGTCGGATATTGTTATATGGCTAATGAACCTAATTATTTACTGTAGCTATAGGGAGGTATCCTATAGACGAACCTATTGAAGGCTGTATAAGTGAGTGGAGCCACAATGGAATTGGTATAAGGGAGAATGTCCATGGCAAGCCTGTTGTATGCCAAACACAGATGTGCAGATATAGATACTCTTTGGAAAGTCCTGGCGACTTGATATGAATATCTTAGATTTAACGAATATTACGATGACTGTCACTCATGTCACCAAGTGACTACTCGAGACTAACATCAATAAGACGGATTTATTTTTATAAATGCATGTTTTATAGAAAAATAAATAATTTTAGAAAGTATGCGAAATAGTTTTCTATTTAAGAAAACTCATTGCATATGGTTCTATGCATAAAAGACTTACTGATGGTTTAGAAATTATTTCGACTAAAGTAATAGTCAAGAAATGATGGTCAATCTAGTTTGGTTATTTAAAATTATATACAGACTTATAAATTATTTTCTGATTATTTAATTAAATGAATATGTATATATACTTTTAAGTATATTATAAAGTAAATTCCAATATCTAAATTTTGGAAATGCGTGTGCATGTATGTATATATATGCGTATTTATTTATTCACTGAATATATTCGTATACTCATCCCTCACTCATTTAAATTTTTAAGTTAGAGATCCTAATACTCATCGAATTAGTAGTAGTTATAGAAAACCTTTGGCACTCTAGATAGACTTTATCTTTAACTCACTTATGTATTTGTTTCACTATATATTTTTATTTTAAATATTGAAATATATTTATAAACTAAACAGTTTATATAAATATTTATGTACATTCAATCCAACTGAAAATAATTCTCATTATGATAATGTTCTAATTATCAATTATGTATTTTGAATAATTTGATCATTTGATCAAATATTGATAATGATCTCATAAATGTAAGTTATTAATTCATAAATTATTTTTAAATTTTTATGATTAACAAAAAAAAAAATCTTAAAACTCTCTTGATATATTATAAATATATAAAGTATATAATAAAAATTTGCGACAATCATGATAAATAGACCTAAATTCAAGATGTGACGTAAATAATCGTACAAATTATTAATTTTATTATTCCATTATTAATATAGATCAATGACTATCCTCTCTTATATCACATAAGCAAAAATACAAAATATTGAATACTTAAATTATACCGCACACAACTATAAGTGATGGCATGTAATAATCTGGGAGAACCTCAAATAAAGCAAATGTAAGCTGCTCTCAGAAAGCAGAAAGCTTTTATAAATGCAATCTAGAAAGCATATAGCTCAAGTATTATTCTCGAGCTCTGATAGCATAGTTAATTAGCTCCCAAATTAGATTAAGCTCTGCTCATACACTAAAAACAAATTTCAACTCTTTTGTTTATCAACTAATGCTTAAATTGTTGCTTTCAAATAACATTACAACAGAAAGTTGAACAACAATCAGTGCAAAAATATGCTGCCCTAAGGTGAACTGCTGCTGATTTAGAAGTTGTGAGCATCAATTGTTCACATAAAATTGTACGGCAGTCGAGGGCGGGAGGGGAAGATCATCTCAAAGCTCATCCTGAAGGAAATATAAAACGAGCTGTCAGATGGATTCTCAGTAGTGATTCAGCAGTTTCTTAAGTTCAGATTGCCTCGAGAAGTGAATATTTGATAGAGGAGAAAAAAAGAGCATGAGAAACTCCCATTTCCAAGAAGGCAGAAAAGCAGGATGTTCAATTTTCCAAAATTTTAGTGAAGTTTTTGTATCTGTAAACAGAACAGATGGTTTCCAGAAGATATGGAAAGTCAATTATGTTGTACAGAAGTTCAGATAATTCAAAGTCTCTATCCTCTAAGGACTAAGAACTCAGAGACTAATGGGATACTAGCAGACCAAAGTGGTGAAATTTGACATTTGAAAACAATTTAGGAGCTCTCTTACGACATCACAACTCATTAAATTAGAAACGAAATGAATAAAGAAAAGTGGATGCTTACATGATAATCATCCAAGTAATCACGGGGATTATGCTGCAAAACAAACAATCAAGATTAAGAAACTATGTTTCTGCACAACAATATGTATGAAAAACAAGTAGATATCATAAGCATTCAAATATTTATAACACAGTACACCAATATTATAAAAATCTATCCAATGACATTGCCAAGCATTTTGTCATCAAGTCGTCTATTAGAAGCTACATGAAGGCCGAAAAGAAAGAAAGAAACTGCTAGGTCCGCAAGAAAGTTGAATGTGTTCAGATTGATACAGATTCATTAAGAGGGAAAAATAGTTTAGCAAGTACAAAGGATTTCAGTTTAAAAAAATAAGAAAGAAGTATTTGACATCTACGGAAGGGTAATTCAAGCACATTGAGGATTAGGTCATCAGAAATTTAAATGTCAAAGGATAAAAAAGATGAATCATATTGCATCATTTCATGACCCAAAAAAAAGAGCATATATGAATCAAACCCTTCGGTATTTGTCTCTGTAGCGATCTTTGTATCTTCTTCGATCATAACCCCTTTCTCTTCTCCTCCTTTCACCTTCCTCTCTTGCTCTTTGAGCTTCCTGTACATGCAAAATGGCTCAAATTAGTTACAATCAAAAGCATTTATCAACTAATTATGCAATTTCAATAGATGAAATTAAGTCTTCCTAGTAACCTCTTCCTCTCGTGCTTTTCTCACTTTCTCTGCTTCCTCGAAGGCCTCTTTTTCAATCTGAAATATCAAAAAGGGAAAAAGAAATGCAAATAAGGCACAGCAGTTTAATCATTGTACAGTAGTAAAGGCCAAAGCTCAGGACACACCTCTCTGTTGGCAAATACTTCTTCTACCACTTGTTTTGCATACTCAGGTTCATCACAGATCAAAATGTTGTCGAAAACTGAACCAGCCTTGACCTGCACTCAACGTATAACCCAAATCATGAGAAAATTGAATTTTCTAGCAATGTAAAGACATTCTCAAATTTGCATATTGACACTCTTGTCCAAAAGCCATACCTGCCAAACTTCAATGCCCACATATTTAATAGGCTTAAGCACGTAAAGATCGGGGTCATCTTCAAACTCTGCAGAAGGTAAAATTATACTTTTAACACTGCATTGAAAATTTGTATTTGAACTTTAAAAAAAAAAATTGAAAAAAGCAGTATATGAGAATACCTGGATTATCAATATAAGGAATCTTCCATTTTCCTTTATAATTAGGGTTCTTGATTCTCTGTTGTGTCAAAAAAGAAGAAAGAGAAGTTAAATTGTTAAATTGAGAAGAAATCACAAAAAAAAAAAAAGATTTAGGCTCTATCTGGTAGTGTTGTAATGTGGCTTTCAAACCACAATCAAGTATAAGTGAATGAGTAGGTGATATATATTAATTATCCAGTAAAAGCGAGTGTTTAACAAACACTTTAGCTGCCATGCTTTTAAAACACGATAGCAGCACAACAGTCCCAAACTAAGCATTAAGCTTCAAGCTTTCTATCTCGAATTCATAAGCAGAATTGACATACCTTGCGCTTCCATGGTCCTTTATATGCTGGATTCAGTATCTTTGGCGCTTTCCATATACCATCCTCGTCTTCATCCCAAGTATCAGGCTGAACAGAGAACAGGAAACATAAGTTCATTTTTCTTTTTTTTTACAAAGTTATATTAACTAAAATAAAATTAACACAAATGAAATGAAAACATAGAAAAGAATAAAAAGTAAAAGGAGTCCTCAGGAGGCATAACTAGCACACTCCAAGTGGTGGGATCAATATTGAAACCTAGAAAGCATGCATATACATGGTTTGAATATATTGTTGTTGCTTAAGCAATATACTAACCTCTTTAGCTTTTGGATCCGGGATCTCTTTTGGAATTGAATCATATCCCTACAAGACCAAACACAAAAGATGTGGGCACACATACTTTACGCACTATAATTACAAATCACATGGATGGTTGTTAAGGAAACAGACAAGAAATTTCATACCTCAGGTTTGATATCATTAGGATCATCAATATATTCTCTATCATCCCAATCCGCTGGCTGTGAAACATTGTAAACAAATAACATAAATTAGTGGTTCAAAAAAAATTGCCAGAACCTGATTATTTTCATTATGATATAGAAGGCAAATCCTAAATATATCCTTGCTATGGTGAGAGAAAATAATTGATTTTTCCAAGGAAAATTTAATAATCAAGAATAAGTAATTAACACCAAAAAAACAGAGTTTCAAGCTCAGGACGAAACCTTTTTTGCCTTGACATCTTTGATTATCCTTGGAGGAAGGATATCCCAATCTCTATACATGCTACCAGAATCCCTTTCTCTATTGTCAATGAGGATGCTATAACTGGCATCAGGTCGGAGAATAAATGTATAGAAATGAGTTAACTTGTCAGTTTCGCATTCCAACTCCTTCTTGATGGGATAATTCTGGCCCTGGTAGGAAAGGATAACATGGAGATGCTTCTTTTGTGAACCACATATGTCTGGTCCAAACATCAGACTGCCCAAACACGAGTCTGTTAGTCAATGACACTTCCAGAGTATGTTGAAGATCAAGTAAAAACTAAATCAACTAAGAGTAAGAGAAACAAGATATCAAAAAATGAGACAAATTAACTGAATTAACTGAAACAAGCTTAGAAACAATAGGTACTGCAATTAACTTAAAGATTTTGGATTTATGGAAAAGATAATTTTTTTCAGAAAGCTATTCTTCATGGTTTCTAGCCTAAGTCAAATATCTTCAGAAACTTTCTTTAGGCAGATACTTAAAAGGAATCCACCTCATATTTTCCATTTACAAGAGCAAAAATTGGAGTGTTCAGTCACCTAAAGTTTCGAAAACACATGATCACTTGTAAGGAAATCACTGTGTTTAATCTTAAACAAATGATTTACTGATTATACTAAATGATCATATCTAAAATGAAGTAATCAGCGTAACATTGTGTGCAATCAAATCTGTACTAGATTATATATTTTTACAAACCTGTATCAATGAATTTCCTTCAGTGAAACACCATGTTTTCCATATGAAACCAAAAATGCAAATAGTATTATATATCACATCCCCTTATAATGTGTTGAGATTTAAAAGCTGCCCACTTAAATCTTTCTTACAGAAAGTTACTGCTCTGTGCAACTTAGTATGTTCCCAGATAATTTTCTTAATTTAACATCCCAGATAATTTTCTTAATTTAACATTTTTCATATCCTGTATTATCATATCATCCAGAGAGGACAGTTATTCAAAGAAATGAGGAACCAATCAAATGAAATACGTCAAGTAACAAACCTGTATGGAGTATCCCCGCCAAATTTCTTTTGATTGACATATCCAGAAAGAAGTTTTATGTAACCACCACCACATTCAATATCCTGCTCAAATCTTACAGAATACTGGATGACTAATGTTCTGTTTTTGTTGCTGAATTCCTGTATTTTTGCAGATATGGCATAGTGTTTGGCATCCGTATGAGTTTGAATACCTACAATAATGCAAACATTGTTAAAGAAATTGTAAAATATGGTAAGGAAGGGGCATTTTCATGGATAACTACTACTTTTTAACCAGAATGATTTACAGACAACTTCCATGAATTGTTTATTGCCTTGCTTATGTATTACTTTAACTCAACGAGGATGCCTTTTTAAAGCAACTAGTTTTGCAATTTCAACCCAAGTTTACCTTTATTAATAGATAACCTAACTTAAATAACATCTCATTTAAGTTTGTTTAGTTTTTTAAAAGCACGGTTTGCACTTAAGAATACAGTGGGGCGACCTTCAATTAGAATCCATAGAGTCCAACAAACCAGAAACACACAAGAAATATGCAATTTATGTGATCAATTCAAGGAAAACGATGATGATGTCCATGAAGAAGAGGTGGCAGTTCAGGAGAGACTAAAAGAGAGGTGGGAGTACCAGACATGAGAAATCAAAAATGTGGTGGACTTGGTCAGGGTGCAGGTTTAACATGCCGTGACATGGTGAAGGTAGGAAAGAAGTGGCAGCGGTTAATATTTGGGGTGACAACTGCAGCAGGATGATGATAAGATGGATGAGAGCATCGTTCAGGGGGGTGATGGCAGCAGTATGCTGGTGAAAATGATGAATAGGACTGTCACATATCACAATCCTAGCAAAGGCAAATCTGAGATAACTTACAAGTTTTGAGTTCTCCTAACTAAGTAGATTCATTTTGAGTTTTGCAATCTAAGACCATGATGAACTCTACTAGGTTGTTAGGCCCATCCTGTTACTAAGATGATGAGAAGCAACACCATTATTGTTATGAATGTTCATCTTCCTTCGACTCTAACCTATCACTTTATACAATAATTCACTTCCCTTGAGGGTTATCTAGTACCACTATCATTATAACATGACGATTTCATTATATTATACAAATCAAGTGCAGTACACATTAGAAAATCTTGGAAATAAAACAAAACAAGTAGTTAAGTTCCTAATAACCACATTTAAGAATAGGGAATTGAAGAAACTTGAGGCTAACATTTCTGAAAGCATACAAGCCAGCTATTAAATACATCGATAAATTTCTTCACGCTACGAATTTCTTCATTTAGAACTTAATCGATAAATCAATGAGATTGTACCTTTATCATCTGGATCACCGTGCCACTTCCCAGGTGTGTGCTTAAAGGTACCAGCTTTTCCTTCACTTCTTTTCCAATCAGATTTCACCCAGCGACTTTGCCATCCATCTGTTGCCCATACCAAATTTCAATATATATATATATATATAAATGAATAAATAATTGTTAAAAAAATTCAAAAGCAAATTATAACCGCATAAGAATTGAAAAAATCAGAGGTGATCACAATATAATCTGCTTTCAGCTTATCATTGAGAAAAATCAAGAAACTGTTACAAGTCAAACCACAAGTCAATAAAAGACTTATGACTGCCTCAATATTTTCTCACTGTTATTTTCCTCTTTTTCTATCCTCTTTTCCTGTTGCTTTCCTATTGTTCACTTTCAGGCCACACCAAAAAGAAAATATGAAAAAAAAAGGTCTGATTTTTAATTTTCTTTCACTTTCCTGCAATTTCTCACAGCCAAACACAACATTTCTATTTAAAAAACAAAACAAAACAAAACAAAATAATGATGGCATCATATATTTCAGGAAAGAGGAATCACAAATTTCAATTCCTTCAAATTTTAACTCCTTTTATTTTCTAGCATTTTCTCACCAACCAAACAACAGTATCAAATTTAACTGCAAAGAGACAGCCAGTTAAGTAGTAGTAACAATAGATCTTTACCGTTATTGACGAGGCAAAAATCGGAAAAAATAAAAATAAATTAGAAAAAAAAAATGTACAAGCAGTTACAGCATGATTTGAAGAAAGTTTACCGTCGAATCGCTCTTCGAAAATGATCTCAGAAGCTGAAATTTGAATGAAGAGGGAAAGTACAAGCAGCTTAAGCATGAGGACACTTGTGTTAAGAATATTCGCCATCTGCTGACTTAGTTCTTGCAAGAGAGCATTCCGGGTTTGGCTAATTATAGAAAGTTTGATAGGTTCTTGCCCTTGTATTTGTATTTAATTACTGTTTTGCCATTGGCGTGATTTTCAATTTTTTTTTTAACCCCTTTCGGAGGTGGTGTTTGGTCTTTCTAGCGGGAAAAGTAGGAAAAAGTTTTACATATGTCCTTATATTGAGGAAAAAAATATGTTTTCTCTACTACTTTTTAATATTATTCATTGAGATCCTAACTTTTAGAGATATCAAATAAGATTCGCATACTACGAGCAGGGGTGTGCAAAATCGGTTCCAATTATGATTTTACTAAGAACCAGAATCTATCTTAAATAATTTAATTTCTAAATTTTAAAAGTGAAACCTATCCTATTTAGCAAAATACTCTTCTTTCGGTTTTGATTCGATTCTAATTTAAAAATAAGGTATCTTATTTATTAATTATCTCAATTTTTCTAATTTTTAATTTTATAAAAAAATCTTTAAAAAATAAAATCAATTAAATTAAATTATAATGTATTGTATACATAACGAAAAACTGAGTAAATGAAAGAGAAGAAAAATAAGTTATTAAAGAAAATTGATAAACGACAAATTATTAAAAAAAAATACATTGTATTATTACTCAAGTTAATATTACATATCGTTAAAAATATAAATTTAATTTTTTTATGATGGTACAATTATATATTTAATAGTATTATATCATGCATATTTTTATTTATTATAATTATTAACTTGTTTGATAATTTTAAAATAAATATATATACTTCACAATTTTATTAAATTATTATATAAATAACATAATAAATTAAATTAAATATTATAAATACATTAGTTAATTTTTTTTATATAATTCAACAAATAAAAAGTATTCTCTTTTATAAAGTATGTAACTTTATATATGTAATTTAATAATTAAGAGGTTGTATTTGAATATGAGGTGGGGTTTAATTCATTTAGTTTGAAAATTAATTTTTTATTTTAAAATTAAACCGATTCTACAGTTTGATTTTAGTTCTACAATCTTTATAACTGAAATCTACCTTAAAAAAAATATGTTCTTCATTTTTTTAGAACTAAAACATACTCTAAAAGAATTGGTTTATGTTTAGGTTTAGAATAGATTTTTTCAATTCAATTTTTGAAGTTTAATATCAAATAGGAACCGTTACACACCTTTAACTATGAGAGCTCACATGGACTCTAATTCAACTTTCATTTTAAAATATATATATATATATATATATTTAATAAACCTGCATGTGGAACATTGTAAACATGCAAATAATTAATTAAAATATTAAAAAAATAAAAAAAAATAATGATACATATAATATTTATTAAAAAATTAAAGTTAGTAATAAAAAAATATGAGTTGACTTTTTAAATATTAATCATAGTATAAATTCGATACATACTTTATACAAAGCACGAATCAACTTAAATTTCGAGGGCAATATAACACGATACAATTGTCATCTCTATTATTTTTTATTAAAAAAACATTGATCGAAGATAAGAGACCTAAGTGACTATTATTGCAAACAAATGAAGTAAAATGATGTTTTCTTAAAATATAGGGACTTGTACTGAATTTTCTCGAGAAAGTGGAAACTAAGAAGAGTGTAATTCGGGTCCATTTATTTATAATAATTTAAGACTTTTTGAGGTCTTTAGCCAATGAGATGTGAGCTGGACGTTGCATTGTCCAATTGTATTGTTTTCAACAAACTTTCTTTCTCAACGTTTTGTTTTATTAATTAACTTAATTTCTTTAAATCTTATATTAAAAAATAAAATAAAATGACTATCCTATATAATTTAAAATGTTAGATTTATAATTTAAAATGTTAAACTTACAAAAATATTATGATAGTTATTTTTTATTTACATGAAAATTATAAATTTAATGTTTTGGATCATTAATGTTAAGACTTACAATAATGAATCAATATACTTTCATAAAATAGCTAAACCTTAAGTGTTAATTAAATTATAAATTTTTATTAATTGAATACTAATTTTTATTATGATATTCTTCATATCAATTTGTGTTTGCAACCTTTTGTCTTTCTTTGTGGCTACTTTTCAAGTTGGTAAAGTTCATGGAGAGAAAATAAATTCCCTTATTAAAGAATCTAATTTAAATTTTTAAAAAAATGAAGCAATAAAAAGAATATTATTTAAATTAGATTATTTAAATAAGAATCTAATTTAAAACAAATTTTGAAGGGCGATTTATTATTTAAAGAATATTATTTAAATTAAACTTACAATAATATATCAATATTCTTTCAAATTTTATTTTTGTTTTCTCTTAGGGAGTGTAATGATTAGGAAGGAATAAAAAGAATGATACAAAAAGTGAGATGATTATATAAATAAATGATAGAAAATAATATTTCAACACAACAAAATACCAAATATAAATTCAATTTATGATTACACAACATAAACTAAAAAAATAGGATTTGTTTCCTTATATTACAAAAATTATTTTACTAAAATCATAAATATCGTAAGTGTTTATTAATTTAATCGATAAAATATTATTCCGTCAATATATTTATGTATTTTTTTGTTAAATTATTTTATAATTTTTAAAATCTTTGGTCTCCACAAAACTAGTGAGTCAATGTGATCACATTTTCCATGGCACGGCAACAAAGAAGGTTGAAAGTAAAAAAATAAATTCAAGCCAATCTTCTTATTTTTTTAAAACCAAAATATTTAATTTTAACAAAATTTATGGGAGGCCAAAACCACATTTCCCATCTAACAAATTTCATTTACTATTATTATTATTTTCATTACATATTATTATTGTTTAATATATACGCCTTTATTATGGTTCCGTGTTAAACGAGCAAGCAGGGCATTCTTGTAATTTTAGGTAAAGGAGAAGGGCCAATATGAATGAAGAGTTGAGAGTTGACGCTGACCATTGTTTCTTTATAGAAACTTCTAGGTCTTCACCCCAGAGTCCACGGCAGGAACTGCTATATTGATGGTGATGGGTAAGGCTTTTTTTTTTTTAATTTTAAAAAACAGCGTAATTATAAATTTTATTTATAATTATAGCTTAATTACAATTTTTTGTATTCTTAATTAAAAAAAAAAGTGTCTTTTTTTCTCTCTCTCTTAACTATAAACTTATATAAAATTTTTACAAAATAAACTGAGTCCTTAACAAACCCAAAAATTATTGTTGAACTTAAATCTCAAACTCGACTATCAAGCTATGTTATTATTGAAGAAAAAATTAGTATATCACTTTTCAAAATTGAAAATTCAATATTTTTATTATGAATAATTGATTTGGGTTTAATTTATTAACTAAAAAGACTTAAAAATTTATTTATGGTAGATTTGAATTTTCAAATTCAATATTTTTATTATGAACAATTGATTTAGGTTTAATTTACGGACTAAAAAGACTTGAAAATTAATTTATGATAGATTTTAGTTATGATTTATGTTATTTTGATAAAGAAGAATATAGAAAATAAACACTAGATATATTTTTAAGTTGAAGAAAGAGATAAATAGTACATGTATTTTTTAGTTGAAAAAAGAGATAAATAATATCAAAATTTCTCTCACAGCGAATTTCATTCATGCTATTAGTGATAAAAATAATCACCTATGACGAATTTCATCAATCTATCGACAAAATTTATTAAGGTATTATTGAAAAATATCATGATAAAATTTGTCAAAAAAATAATATCAAAATTTCTCTTGCAGCGAATGTCATTAAAAATATTAGTGATAAAATAATCAACCAGGATGAATTTCATCAATCTCTCAACAAAATTGAGAAATCGATGAATTAAAATTCTTCAAGGTATCATTGAAATATATCGTGATAAAATTTGTCCCGCCCCACCACAGCTATGCTTTGACACTAGTTACAATGATAAATACTAATAAAATATTTAATAACTACTAGTTTTTAATACAAATTATTTATGGTTTACGCTCAATAATTTCAATTCAATACACAGCCAATGACGAGAGCGTTATATTCTATTTTTTATTTCCAATTCCGAATGTAAAAATAAATAAAAGGTTCATGGTACGATATTTGAAATATAAATTTTGAAAACAGCAAATTCATGTTACCGCAAACAGATAAATTATACAATCTAAATTTTTTAAAAACAAATTAAATACTTTTTTACTATTTTCATTCTTAAAAATATATTATTATTATTATTATTATTATTATTATTATTATTATTATTTAAAAAATAACATCTTAATAAAATATTTGACAAATCTAAATAAAAAAAAATATCCTTGATCTAGGAAAAATATCTAAATTAATTTTCCAATAATATATCCTTACGAAATTAATTAATTTATCTACATATAACATTTAAATAATACTTTCCTCTATTATCATCATAATTTTTACTACATAACATATACAATCTCTAAATCGTATACATTTTTTTTTGTTAATTGTCTTCTCAATTTTCGTATAAAATATTTATATATTAATCTACTACCACTACTGCTACCACTACTAGTAGTTGCAAAGAAACACTCTTTTATTAATATAATTCATTGTCAATTATCAAATATATGTATTACATTAAAAACGTATAATTGTCAAAATGTCAACTTTCAGACGTTTTTATTTTGAAAAGCATACGATTTATGCACATGTTTAATAGTGTATATATATATACATATATATGTCATTCATCTAAATTCATATTTCAGATTAAAAAAAACAAAACAAAACAACTCCACCTAAGACTAATATTATTTGCCATCTCTGCTAAAATATACTCATGCATAAAAGTTGGGAACCAAGGTAATTTAAAAAAAAAAAAGTAAGATCCATGGATATTTTAAGAAAAGCATAAAACACTTTCGATTACCGATTCCAAATGACATTTCAAACATATATCAACTTTCATGGCAATGAAAATTTGCTAAAAAGCCATGTCCTACATGATTTTTATTAAAATGAAACATCATATGTGGGTAATGAAAAACTAGAACATTACAATTTCTTTCCTCAAATGGAAGGAAAGCATTTTCAGCAAAAACCAAAAACATTCCTCTTCAAACCATTCGGCATTTAAATTTTGCTTGATTTTAAAAGAAACAAAAGATGGTACCAAGATGAGAGAAATCTACCACTGCTGCCAATTGAAAACATCAAAATAGTGAAAATAAAATCATAGGGCTTCATACTCCCCCCTACTTAGCCTGAGGATGAGAAGCAATGAAGTCAACAGCCATGCTGATGGTATTGATCTTGTCTGCTTCATTGTCTGGGATCTCAAATCCAAATTCTTCTTCAAGTGCCATGACGACCTCCACGGTGTCTAAACTATCTAACCCAAGATCGTTCTGGAAATGGGCGTTTGGTGTAACCTGTGAAAGAGAAAAACAGACATCTGTTATGGTTTATCATATGAGTTCCATGGAACATTGCTAGCATAGAACAAGACTTGATGATATATGGACTGAAAAAGAGTGTTGGAAGTGTGGCATAATTTTATAAACCCATAGCGCATGCCCACAAACCGGCAAGAATTAAGTAAACACACAGAGAGGAAGACAGAGAAGATTATGCTTCGTGATGGCAGCTCACATCTCAATAAGTATGTATAATTTTTACTGATTATAACAAACAATGGAATCCACTTAGCACCCACGGACAATGGGACAGATAGATGTAAAATATTTGGGGTAGGAGCATACAAGGGTAAAACAAAAATGCTTCAAAATTTGGTAGCACATTTACCCAACAGCAAATCTCAAGGGCATATATATCACGACTGACACCAAAACAGAATATGAATTTGGAACGTACAGGATAACAAATATTCTTTGGATTTGCAAATTTCCAGCTGAGAAGTACCACTTAAATAATGTATCAGTTGGCACAATATGGAATGACCACCTAATGGTATGCTAATATATGAAAGCTAAAGCGATCTCCTTTGTCGGATAGCTCAAAAGCACATGTAAATGACATGCAATGCAAGGAAAAGTATGCCTAAGAATCAAGATTTAGAGTCATGGTCTAACTTATGTTCTGAGGACTGCTCAGAGAATCCATGACTTGGTCAAAGGAATGCTTTTATGTTTCACTAAGCAAAGCGACTGATGTTGCTAAAATAATTATCAATATGTTTCATGCTTTCTAACGCAATTTCTCATAAATTTTTTTTAATGCAGCTGCACTGTAGACAGCCAAAACTTATGAGGTACTAAGATTTGTGTTAAGGTCTAATTCTTGAATTTATATTACTTGCATAATTTGCAGTATTTGTAAACTTTTAAGGTATTAAAGTGGAATGGTCAGAGAGCGAATTCAACTTATTTATCTTTATGCTGACAGCATTGACAGAGAGGGAGTAGGGTGCTACCAAGGGCCATAACCCCCAAATTTGGCAGCGCATTTGTACCTGAAGCAAGATATTGCAGAAAGTTGCAAACTTCCCATTAGCTGGCTCTCCAAAACATGATCCAATCTTTAAAGGAAATATGAGTATCTGATAAGTTCATAATGAATACAATGGCTTAACCTACAGAACCTACAATATACATTGAATTCTTACAGGCCAGACCAAGTTATAATCTTAAATTAGAATTTGCTATGAACTTTAAATTAAGTCAAGATTTGTTTATGAGCTTTGATTCTAACAGTGTCTGAAACTGTACTCACTATATAAAATTCTGAGAGAGCACACATTGAGTCCGCATAAAAGATAAGCGTTTAGAAGAAATGGCAGGCAAATAAACAGGAATATCAAATTAGTGCTCTCTCAAGATTTTACACTGTGTTAATGTGCCTCAACTGCAGTAAGAATCCATGCCCAAATTACCAATTGAAAGTACAATAAATAGGCAGTGCGAGACAATTAAGAGCTTAATTGATTACATATTACGAGAATAGCCCTCTGTAATTACCATAAAAATGATTTGTACATCAGCATAAAGATCCAAAGGATGCTCTTAACTTGATTAGTTACGGTACATAAAAATCAAAACAAAACCAGTTGACCCATGGGTGCAGATATACATGTCCAAGCCAACCTATCTAAACAAATATACAAAATTATTTTGGATCACCTTTTTTATCTTCTGTTCCCTGTTTTTTATCTGTGATACATTTTTTATACACCCTAACATAACATGCATATCAAAACTATAAAGTGTTTAAAAAAATGTTTCACATACAAAAATATGAGCAAATGAATACCACAAATACTATCAGTACATGTGTGAATGTACAGCTATTACACACTAATAATTTACAAAAAACATGCACGTAGTCATGCACATAACCAAATACACAAACATATACATAAATGATGCCACAGGTGTGTTCATGATTGCACACATACAAGCAAGCAAACACACAAAGTATGCCATTAACAAAAAGAGATCTTTGCAAAACATTGCATTAGAGACATAAGAAACCTCCATTTCAGAAACATCAAAGGCTCAATATATAATCCAAATGTTGTAAAATGGAGTTTCCACATCATGTTTAAACAAAACAAATTCTCAACTGGAAGAATTCCAAACAAATTTCCATCAAAACAATAAAATGGTCAGTAAGCTCTCTGTCCCCACAATTGTTCTGGTGAACAATCTTCTCGATTGCAAACAAAAACATAAGTCTTAATAGCTCAATTTCCCTCTTTACAAAAAAAAAAATCAATTTTTTCCTAACAAGATAAATATGGAACCGCACAAGAACCTTAAAGTACAACATTCTTAGAGAAATTGATAAAATTCTCCCAGAAGTAAGAAAATTTTGCAATGTGCTTCCCATAAAATCTCTTACTAACCAAATTCAAACTCAACAAACATTCAATAATAAATAGCGCAATCTAGTTCTTTCACTCATCTTGGACTAAGCAAACTTCACCGCGCAAAACATCAACTACAAATTTCACACACTCTTCCATTTACTCAGTAAAAATACATAAACAGAATACTGAAATCCCGAAAACAACAAAAATTCACATTGGAAACATCAATTTTACAATTAATCAGTACTTGAAGTCAAAATACTTAACCGCACAAGTAAAAGAGAAAAAGTGTATACCTTAGAAGGATCAACTTTCTGGAAGTCTTTAACGACACGAATGACGCGATCGGTGACTTCGGATTTGTCGAGGAAAGAGCCTCTGACCTCTTCGGAGAAATGACGGCGTATGGCGTTGAAGGAGAGGGCGAAAGGGTTAGGGTTTGGGGGTGCAGCGTTTACGTTCACTCTCAGGTACTTCAGCAACGCGCCTCTCGCCGCCGCCATAAGAGCTTCTGATGAAGACGAAGAAGAAGCTTCTGTTGAAAACTGTGAAGGGAAATGGGAGTTTGGTTTCGTTGCAGCTGCGAATGACGAGACTGATAAATATCGACTGCTGGAGTGAGAGACGATTTGGGAATGGGATAATAATGTCCAAGTCCCTAAATCTTTACGTTTCTACAAATAAAAACGTAGTTTCTCTATTTGTAACAGTAATACTTCTACGGACATGTGATAGTATTATATGTCTCATATTTTCAATAAAAATTTTTTTATAAAAAAAATTAAAATATGTGATAAAAATATAACACTACCACATCTAAAGGTAACAATTGAGTTAGTTCGACACAAAAACTAACAAAAAAACACAACACCAGAATCTATATGAACTTAGGTCTAATTGACATTTTAAGCATAAAAATACAATGGTGATAGTAAGCATGTCAGCATAAAAGTAAGTATAATTAATTAAATTATATAAAAATAATTTAAAAATTAAAAAAAAATAACAATACATGTAGTAATAATTGTAATGTTTTGATAACCTTAATTAATTATCAATTAAAAATATATAAAAATTAAAAAAAAGAAAAAGATGTACATAATCCAACAAGATATGCACAAATTTCATGAGCCCATAAATCGATAGAATCAAAATTTTAAAAATTAAGCACGGCACAACATATGAATGGACTTAAGTTTTATGAATCAGACCAACACGACATGTTTGCCACTTATAACTACATTAGTTTATATCATCAAAATTTATTTAAGAGTTTGTATCTTTAGTAAAAGTAATTCTATATTATCTTATCAAAAAAAAAAAAAGAAAAATCACCTCTTTAAATTAAATTTTTAGATCATTAAAAGATTAAGAAATAACCATAAAAGTATTTTCAATAATTTAATTGGGGATTAAGGACTTATTTATAACAAATAGACAGATAATATATATGTGTGCGTGTAAATAGAATGGAAGAATTTAAAGATCTCCATGTCATTATCCCATTTAGGAATGTGCTTGACCCGAATAAAGTCCCCGGTCAACCCAGGTTAATTTCTGTATTTGGGTCAGACTAAACTGTTATAGTAATGGGTCGGCCCAGCACGAGGCATGAGCCCGTTACAAATAATTTTTAATAACAAGTTTATTCCATCAAAATGCATGAACAAATTCATTCGAATGAGAAAATTTCTCCAAAATATGTTCAATTTTTTTTTTTGTTTTAAAATTTAAAACAAATAAGAATTATTTTCTCTTTTGGCTTTCCAATGAAAGAGGAGCAAAATGGGCTTCCTCCATTCACAATTACAATCTACAAAAATAAGGTAAGCAAATCTGATTTCATCTCCTAATTTACAAGCAAAAATAATTCCTTCATTCCTTTCTTCCTTCCCCCTAAAACAATGTACAAATTGAACAAATTGATTCAGTCCAGGTAAAAGAGAGTAACGATTTTCCGGAGATTTTTTGCCTCTAGACATGTTTCCATCAGCAACTTGCTGTCATGGAATGCAAAGCAGATCACTTGCTGTACAAGTGAAATGATGTCCATATTACACAGCCTGCAATCCACCAAAATCAAAAAATAGATATGAAAATTAGAGAAATAAAAATCTGGCAAACTAGCACTTAAGCAAACTAAAAAGAACGGCTAATCTAGCAGAAGTGCAGAAAATAAAAAACAGAATGTTCTGACTAATCTAAACATCGGATATAGGAATGAGAAATGATAAATTTGTCGGTTAATAACAGGGTGTTGAGTACACTTGTGAATAAGAACTCAAAACATTCTGTTTCTACGATTCTTCAAAAGAAGTTGTGCCAAGATGGTATCTTTGATGTGTCAAAGGGTGGAAGCAAACTAGTTCCTTGGAGAGATGCATTTACATATTCTGGCATCTAATCTCCGGTATTTGCAAATTTAAAAATCAATCGAGTAATATGAAATCCTCAAAAAGGTTTCACTATGCTCAAGAACAATAGGGACATACTTATTCAGTTGACATTTCACCAGTTAGTGAACCTCACAACATTGTATGATACCAGCACAAAAGTCAAAAAAATTCAGGTGTAAGAACATATATCATTTTTCAATATCTATTACCTAGAGCTAATTTTTAAGTTGTTAAAATGAATAAATTATTCAAAGAGGGAAAGGGAAAAAAAAAACAAAATTCACAAACCTGCTAGCTTCTATTAGAGGAAGATGATCGTTATGAGGCTTCTCAATCACAGTCTTCACCTTCAATTTCCAAAACAAAACAATAGTTATGAGAGAGCCAAGAACAATTTTTTACAGTTCTGACATCGAGCTCCTTAAATTGGTAATTACACTCATTATACGCACAGATATACCAACTAGAGCAGTTGATTGCATTTATTGCCCCAAAATTGTCATGAGAAATCCATGTTTGTAACATTTCAATGCATACTAGGAATGCTAAATCATGGCCAAAAAATGCCTCTGCCAGTAAATACCAGCCCCTGACGGTTGGGCCTCTTACTCATAAACTGATGAGTAGATTACTAGGAAATAAATTTGAAACTAACAAGCTAGAAACTGTGTCAATAAAATTCATGAAAGCGAACAGATCAACTTGAGGCATAAGTATGATTTGAATCTCTTAATCAGAGCCAATAATCCAAGCATCACAAGCTTAAATTTCACCTTTTTCATAGAGAGAGAAGACTTTAAGATTGAAATTTTGTTCTAATTATGGACAAAAGTTACAGCATTGCAGGAAGCATCACATCATCAATTTTTATCTTATGTTCTATCTCATATTAGAAATAATCATATTATGATGTTTGTTATGATTTTCCATCATAACCAAAAGAAGAGTTTAAAGGTTTTTGGATGGCAATCTCCGTTCTTCTGTCACTAATGATGATTTTTAAGTATCTTAAGTATCTTCTAATGTCAGTTTCAGCCCTACCGCCTCAACTGGAATATGCTTGAAGATAGTTGTTTAAAAAACTAATTTTACAGATAAGGAATTTTTATTTTTTATTTTGTCGAAGAACAGAAATGAAAGTTAAAGACAACAGAGATCACAAAAGAGAAAGATAAGCAATTCAACAAATGTTATTAAATGAAAATCACAGATGAAGTCATTATTATTGTGCATTTGTCCCAATTACCTATTTCATCATACATGACAAATTTCAAACTCTAAAGGAAATTAATCATCCAGTATTTACTTGTTTCAAAATAGAGAACTCAACTTATGCCAGCTCCAAATTGTCTTATGCTAACTCAATGAAGTTTTGATACTAATTGTCTTAGACTCTTAATTCCACTATAAGGGATTCATGTTGTTCTTAGTTGATTAGGCAAAGTTCCGTTATTAAAGGCACACTAATTCTCCTGATTTTATAAATCCTACTCCTAGGCAGAACAAGTAAGAAGTCTATAAGTTCTAACCCAAGCATTTCTCAGGTTTGATTTATGTTAAAGGCATAAATTAAAAGTATTTTCTTCCTGTTTCCCTTCCCTTACTGATTGATTTTATCTTCTTAATGGTTCAAGTTCAAGTCACTGTTCACATGCTTATTCAATGCATTATTCAAAGAAACTACTACTATTCTTTAAGTGAAATCGTTTATCATTTAGAAACCCTATCAGCAACATTACACTAAGTTCTGAAATTCTGTAATTTGAAGATCACCCTGAATCACAAACTCTTACTTTTGCCAATAATTCTTGACTCTCAGGTGGTTGCTTCTTTAAGCTCTGAGGTAAAATTACTGTAAGCAACTCCGGTTTCTCTGCTCTTAAAGCACCTCTAATAACAGCTGCATTAGTCCCTGATGCACCTGATGTATAAATATGATTTTTCTGCAAGGATATATAACACAGAAATTTCAGGAACATAGAAATCAACAAAAACTCTTTCAAATTGTCAGATAAAAAAAAGAGAAAAAGAAAGAAAGTGAACTCAGTGCTTTGTACGCACAGCACCATAGATATACTGTACATGATAGCAAATATAGTTTCTTACCGTTATAACCAATGCATAGCTAAGAATCTCAATGAGTTGTTGATGCATGAAGCCCATATTCCGTGTCCCGAAAAAGCCAATGGCTCTAGGCCCTTGCTGCTGGATGGCCAACAACTCCTGCAGAAAGAATTGTATGCATATAGAGAAATTTATACACCTGCTCGAAAATGAAACAGTTTTACAACAGAGAGACCACACACCTGTAGATAATCCACGTCAGGAATGGGTTTAAACTCTGACACCAAAACTGCCCCTGATCCTTCCACAACCGATTGGGCTTGGGTTGGAATCTGAATGCCAACATCATCATCAGAACCAAACATGCCCACCGCATTCTCCTCTTCTTCACATTTCCAACCATCCATGTCTTGATCTCTTCTTATATGTCCACAAAGCCACTAAACCAGTACATAAAAACACAGGCCCTGGTAGTAAATCATTAGTAAAAACCAACAGCAGGTAAAGGATAGCACCAAACAAAGAGCTAGAGAGAGAGAGAGAGAGAAGATGGCATTGAGATCTAACAAGCACAAGCCCATAAGTGCTTTTCACAATCTAGAAAGAAATATAGCTCCTGTGTGTGTTGAGAGAAGTTAGACCTAAGTATAGAGATCCACATATGAGCATCATCATGCTTCAACACTAAGGAAGCTTGAATCCACAGGATAAACCCCACAAAAAATAATCACAATGTTAAATATACAGGAATACATGTGACATCAACTCAAGAAAGCCGGATATTTCAACAACTTCAGTTAGCTAGATGTGTAATCAAAACAATTAAAGGTGCTTGTAATTTAAACATAACAAATTGTGAAAATGCTTACACATGCAAAAGTAAGGCCCATTTTACAAAAGTTCCACCGAGTAAATGAATTAAGCTAATCTAGTAATAATCAATTTCATAAGCCCCAAACATCAAAAAATCAAACAAAGCATTAAATTGTCAAGATGTCTTATCTTCCAGAGTACGCAACAACCTATGTGAGTGACTTTCAAGTCCATAACCCCAAACCTTCTACTATGACTTCTCCATTTCAGTCAAATAAGTGTGAGTTAACTAAATTATTCCCTCAGCAATATTTTATTTATTATAAAAAAAAAAAAGGAGTAAGCTAACTCTGAAGCTCTTTTAAAGCCTTTCTCCTATAATGGCTTCTACAGTTAAAGAACTTTGCATAATACCTAAGGAATAATTCATAGACTTAGTGTTTTCTGTTGCATTTGTTCATTCTCTAGATTAATGGTCATTTTATAACATATATATCTAAATAAAAAAGACAGTTTTTTCAACTTTTACAGAAAACAAATGTCTTACGCTTAATCTAAACCAAAAATATGTTTGTTTCCACAGATATTTCCTCTTTTGCCTTCTTCCTCATAAATGAATCTCTCGTCACAACCTTATCCACTCTCTTCTTTTTTCCCCCAAAATTTCCCATTTTCCCTCAACTTATACTTGGACTTCATAATGATAAAATAACATACAATTTATATCCCTTCAGATTCTATAACAATTTAGATCTATTCAAACGGAAAACGGAAAACAAGTGCAACCTCAGTCTACATAAATCTGAATTTAATTCATATAAGAAGCAACCAATCCACAAAAGGGAAGTAATCATTAAACTGTTATACAGACAAATTCTTTACTACCTTTATTTTAATCTCTTTAAGCAACTTTAGTAATTTATGCTTTTCGAAACTTAATTTTCAAAAGAGATAACAAAAGTTTTACAATATCTTAAACAGATACCTTCGAACCCTGTCTTACAAAAATTTTAAACAACGTTATCTAGAATATCCTCTTATTTAAACACCAAATGCAGCTAAAGACAAAAAAGAAAATACAGCTAAATATATATTTTCCAATGTACTTGCTAGATAAATAGAACTTATTATAATCATCCAAACTATAATTGCTCCTCAGTTTGATAAAGTGAAGTAAATTAAGTAGATCACTGTGACTTGCCCCTATTCACAAGCATTAAGAGAAACTTTAAGCTTCAATCTGAAACAGTTACAATAATTTTTAACATAACAAAAGAGCATAAATAAGAATATGCAATTTAATAACAAATGTTCCAATATTTCATCAAAAGCTATATAGAAATAGACTTACTAAATCGTGCACATGGGTACATACTTCAGTTCATTACATAATATAAGGGTAATCATTTTAACAACATATAGTTCAATATTTAGAAACACCGCCCACCCAACGGAGCACAACTAGACACTAGATGCAATTCTATAACGCCTTGTGACTAGAGTTAGAGTATGTTGCTACTGTTACCTTTGAAAGCAAAAATAAAAATAGTGTTCAATAAACAACCAACTTTCAGTAGAGACTACTCAGTTTTTCACTTGCATTTGAGATTTTGGGATTTCATCCCAGCGGAAGCTTCAAACATAGCCTTAAAACTCGCAAATTTACCAGACAACATGTGACAATGTCACTCATTTAGCTAATCATTTCAGTATTTCAGCACCAGAAGAATTAATTCATTCCAAAAGCTACTTAATAGCAGACTTTATTGAATTATGGCATGTAGGTGATACTTTAATTAATTTTTATTAATATGACAATGCAATTAAAAAACCCCAAGTTTCAATATGTCACCAATACAACAAATACCAGAAAAGCATTTTCATTTACCAACCTTAAACATATCTGTATGCAAACTTCAATCCAAAAACACAAACAAGAACACACAATTTAACCCCAAATAAATCAACATTTTACCAATAAAACCGAGACCCATAAACAATTAAACATGTGGGTTGTGTTTACCGTTTTGTTGGGTCTTCTGGAAGAACATGAATGCTGATGATAGGAAACATAAGAAGCTGAAGAAGAAGCCGCTGAAGAAGAGGATAAAAAATTGAAATTAGGGTTTGGTGATTTGAGAGATTTGGAGGGAAAATCAGAAGAGGAAAATGGAGTGTTAGTGTTGGTGTTGGTGGTGGTTGAAAGAGGCAGCAAAAGCCTCATTGGTAAGGCTGCTGAACTCATTGCCAATAATCTTTCCTTGTATCTCTGATATTTTATTTTTCTCTCTGGGCAGCCAGCTAATCTATCTACACTCTCTTTTCCTTCTCTTTCTCCTGAAAAAAGGAAAAAAAAAAAAACTCACATTTAGATCCATAATTTTTATATTTTTTCAAGTATCCATATAACTTATTTATTTGTGTGAAATAGGTCCTTGACTCAATGACCACTATTGAAAATTGGAATAACTGTATAACATTTATACTATTTAATTATGATTTAAAAATAAATTAATTAAAATACTTGATAAACATTAATTTTTAATAAAAATTACTCATTTTTCTATTCATATTTATTTTATAATATTTTTATTTCACAACAATTATAATTTCAAAACCATAATATCTTACTTTTAAATATACTCATTTTATTCGGGTCATTAGATATTTTTTTAATATAAATCACAAGCAATGTCCTTATTTGTAAGAATTTAAAAAATTAAGAAACCAAATGTTATTATTGATAATAGAAAGTATTTTAACTTTCTTACCTTTCATTTTACTTTATCTTTCCAAATTTCAACTCTCTCTTTTTATATTTTCAAATATTTTTTTTGTTATTTTTTTAACTAAATTTAGTTGTTGTAAGAAAAGTAGAAAAAATTATTGGAAGTTTTCGTTTTTTACTTGGGTTCTAGTTTTAAATTAATAATTAACTAAGTATTGTTAATTTAAAATTATTGTTGTATTAAAAAGGAAAAAAAATTATTGTGAAGTTCCAATATTAAATTTAATATTTTTTAAATAATTAATGATATTAGAAATTTTTATTACACTAATTATATAAGTATATCAATTTTTTTCTTAATTATATCAATCAAATTTAAGAGCTAATGACTTGGAAATAATGACACGAGAGTTTAAATGGGTTTGTGGCAAACTTTAATTTTAAGTACAAAATTTTAATGGGTAAAAACTTGAAAAAAATATAAATATATATATTTAAAATTAAAAATAATTAACAATATTCAAAATAATAATTGTCTAAAATTTAATATGTTTTATAGTTTTTTAATTAAAAAATTTTAAAAATTAATAAACAAATACTCATAGCACAATGCAACTCAAATTTAGTGGAATCATAGACCATACTAGACCAATCTTTAAAAAATTGGATAAGGTATAAGCGTTACATAAAATATTAATAAATTTAAATTTTATAGGTAAGACCAACACAATACAATGCCATTGGCACCTTAATTTTAGAGTAGAGACTACGAATTTTAAAATAAAAGTAATACAATTTTTCAAAAAGTTAAATTCTTTCGTTTTACATATTTTAAACACAATTAAGAATTAATTAGTGTCACACCAAAAGATTTGGTTTGTTTTGTTGTTATATATTTTACAAATAATTCATTTGAGATTGTTTAGATTTTTATGAGATGTTTTATTTAACCTTCATTTTTTTAAAAAAGAGAGGTAAGTGATGTTTTACTCTTAATAAGAGTGATGCTATTGGAGTCTTTTTAAAGTTGTTTTAAAATCTCACCTTTATTATTATTATTATTATTATTATTATTATTATCTCATTAAAATATATAAAAATTAAAACACAATGTTAAATTTCAAAAGCTATTTTCATTGTCTCTATATTTCATTAAACCACACTATTTTTAATATTTTTATTTTTCACAAATTATCAGTTTAAATACTTCTCATAAATTGCAAGTTAAAATACATTTTTTCCTTAAATTTTCTAACCCCATTAAAGGTATAATAATAATTTTTTAATTTTCAACAATAATGGACGATAATTTTTATATTTGTTTGTTATTGCTCATCAAAAATAGAAAAAAAGAAGAAGAGAAATTACTTCTTAACTTTCTCATTAGGAATATTGCTTCAATTCTTAAATTTTATTTTTACTTGTCTTTCTTTTTAAAATTTTAATTTTAATGTACATCTATTGTTGGTGTTTTTATAGTAATTAAGACAGATGGATGACAAACAATCTTTCGAATATGTTAATGAGTATTATTTAAAACTTAATTAAAATAATAAATTACATGTATAATATAATGGGAGTATAAACAGTGTTTAACAAAAAGTAAAATACATTGTATTTCTTTATTTTTTTTTACGTACTTTAAACTATAGTTAAAATTATAAATTAAGAAAAAAGGATTTTAAGAGGTGTTTGAAGGGGTTTCAATAGCACTACTCTAAAATATAATAATTTATAATTTGGTTTATCTACTCTATAATCAAATTTTATTAAAAAAAATTATTAATAAAATTAATAATTTAACTGTTATATCCCTAAATCAACCCCATGTACTTATTTTACTCATGTTAAAATTTTATAAGATATAACAACAAATCATTGATTTTATTAATGGATTCGGTTAAGAATCTAAATCACAAGGATCTAGCAAATACAAAAGGTTGCTAATAAAATCAATTATTCAATTATTAGTCTTATTACTATATAGCAGTGAAGAAATAACTTAAGAATTCATTATTTTCTTTATTCAACGATCAACTTTTTATTTGTGTTTTCATGTCGAGCATACTTTTTATTTGTGTTTTCATGTCAAGCATTCTTTGTTGACGAAGAGATGTTAAAAAAGTTTTTTTTATTTCTAATCAAATACTCTTATATTTATATCTAAACAGATTATTAAGAATATGTAAAAAAATAAAAAAATTATGAATCGTTGATTCAATATTAGAAATAGCTTAAAATCAATAGTTTGTTATTTGATTAATTTTTTGTTCTAATATTTTATTCGAGAATTATCATTATTTATCAAATATGTTCCTATTTAACGGAATGGTGTTGGATCTATGACAAAAATATTATTGAGAAAAAATTGGTTTTTTTTTTTTTTATTTTTATTTTATAAATGAAATGAAAAGTGAATTCATGTAATAGGAGAAAAGGTTTACACTGCAGTGCTGGAAAGATATGTGGCCATGATTTCATGGGGGATTAAATGGAATATAATTGATTGGGTAGGTAGTAGAGTCATGAAAATACCTATTTCTTCCCTATTATATAAACCTTAGCTTCATGGAACGATATGCCATTGAGTAGCCTCTTCATTTGGTGGGAGTTTCACTAGATTCCGAATTTCTTGTGGTTCAAAGTATAAGCTTTTCTCTGTATGAAAGTACTAAAAATAAATATAAACATTTAGAATATATTATAACAGTATTTTGTAAATTGTTGGTAGAATGAATCTCAACTAAAATGTTAATAATAATCATAATAATAACACAAATATAGAGTAGTCGCGGAGACACCCCATTTAAAAAATAAAATAAAATAATTATTCTTGTTGGTAATTTTATAAAAATATAGGGATCTGAATGTTATCATCCATTTTCTATAAATATCCAACACATTCCCGGCTCCACTGTAATCTAATTAACCAACAGAAATCTTGTTGACAAAAATGCTTACGTATCTCTTCATTTCAATGTTTCTCATTCTTCTCCTTGCTCTTCTCTTCAAATTCGTCACTTCTGAGGGTAACTTCAAAAACCCACTTGCATAAATTCATATTCGTTTGTTTAATTCGACAAATTTAAGCTCACTGTTCTACTTTCATTTTCATTTTCATTTTCATTTTTTTTTTCAGGCGATTTTACATTAATTTCAAAGAAACATGTAAAGAAAGAAGAAATTCAAAATAAGGTTTGATCCCGTGTATTGATTTATTTATTTATTTATTCATTTGTAGTGCAATCATCTATCTTAGTTGGCTTTCATTTTTTTTAGTTCATAACTAAGTTTTCATGTAATTTTCTTTCAATTTTTTGTACGTTTTTTTAAATTGGGCAGGTTGTTTGGATTACTGGGGCCAGCCGCGGAATCGGTATGATAATTCTTTTATCCGTATTTTTATTTTATTATCGTTATAGAAAATCGAATAATTTGTGTTAATGGAAACTTTCCTTGTCCATTGTCCATTGTCGTCTTTTTTCATTTATGGTGTAAACACTTCATTTTTCTGGGTTTTTCCTTTTAAATTACTGGTTAGATATATGTTTCTCAAGTTGGTTTATGAATAGAAATTCACAAATATATTGCAAGTCTTGTGCAGCTTTGATTGTACACAATTTTTCTTCTGATTTTTTTGTTGTTGTTGTTGTCATTATTTTGTTCACTGTTATTGTTGTAAACTGGCTAAGGAATTTGTCTCACCCAACATTCAGTGATTATAACGATGAACTATATACTGAAATTGGAATCCTTTTGCTGCCTTTTGAGGTAATAGATATAGATTGTCGTCAAATTTGCTGGCCTATTTGATGCTGTCTGCTGCTTTGACTACAATATCCAAGTTTTATCCTGGAAATTGAAGACTTTTTAATTTTATTTTTTTCATGTATACCCACATACTCCAAATTTTTAAACCAAAACACTCTACCGCAAACCCTGATGTGTTAAAATTTGATCTCAATATTTTTGTGTCATCCCAATAGGCTTTGCCAGCTAAACCAGTTAGTACCCCTAATTCAATTTTTTGTAAATTATCTGATTTCTCTAAGTGGCGGATTTTAGGTGAGGTCCTTGCTAAACAATTGGCAAGTTTAGGTGCGAAACTCATTCTTTCAGCAAGGAATGAAGCTGAATTGGAGCGAGTTAGGAAGCAGTTAGTAGGTACATATCCCTTTTGCAGAAGCTGAGTCTAAGCCTTTGAATCCTTGAAGTGGTTTTCTTTCATGCTTTTTTCATTTTTTTCTTTTTCTCTGAGATGTGGTTGGCATGACTACAGGTAAGTATGCACCGGTCGAAGTGAAGATTTTACCCTTCGATTTGGCATCTAGTGAAGATTCACTCAAGGTGGCTGTAGAAAAAGCAGAATCATTTTTTCCTGATGCTGGTGTCGATTATATGATCCACAATGCAGCTTATGAGCGTCCTGTAAGTGATTTATTCTCAATATGTGACACTGAAACCTTATCAAACAAAAGCATACAGAAGCACACATGTATGCAATGCTGCTAATCACACGTAGTGCTATTAGAATGTGAGATTAGAGGGAAAAAAGGAACTTATCTTTGCCGATTTTGAAATTATCTTCGGGGAGCAAATGGATATGTTGTTGTAATTTCTTCAACAGGTCATGAATATTGTTTTATTCTTTAAACATTGAACAATGGACCTCAAATTCACTACTAATATTGATCTTAAAACACTGTTTAGGTTGATTTTATGATTTTTGCTTCTTGTACAGTAATTGTGCATTTAATATGTTTGTTTAACCCATCTTTTCTAGAACCGATTTTATTCCTTTAACCTATCTGCTCCTTTATTTATTTATTTATTTATTTTTGTGTTTGGCAGAAATCAACAGCTTTAGAATTCCCAGAGGGAAGTCTCAAGGTATTGAGAAATGAATGTGTATCTAGTTTAACATTAGAGACAGTCTCCCACTAACCTGAGTTAGGGAGTGTGTGCTGCCCTTTTAAATTCACCATTTGAATCTGACTACTATGACACATGCATAAAAGTAGAACTTTCTATGATGTTTAATATTATTACTGTTAATCTGTCGTTGTACAATTAATCCTCTGTTTTGGAAATAGGCTACATTTGATGTCAATGTTCTGGGGGCAATATCTCTGACACGGCTATTGGCACCTTTTATGCTGAAGCGGGGAAGGGGACATTTTGTTGTGGTATGTGGATATACATGATAGTTCTTTTGCTAATTTTAATACATAAAATTTTCTCTTCAGAGCCAAATTATTACTTAAAATGTATATTGGGTGGGTATACACTATATCTTGCTGGTGTACACTATGGCTTCGTGCAACTAAATGTAGAATCAACAGAGGTGCCTCGTTTATGAACTGACATGATGAAAGTCACTAATTGGATGCAGTAATTGTCTTGTGGTGCTAATTGATGGAAATGTGTTCTCATTTTTAATAGTTGAATATAAATAATGTTTCCTTCACTTTATCTTTCCTGTTTATTTTTTTGACCATGCCTGAATACTTTTTTTTTTTTTTTTGCTGGTGTTTACTTACACATAATATGCAGATGAGCAGTGCTGCAGGAAAGACACCTGCACCAGGTCAAGCTGTATACTCTGCTTCAAAATATGCTCTGAATGGATACTTTCACACATTGCGCTCTGAGGTGTATATATATATATATATATATATATATAGATGATTTTATCTTCAGGCTGAAAAAATGTGAAGTTCCGTTGTTCATTAATTTGTTCATTGTCCAACTTATATCTTGAACATGTTGCAGGATTCACATATAGTTGAAAAAAAAAGTGATGCAGAATCAAGAACTAAGATTCTTATATAATTTAGGCAATATTTTAACTTTAGCAATTTAAAAATCTGTTATTTGTTTATTTTGGATATGATTTTCTCCCATTTCTTCTTTGTCTCTTTTGCCCAACATCAACATAATTGATGGCCATATTAATGTTTTTATACCACACACGGGGAGAGCATCCAGCAATTCGTTTTTTCTTAGGAAAAACAAAATAATCTTTGTGAAACTCAACAAAATTTATGCTATGTCTACAATCTGCTGTTATGACAATAGTCTTAACAGAATCTCTGTTCTTGATTTTGCCTTTTCAATTCTATTGCCCTTTTTCTTATGGATTAATATCTTGCTGTTGCAGCTCTGTCAGAAGGGGATTAAGGTGACGGTTGTTTGTCCCGGACCAATAGAAACATCAAATGGTACTGGGGAAACAACCTTAAAGGTTTCTTCCGGGGTGAGTTCCTGATGATTATGCGATTAATCCTATTTTTGACTAAGAACAACGTATTTTTTTTTTCCCTTTGACTAATATTATTTGTTCTTGTCCCACCTAGTAGACATTAACCAGAACCATTTTAGTTGATTTAAATTAATATTATCCATTGAGCCGTGTCTGACTCCCCGTTGATAGGATGATGGATAGTGTCAACTACTTTGTATGAGCCAAATGTTGTACAGGAATTAGAAGTGGGGAGATAGGTTTACAAGGATCTAACTGTGAAGAATGAGAATAGTTTAAACAGGTTGACGAAGCGGAAATGTGAAGATAGATGAAACACTAGATTTCAGAGAAAATTCTTAGTTTTATTTTAATGATAACCCGAAATTACCAAAATAAGCAGGTTCAAATTATTATTACATAATAAGATAATGTAAATAAAAAAGAAAGAAAATACAATTGATGGCAAAGAAAAGATGGCACTTAATTCTGACATCTAGACCAATAGAAAATCATGGAAAGTTTCCTAAAATAACAAAAACGGAAACAAATGCAGATTTGAGGGCCTAAATGGCAGAATTTGGTCAACAGATGCAAGTTGTCAATCTTGTTGAAAGCTTTGAAACGACATATTTATGGGCAAAAATCTGACAACGTTTGTGGAAGTTATGTCCTAATAACCAAACCAATCTCATATCCTACATTACAGGCTATCTCACTATGACACCATATCTTCTCATCTATGTGCCATTACTGATAAGTCATTACCTTTATGCATCCTAGTTATAGTGCTTCTAGAGGATGAGTGTGGTATCTGCTGATTATCTTGCAGTCGAGCATTTTTCTTTCTAATGCATTGAAAACTCTTTGACAGAAGCGGGTGTCATCAGAAAGGTGTGCAGAACTGACAATCATTGCCGCCAGCCATGGTCTAAAAGAAGTTTGGATATCAAGCCAGGTATTTCCATTCATGTTAGAAATTCCTTTTAATACTTTTGAGCATTTTATTGTCTCTATTGATTGGCTATATGACTTCTCTCATATAAACAACAATATAATTATTGGAACTATTTTCATACATTTTTAATGTTAATTTGAGATGCATAGGGATATTTTTTTTCACTCCTACATATCCTTGTCATTAATATTGTGTTGTTTTACACGTTGATGTACACTCTCTTTGTTTTGTTCCAAAAGAATGCGAGGCCGGGATTTTACATTTTTATGTTTTTCTTTCAGCCTGTTCTTTCTGTGATGTATTTGGTGCAATACATGCCTACCATTGGATACTGGCTCATGGACAAGGTATTTTCTTTACACTCAATGCATCCTATGAATCATCTGCTTGTTTTATTCCTAGACAATGGAAACATTTTGTTAGGGCAAAACTGAAACTCTGAGTTCGACATTGCTGACTTATAATCTCTCAATTTTGTGTCATATTTTGTGTCATATATAGAGGTATCAAATGGCCCACTTGACACTTTTATTCATGTACAGTGAGTTAGGAGTGGTAATTCGAGTTATCGTATCGTATTCGTGTCGTGTTATATCCGTATCGTGTCAAAACTTATCAACTCAAATCTGACCCATTTAATAATCGTGTTAAGAGATGAAAATTATAACTGACACGATTATTAAACTGTTAAATGGGTTGTAATCGTTTCACCCAATTAATATTTAATATTAATATTTTAATATATTTTTATAATATTTTGATAACATTTTTTCAAATACTAATTATTTTTATTCTAAATATAACTAAATACCTTTTAAAAATAGATAAATATAACTACAAATTTTTTAAAATAAAAAAACTAGAAAATAAATTTATTAAATCATAAATGAGTTAGTACGATATAATTATTCGAATAGTTAATCGTGTCAGAAATGGGTTTACGTATCAATAATTCTAAACCTTAACCTAACACAATTATTAATTGTATCGTGTCGTGTTACTCATTTAATAATCATACCATCTTATCTTAATCCAAAGTCTCAAATTTCGTGTTGAATTCTTGCTGAGTTAGCGGGTCATGTCAAAAATTGTTTACCCTTATCGCGAATTCTGTTCATGTTCTTACATGTTCATGCTCTTCGTTGCCATTGCACTTTTGGTCATATCCCTGGAATTTTAATTCTTATTTTGTATGAAATCTTTTAAAATCACTTGGTAGATTGGCGTGAAGCGAGTAGAAGCCGCTGCACAGAAAGGCGACACTTACTCAATGAGCTTATTGTTTGGAAGGAAAAATAAAGCAGCCTGAATGTTGTTGTTGTCATAGAATGCAAAGACATCTGCAGTTTCTGTTGTTTAGAAAATTCACCGAATTCATAATTGTATGTATTTTTTTATTTGAAATGTACTGAAGAAAAATGACATGTCTACAACAAAGTAGCACATGATTGATGCCTTTGGAAGTGCTTTATAAAAATCGCTTTGGAATAAAAACACTTCCTGTAAAAGGAAATGTCCGAAGATGAATCTTTCTGACCTCAAACAACACTTATATTAAGCAAATACCATAAAACGAACAAAAACTTTTGAAAGCTAGCAAATAGAAAGTGACTGTGTTCATATATATTTATTAAATTCTCTATTATGTGAGCTGGATTTGAATTTTTTTTTTTTGTATTATGTTAAAAGTGTTTAGGATATGTTGATTGCTGTTTTCTAAAAGTTATTTTCATTTACATTTTTTAAAACTGAACAAATTACTTGTTCGAATACTTTACTGGTATAAAATATAAATGACAGGATTAAAATTTATTAGTAAATGAATATATCATTTCTATTAGTCATTTTTCATTGGCACCTATGGAAGAATTGTATTTTTTTTTTCTTAAATATATTAAACGTTTATACACTTTAAAATCATTTAATTTTCATTCATTAATAGTTTATTATATTACATGAATTTATTGAATATAATAAATTTTTTTGTTATAAATATTTTAGTAAATAATCTTTTATCTTAATAATAGATGATAGTAAAATTAATAATATTAATCTTTAAATAAAATTATAATAAATTATGTCAATTACATCCTTCATAAAAAAAATAAATACAATTTTAATTATATAGTATATCCAAAATTCCAAATACTGTTACAAATATTTTATATTTCAAAATGTAGTCATCGAAATAAGATGTGGGTTTTGATATAGATGATGGGTATTTTGGGGTGTGAGAAATTTAAAATAGATATAAAAATAAAAAATGTTAAAAGTGAAGATATTAATTATTTACTTATCAATTTAAATAAATATATGATATTTGATGATAAATTTTTTAATTTCTTCCAATATTTTAATATATATGAAAATTATTTAAAACCAAATGAATTTAAGAGCAATAAAGACTATACCTAAAAGTTAAAAAGGGAAAAAAATGTGAGAAAGATCTTGTGAATATAAATATTAGTTTTTTTTCATATATATTATTATGTGTCACAAAAAATTGAAAAGTTATATTTGTATGAAAAAAAAAAAATCATAATTTTTAACCTTGAGAAGAAGATGGAAATTTGTAGTATATGATTAAATAATAACTTGAAATGATAAGTTTAAAATTTTAGCTAAATTTAGGAGTGGATACATGATTTAATAATATTAAAAATTAAATTAGTTGAAATTTAAACTTTATATATCCTAAATAGCTATCCATTTATGCACAATGCGTTTGTATCTAAAAAGAAGATTAACTACCAATTTTGAAAATTAAAATAAATAAAGACCTTCATTATAATTATATAATAAGAATTGAATGAGTAAAAGAATTATTTTATTATATCTATATATACCTTACATTAAACTACCTCTGCATTATGCTCGCGCAATGGATTAGAGGAGACAATGACATATGGCCGTAGAGATTATCACTGCTTTTTGGCTGTCCTAATCACATAACATAAAGCAAACAGAAAAGTTTTTGACAAAGGTGTGATAATTGTAAATGAAAATTGATTCATTGGTTTTAATTCATTTTTCTTTTGGTGTATGGCATTGAGGTGCAGTAAATTTTATCCAACATGTAAAATGGGAGCATTTTATATTAAATATTAATGAAAAATAAGTAAGTCTTATTCGAAGTTGGAATTATTAAACATATTTTAAAATTTTCTTTTAAAATTAATTGAAATTCCTCCTGAATACGTCGTAAAAAACGACGAGCACGCAAGGCCCTTTTGAATCAGAGGTAGCAGATCAAGAAAGAGCCAAGAGTGTGGAATGGCTGGTTTCCACTCGACATGAATATCCTTAAATCTTTTATTCAGCTGGGTGAAGATGAGAAGAGGAAACAGAATCAATAAAATGGAGATGGAATCAACAGACTGCATCTCTCTTTGACAATCTGACGTGAATCCACAGCCTAGAACTGCTGAAAATGCATTGCATTATTGGTTCCTTGTTTGTTGGCAGGTTCCTGGTGTGCCGAAATTCTAATGGAAGAAAAAAGACACGAGAATTTGTAAGTCACCCTTGAACCTAGAAAATTTACAATTTTAGCTTCTAGAGGAAGGTTTTGGCAAATTTTTGAAAATAGTCACTTTTATTAGTTTATTTACCAAATTAGTAGTATGATAATTAGTTTACTAAAGAAACCAAATAACATATATTTGGACAAAAATACCTTCCTATAACCAAATTAAAAAAAAAAAAAAATTTCTTCTTCTCATCTTCTCATTTTATCATTTATCGTTCTTAATTTTCCTCTTAAAATTTATTTTGAATTCAATAAAGAAGACATTTACAAGTAATTTGAAGTGTTATACATGTTTATTTGCTATATATATATATATATATATATATATTTTCTTTACGATTTTGAGTTGTGTTGAATGAGAATAAGTGACGATTTGTGTAAAAGGGGAAATATGTCACTTCTGCACACACCATGAGCGTGGATTGGGGAGGGGAGAAATTGTGGCGTAACTAGGGGAAAATTGTGGCAGAAATTGTCTCGAGAGTTTGCTCGGAAGTTTTTTCGAGAGATTGGAGTTGTGTTGTTTGGGTGCTTAATTTTTATATTTTGAAAATTTTAGTGATATTTCATAGTTTTAAAATTTTTAGCAGTAATTTTAGAAATTATATGAATATTTTAAAATTATGCAATTTAATCTCTTTGTGAATTTTTACATTTTAATCCATATTCATCACACTTTACAAATTTTTAAATATTCCCTAATAAAATTATGTGGTATTGTCTCACATATATGACTATTATTGTTACAATTATTGTTCATTATAACGGGTTTTGGAAAATTCTACCGAATGAAAAAGAGAAATACATCGGTAAAGAAAAGATTCAACCAATGTGTGTACCCGAAAATATTAAGTATAGAGAATTTTTGGGCTTGCTTTATAACAACTTACATATAAATCCAACACAATACAAGATTAGAATGAGAGTGGTGTTTAGAGAATGTACATACTCGAGTTTTGGACCTTTAGTGCCAACAAACATTACAAATGATTGTGAACTCTAGGCATTCTTAAGCACAAACAATGATCATCTTGTTGGCATGATGTGTTATATTTTGATATTGATCAACATGGATTGCATAGTTGCTGAACTCGTAATAGAAGTGGTAAGCTACAACCGTTTGCTTCTTCTAATGGAAACAACCAAGTTAGCGATACATTGCCTGCAATGCAACCAATAGGTTAGCATGAAACGCATGTGCAACATTATTCTCTATATGTGTATCATCCAGAATCGCATTTCTCTCCATTTCAGCATAATGGAAATGATTACGGCTGATATTCTCCATATCACAATCCTGATTATGCTAGTGATCATTATGACAGTGAAGCAAACATTTAAGAACCAATCATTAAAGAAAGTAATATTCAAGATCTGATCCACCAAGAGACAATTGATGGAGATTATGTGTTTTGTTGTGGTCTAAGTTAGAGTAAAAGTGCAAATGTTGGTGAATATCCCATTCCATTAACATCAACCCATATAAACATGTTGCCTCCAATTCCATCGTTATTCAACACTGCCATTGATGCAACTTCAAGTTTTTCATCCGGTGATGTATGTGTTAGACACATATACAACACCAAGCAATAATTATGCCATCAATTGAGTATGATGGCCTTGAAGAGACATTTTCAGTTCAAAATTTTCAAGCCCACAATAAATCATTTTAAGACAAAATATGTCGTTGATGGATGTAAGTGTTGAGTTTGGGAAATTAAGATTGATATAGGCGCATATTTTTCATTACTCATATTGACAAAGTTCATAGTTGTTGAACTGACCTATTGGAAGATAGACTGTTGGCTCAATTGGCAACACCCAAGGGGGGGGGTGAATTAGATTATTTAAAAATTTTAAAATTAAAATGTATGTAATGCAATGAACTGAATAAAACAGTAGAGAGAGAAAGTAAACATTAGATTATAGTGGTTCAGCAATGTCCGCCTATGTCCACTCTCTTGGCTTTGGCTCACCATCGAGGTTCTACTATCTCTTTGTTTATACGGGTCAAGTGAAACCCAGTACAACTCCTTTTGAGGTAAAGGACAACCTTACACTTGCTTTTTCCCCGGTGAAGAGAAACCCATTACAATTTTTGTTTGATTCGGGTGAAGATACACCCAATACAATTTAGAATGTTAATTCTATCTTAACAACTCTCACAATAGAGCAAATGTATCAATATGCTCGTACAAATGAATTTTCTTTCACAAGAAAGAATAAAAACTTGTTACAATAGAGAGAGAAACATACTATTCACATTGAGAATATTTAGCAATTTTCACAGTAAGCTATGTTGATTCTCTTTGTCTTCTTATTTATTTATTTATTAATATTTATTCTTTTTGTGAAGGCCTTGATGTCCAACGGCTTGATTAAGTGCATTTAATATTAGCCATAAATGTTGCAGAAGTTATCGTTGAGCTTTAAGTTGACAGGAAGTATCGTTCTCTTATGGAAGTGTATCGATCCGTTTGTGCAAAAATTGAATCTGAGTTGGTCTTCAATCACGAGTATCGATCAGTTCTCCTTTACGTATCGATCTGGTTCATTTCATAAATAATTTTTAACTCTCTAGAATTGCAACGTATCGATCTTTTCATCCTGGGTATCGATTTGACCTGCTTTGTAAATATTTTGCAACTCTCTGGAATTGTCATGTATCGATCTCCTTAGCTTAAGTATCGATCTGATATGTTTTGTAAATATTTTACAACTCTCTGAAATTGCCATGCATCGATCTCCTTGGCTCAAGTGTCAATTTGGTCTACTTTGTAAATATTTTACAACACTATAGAATTGTCATGTATCGATCTTCTGAACTCTAAGTGTCGATATTCTCTGAACGTATCAATCTGCTTTAATTGGGTATCAATCCATTTAACTTGGTGATTTCATTTGAAGCTTCTGCCTTTGCGGATATTGATCTCTTCACTTCTTTATATCGACCTTCTTAAAGTGTATCGATATATTTATTAGGGGTATCGATCTGTTTGTCTTGCTAATTTCATCTGAAGCTTCTGCCTTGGCGGATATCGATCTGTTTGTTTAGGGTATCAATCCATTTTCCAAATACGTCGATCCTATATCTTCAAATATCGATCCTGTTAAATTTTAAAAGGCACTTTCACAAAATTTTGTTAAGGCTTATCACAAGCACATTCACACACAATTTACTTGATTCTCAACATGTCTAAATCCATTTTATCATCAGGAATTAACTTGACATTACGATAAACTCAATCATCATCGAAAACACACGATTATATATTAGGATATCATCAATTTCATATTTAAATTTTAACATGATATCATAATGGACATCATCAAGCAAATGGTTGACTAATTGGTGAAGTAGTAAATGATAAGTTTGCAGACCGTGGTAGGATTTATACTCTAGGTAACATTTGAGATAACATACAAACAAAATATGGAGTGTGTGTGTCGTATCAGAAGGCTTAGTTTGCTAAAAAAGCATAACGCATAATGGTTGCTGGAGATCCAAAAGAATAGTTTGCTAAATCGCCTTTGTACTGTCATGTTTTAAAATATATAAACCCAGGTACAACCTTATTGACTTGTTTCAAACTTATGATTTGATAATTCTTTGTTTATAATATAAAATTAACATGTTTTTCATCTGTTCTGTCTAGGTACAATCACCCATATAGAAAGGGATAACATGATAATTTCATGTATTTCTTTATCGCCATCAGTGCATCAATTTGCGGTTTCAGATCTTTTATCATATCGGTTATTGCCATCGAGGACATCTTCTTGAAGGGGATTAGTATATGATTTAGTTTTTTTATTAGACTGCCATAACAGTATTGAGAAGGGATACATACATTGTTTCCTTAATTGTCACATGGATTTTATACATACCACATTTATAGGAATGTGAAGGTGAAATATAAGATGAAATTAAAAAAGATTGATGCATTCATGTCGAGGTATTTTCTTATAGTGAAGGTGTACAAAGTAAGTGAGTTCAATGAATATATGAAAAAATTGAGAGTAATGCATTTAGAAACTACAAATTCAGAGACAAAAGTTGTCTTCTATAGGTGGGCACGATCACATTTTCTTATCTAAAGATATGACATATTAACCACCAACATAGAGGAAAGCATTAACACACTGTTTAAAGACGTATGAACCATTCTTATCGTAACTTTGGACAATTACATTTGTGTTGTGCTGCAATAGTGGTTTTATAACAGAAGAGAGGCAATTGTTACATCTGATGGTAACCTAACTTACGCAGCACAGAAGAAGGTTGACGAGTAAGAAGAGTTGTGATGCAAACAAACTTGGACAACCACGAATATAAGAGGGGGAACTTATACGTGGGCTTGTAAAGACTTAAAGACAATAGTCACAAGATCCATTAAGCTTGCTAAGTGAGCAGATTATAAAATTTAAGGCCAAGCGTTTTAAAGAAGCGTTAAATGTGATGATTCAACAAATTGGTGAAATGACAAATACGTGGGGCCCAACATAAGTCCAAATCAGTATTAAGAAAACCTAGTCACTATGATTAATAGTCTAAAAGTTTCCAATTTCTGATTTAATTGTTTCTTTTTTTGAGTTAAAATTTTGATTTAATTGTTTTCTTTTTAGAGTCAAATTTATGATTTAGTTGTTTCTTTTTCTAATTCAAATTTCTGATTTAGCTAATTTTTTGTTCTGATTCAAAAGAGGAATACCACATGTCAAAATAATATTGGCTCTCTATAGTTTTGGTTAAATTTTGGAACTCTATATAGATGACTAAACACTATACGTTTTTAAGAGTCAAGAATAATATTATAGAGCTATTTTGTATTATCCTTTCATTCTTGAAAGGACTCTTGAATTTATCAAGTTCATTCTTGTAGCGTTAAAGAACAACCAGACTTATCACCTAGATCCTTAAGTGGTTCTTGAGACTCTTGGTATGGCGTCTTCAACTACCATAGTTTTTAGTTCTTTTCTTGTTAGGTAATGGGTCAAGACTCAACAAACTTGCATCTTGAAGATCTTGGGATTCAGTACCACGTTTGGTGTTGGATTTTGTCATGTTGTTGGCTAGATTCATATCAATTGGTATCAGAGTTTATATTTCAAGGAAAGTTTGGATTATCTTTAAGCAATGACTAATTTTGTGAAGGACAAAGCTTAAAGACTTCCAACTTATCCTTGAGATTTATTGTCTCTGCCTAAACTTGTATATTCGACCATCATTCGAAATAGTCATTCTCGGTATGGAAAATAAGTCTCTATGTACAATAGACATGACTGTTTAGGTTCCAGTTCTCGGGTGATTAGAGTGGTTATGGGGCAACAATCAACATAATTTATGGTCCTACTTACGTTTTGATACCACACGGGGTGTGAAATCTCACATCGCTTAGGTAGAGTCTAGGTATATCTTATAAGTGCTCTGCCGTCTTTAACTAGTATAAGACCTGTAATTAAGAACAAAATTATAATACCCCAAAATTTAAACTAATGGCATTTTAGTCATTATACACACGAGGGACAATTTTATCAATTTATAAATTTCATGTCAAGGTGTTGGAAGCCAATCTAATAACTTCGTATTAATGTTTAATTAGCTATTGAGAGTGATTTGATAACAATTTGATAAGTTTAGAAAATGTCTCCTTAAGGCTTTATTCGCGCACTTAACCTTTAAACAAAAATTGACATTGATTGAAAAATTCGATTGATAAACGGTTTATTGATACTAAAAGATAACTCGAATACAATTGATATGAATCAAATTTCAATTAAATCCGAGGTCAGATGAGAGAGAATCGAAGCCAACTTCATTTATCTTCATTTTTTTTAGGGAAAAATGAGTCATTATATCACATTTTAATCTATATTTGAGTTGGGCAGAAACAAAAAACAAGCCATTTCTTCTTCTTCTTTCCGTGGGTGTCATTTTGCTCTCGTTTTAATTTTTTCTTCAATTTCCTCCAAATTACTCATTTTATAACCGATTAAAGTCTCATTTCTTGTTGCTAATCAAACATACTCAACACGGCCTACACTCTAGGAACTTTGTTTAATCGATTTGGTTGACGATTAAGCCACGAGGAGAGTAGAGTCACTATTTATGATTTAAGAATTTTCACAATTACTCGCAATTCGGATGTCTTAGAGTTAAATTGACCACTCGGTATGATTTTCAATATTGTTGTCATCATATTTTTACATTTCAAATAATTTTTCGATAATAGTACTGTTCATTAAAGACATTTTTTCGATTATGCTTATTAGGCTAGAATTAAACTGATTAGCTGTTAGATTATGTGAAATTAAATTTTGTCGGAAGATATGAATAGTAGCAATAGCGTTTGCGCTTCATTTAGATTTTGAAATAATGTATTATCGTATGGAATTGGTTAATAATAGTTAGTTAAGTATAATCGACACCTCGAGTATTAATCATTAGATTCGGATTGTAGAAAAAAATAGAATTAAAAAAAAGGGAAACCTTTTTGTATATCAACGTCATAATTAAATTTTAAACATGTGTACTTCAATTATTATGTTAATAATTAGTATAAATGTGTTATAGATACGCCGAGAGAGCGGCCATCCAGTCCTTAGTGATCGGACTTCTGTTCCGTTTTTGGCAACACTTGTGAGTGAATATTTATTTTTTAACTTATTTCTATTTAAGTTTAAAGTATTTATTGAGTATTAATTGTCAAATTCATAGCAAATAAATTGATTTATATTATATTTTATATGAAATATGAGATTTACTTTGAGCCATATATATTGTTGTGAAGGAGTTGTTGAAATACTGATTTTGATGTCAGGAGGTGGCCATTGTGTTTTAATTGTGACATACTAATTTTGAGAAATATGTATATACATTATACTTTATATGGAATATGAGATTTGTGTTTCTGATCTTATGTTAGCCGTTATTTCAATTTTTACTTAACCTTAGCTAGGAGATATAAGGGGAGGAGTTTTTGTGCTGGGAAAGCACTTTTTGATTTGTATTCTATAAAGGTACTAGTACATGTGAGAAGTAAGGACGAAGGACGGTCTGATATATGACCTAAAATATGTACACATCCTTGCATATTTCTTTGTTTTCATTTGACTCTTTGAGATTAAAATTCTGGAATTATAATAGTATGCAATAGATGTCCTATTAGTATGATTTATATCTAAAATTGATTTTTAACTTTAAACATATTTTATGTCAAAACTGAAGTTACTTAAAATTTATTATTTTTCTATCATTTCAGTATCCACTCATTGAGTTTTCCCTAAAACTCACCCCACCACAGTTTTCAGTGATTACAGAACTCACTTTTAGGTAAGGATTCTTGAAGATGTTCATGAATAACATAAGTATTCTAGATTCTTCATGCAGTTACTTAGGAATTAATGTTTTTGTCTGTTTTGTACATTGAGCACAACTCTTAATTATGTATACATATTATGGCTTTCTTTTATATATTTTTGTGCATATTGATATTTGTTCATATATTATTCTGTATATGAGTGTCTGGCATAGTATTGATGGGCATGAAGCCCTTTATATATGTTTATGAATTCATGTATATGATTGTATTTATCTGCATTATAGGTTTACATGTTGAGGTTTTGTTTGAGGCTTATAGAGGTAGGATATCCCTACCTTTATGTCGCCATGATACCGATTATCGATGTGTGATAAAGTGGTATCAGAGCATGGTCTAGGGGTCGGTGACTGTAAGTAAAGTGTAATGCATTGCATGTGTAGTATGTCTAGAATACTTCTGCGCGAGGTGTTAGCTCTTTGAGTATTTGGATAATCTAATGCATCTTTTTTTTATAGATGTCATAGAATAAACTATAAATTATCTGATTTGTACTTCTATATCTTAACAGCTAAATTATGTCTTCTCGAAATCAAAATTTCTCCAATAAAGACTAAAGAATTTCTTCTTTAGACCAAAATTTGTCTAGGCTTTTAGTGTCACTTGTTGGGGTTTAGGATCGAGTAGGTAAATGACAAGGTAGATGACGAGGTAAGGGATGAGATAAAGGTCGGGGTAGAGCTAGAATCCAAGAATCTAAAGTGCCAAATAAGAGAGTGGATGATAGGTACATGATAGATTTTGCTGAGGGAATGTAGATAACTTAGCATGCTGTAGAAGTGCTAGTAAACCTGGTTTTTCAACAACATCAGCAATAGGCTCAGGTTTATCCTGTTTAGCCTCATCTAAAAATTCAACAACCTGTTCAGGCTTCTATTGAGCGAGGGCAAGGGTTAGTGGTGACCTTGTAAGATTTTTGAAAGGCGCACTCATCGACTTTCACAGGGGTTGAAGTAAGTCTAGATCCCAATGGGTTTGTAAAAGAGTAGCACCAATGTATCCCCTTGGAATGCTCACCAGCGAGATCAGTGGAATTTGTAAGTTTTAAGTTGAAAGACATGACTTATGCTTGGTATATGTCCTTCGTGTAGAGGAGGAGTATTACAGAACCCTTCCTATAATGGACAGAGTTCAGTGAAGCTTTCCTTGCCTGTTACATGCCGAAGAGTATCAGAGATGTTAAGGTAAAGGAATTTGAGCACTTGGTTTAGATAGAGAATATGTCGGTAACAGAGTATGATGCACAGTTTACTCGTTTGTCTTGCTTTGCTCCACATCTGGTGAGTATGGAGCATATGTGAATAAAGAGTTTTGTTGATGGGTTGCAGAACTATTTATTCAAATCAGTGCAAGTCACAGAGACTATCACATATACTCATGCTTTAAATTCAGCACTCCAATTTTAATTGAGAGCTAAGGAGCAACGGGCTAAAAAAGAGTCCTAGAAAAAGGCTAGAATAGAAATTTTTGAGAGGCTGCGACAGGGTGGCCAAGCAGGTTCATGTAGTGAGCCTAATCTTAGGGGCTTTATTTCAAGAAAGGAGACTCTGATGTTTAAGGGTCTGAGCAGAAGAGAGGACCGAAATTCTCATCAACAAGCTACATCGTCTGTCTTGGTAGCCAAGCCTAATATACTTGTGTGTTCAAGGTGTAGACGCCCTCATTTCAAATTATGTAAAAGGGAGACAAGTGCTTGTTTTAGATGTGGTCAGATCAGTCATATGGTTAGAGATTGTCATGTTCCACCTGTTCAACCCTTTTATACTTAGCAAGTAGCATCATCTTAGCCAGGACCTTATTCAGGAAGGGGTTATATAGGTAGAGGTCAACCATCCAGTGAGAGAGGACAACAATCAGTTAGTAGAGGTCAATTATTTACCAGTAAAGGCCAGGCAAGATTGTTTGCATTGACTCTTTAGGATGCTCAAGCATCAATTATGGTTGTGATAGGTATTCTTTCCATTGAGACTATTGATGTTAGAATTCTGTTCAACCCGGGGGCAACTCATTCTTTTATTTCTCCATATTTTGCATACTGTCTTGGCAAAGAGATTATAACCCTCGATTCACCTTTAGTTATGTCTACTCCCGTGGGAAATGCGATATTAGTTTCTAATATTATAAAATCTTGTGCCATTTCTATTAGAAAGCATTTATATCTTGTTAATCTGATCTTGTTAGAGATTTTAGATTTTGATGTGATTTTAGGTATGGATTGGTTGTTTAGATATCATACAACAATAGATTGTAGGAAGAAAACTGTCACTTTTTCAATTCTAAATGATCTAGTTTTTGAAGTTCAGGGTGATAGAAGTGAAGTCTCTAATAACTTGATCTTAACTATCGATGAGGGTAGACTACTTAGTAAATGATGTATTTGGTACTTAGCCTTTATTCGATATATTGATTACTTATTTGATCAACTGAAGAGAGCTTGGTGCTTTTCGAAGATAGATCTATGTTCTGGGTATAATCAGCTCAGAATTAAAGGTGAAGACATCCCGAAGACTGCTTTTTATACCCGATATGGATATTATGAATTTTTAGTGTTGTCTTTTGGACTTACTAATGCTTCTGCCGCCTTTATGAACCTAATGAACCAAGTCTTCAAGCATTTTTTGGACCAATTCATAATAATTTTTATTGATGACATTTTTGTGTATTCTTCGGATACTAAGAACACGAGATGTATCTTCGTATTATTCTTCAAATTCTCAGAAAACGCAAGCTATATGCGAAGTTTTCTAAATGTGAATTCTAGTTATCGGAGGTGGTTTTCTTAGGTCACATCGTAATGAAAAATAGAATTTACGTTGATCCTAAGAAAATTGAGTCCTTGCAGAAATGGTCTCGCTTAGCTAGTATGAAGAAAATTAGAAGCTTTTTAGGCTTGAAGGGGTATTATCGAAGGTTTGTAGAGAATTTTTTCTGAATAGCATCACCGTTGACTCGACTCACTCAGAAAGACGTAAAGTTTATATGGTCGGAGGCATGCGAGGAAGCTTTTTAGAAGCTTAAGAATTGTTTGACTTAGCACCTGTTCTTACATTATCCTCTAATGGTGGTGGATTTACTGTGTATTATGATACCTTCAAGGTAGGTCTTGGGTGTGTATTGATGTAGCCGAGTTATAGCTTACGTGTCCAGGCAGTTAAAAAAATATGAGCAGAATTATCCTACGCATGATCTTGAGTTGGCGGCAGTTGTGTTTGCACTGAAGATATGAAGATATCATCTTTATTGTGAAACCTTTGAGATATACACGAATCACAAAAGTCTCAAGTATATCTTTGATCAAAAAAACTTGAATTTGAAGCAGAGACGATGGTTGGAGTTGCTTAAGGATTATGACTGCACGATTCATTATCATTTAGGAAAAGCTAATGTGGTAGCCGATGCCTTAAGCAAAAAATTTATAAGTAGCTTCTCTCATATCTCAGGTGGTAAAAGGATATTGACTAAGGAGTTGCACACGTGTATAACTGATGGTGTTGAAATTCGAATTTCTGAATTTGGAGTACTAATTGCTCAGGTGCATATAAGATCTGTCTAAGTGGAGGAAATTAAAGAAGCTCAGGTTTCGATTGTGTATATAGATGAAAAGAATAAGTGTATCGAGCAAGGTAGAGGCGATGACTTTAGAGTAGATGACCATGCAATCTTGAGATACCAAAATATGATGGTAATGCCAACAGTACAAGAACTCAGGAATCGACTTCTGAAGATAGCTCACACTTCCTCTTATATAATGCATTCGGGAGAAACAAAGATGTATCATGATCTGGAGTAGATTTATTGGTGGGAATGCATGAAGAAAGATATTACTAAATTTATGGCCAAGTGTTTGACCTGCTAGTAGGTAAAAGCGGAACATTAGAAACCATCATATATACTTCAGAGTTTGAATGTACCCGAATGGAAGTGGGATAAAGTGACCATGGACTTCATTGTAGGCCTTCCTCGCACATCTAAAGGATATGATTCTATATGAGTCATCGTGGACAAATTGATGAAGTTAGCCCATTTCCTTCCTATTAAGACCACCTATACTGCTTCTCAGTATGCCCGGATTTATCTAGATCATATAGTTTCTTTGCATGGTATACCTATTTCTATCATTTCAGACAAGGGTTTTCAATTTAAATCGAAGTTCTAGTAGTCCTTTCAAGAAGCTTTAGGCACTCAACTCTATTTCAGTATTACATTCCATCCTCAAATAGATAGACAATCAGAAAAGACAATTCAAACTCTAGAAGATATGTTACGGGCATGTGTGATTGATTTTGAGGGAAGTTTAGATCAGCACTTACCTTTGATTGAATTTGCTTAAAACAACAGCTACCACTTGAGTATACAAATGGCACCATTCGAAGCTTTGTATGGTCGAAAATGTAGATCTTCAGTTGGGTAGTTTAACCTTGGAGAACACAAGTTACTAAAGCCAGATTTGATACAAGATACTATAGAGAAAGTTAAGGTGATGCGGGAAAGAATCATGATGGCTCAGAGTGGGCAGAAATCATATGCTGATCATCGGCGGTGAGATTTAGAGTTCAAGGAGGGGGATTGTGTATTTATGAAGATTTCTCCTTTTAAGGGAGTTATGCAATTTGATACAGGATACTATAGAGAAAATCAAGGTGATACGGGAAAGAAACATGATGGCTTAGAGTGGGCAAAAATCATATGTTGATCATTGGCGGCGAGATCTTGAGTTCAAGGAGGTGGATTATGTATTTATGAAGATTTCTTCATTTAAGGAAGTTATGCGATTAAACAAGAAGGGCAAGTTGAGCCCGAGATATATTGAACATTTCCAGATTCTCCGACGAGTTGGGGGTAGGGCATATGAGTTAGCTCTTCTGTCTAATATGGATAAGATACATCCTGCTTTTCATGTATCCACGCTGAGGAGATATCTCCATAATGAGTCGCACGTCCTTGAACTTCAGACAGTAGAATTAGATAAAAATTTGTCATATCAAGAATAACCTGTGACTATAATAGATAGAGAGGTGAGAAAACTTTGATCGAAATGGATTTCTTCGGTGAAGGTCATCTGACAGCATCACAAGTGTAGTGAGGTAACTTAGAAATTAAAAGATGTTATGAGAAAGAAATTTCCTCTCTTATTCAAAGATGAAGGTAAATATTTCTGAATTCTAATTGAAAATTTTAAATTTGAGGACTAATTTCTTTTAAGGTGGAAAATTTAAACCAATGATATTTTAGTTATTTTGTACACGAGGGACAATTTTATCATTTTATAAATTTTATGTTAGGATGTTAGAAACCGAACTAATAATTCTGTATTAATGTTTAATTAGATATTAGGAATAATTTGATAATAATTTGATAAATTTAAAAAATTTATAGAATCTTTATTGATAATAGCCTTTAATAGAACCTTTATTCTTGGTTTTGCTTTTTCAATTCTATTTTCCTATTTCTTATGGATTAATATTTTGCTCTTACAACTCTGTCAGAAGGGGATTAAGGTGGCAGTTGTTTGTCCCGGACCAATAGAAACATCAAATGGTAGTGGAGAAACAACCTCAAAGGTTTCTCAAGGGTGAGTTCCTCGTGAATATGCAATTAATCCTATTTTTGACTAAGGACAACACTTGTTTTTTTAATTTGACTAATATTATTTGTTCTTGTCCCACGTAGTAGACATTAACCTGAACTATTTTAGTTGATTTAAATTAATATTATTCTTTGAGCCGGGTCTGACTCCCCGTTGACAGGATGATGGATAACGTCAACTAAATTTGTATGAGCCAAATGTTGTATAGGAATTATGAGTGGAGAGATAGGTTTAAAAGCATTTAACTCTGAAGAATGAGAATATTTAAACAGGTTGACGAAGTGGCAACGTGAAGATAGATGAAACACTAGATTTTAGATAAAATTCTAAGTTTTATTTTAATGATAATGAATGAGGGAATACGACTTGGGTTTTGAGGCCTTTGTTATACTTGATGCTAAATAACCCAAAATTACCAAAATAAGCAGATTCTAATTATTATTACATAATATGATAATGTAAATATTGATGGCAAAGGGAACATAACTGATGATTCTCAATTCTGACATCTAAACAAATAGATAAAAATCACGGAAAGTTTCCTAAAATGACAAAAACGGAAACAAATACAGATTTGAGGGGCTAAATGGCATGATTTGGCATTACTCCAATGAACATTATGGTCAACAGATGCAAGTTGTCAATCTTTTTAAAAGCTTTGAAACGGCATATTTTTGGGCAAAAATCTGACAACCAATCTCATATGTGGAAGTTACGTCCTAATAACCAAACCAATCTCATATCCTACATTACAGGCTATCTCATTCTGACACGATCTCTTCTCGTCTATGTGCCATTAATGATGATTCATTACCTTTATGCTTCCGAGTTGTAGTGCTTCTAGAGGGTGAGCGTGGTATCTGATGAATATCTTGCAGTTGAGCGTTTTTCTTTCCAATGCATTAAAAACTCTCTGACAGAAGCGGGTGTCATCAGAAAGTGTGCAGAACTGATAATCATTGCCGCCAGGCATGGTCTAAAACAAGTTTGGATATCAAGCTAGGTATTTCCATTCACGTGAGAAATTCCTTTTAATACTTTGAGCATTTTATTCTCTGTTGATTGGCTATGTGACCTCTCTTTTATATACAACAATATAATTATTGGGACTATTTCCATTTTTAATTTGAGGTGCATAAGGATTTTTTTTTTTCACTTCTGCATATCTTTGTCATTGTTATTGTGTTGTTTTACACGATGGTGTACATTCTCTTCGTAAGAATGTAAGGCCAGGATTTTACATTTTTGTGTTTTTCTTTTGGCCTGTTCTTGCTGTGCTGTATTTGGTGCAGTACATGCCGACCACTGGATACTGGCTCATGGACAAGGTATTTTCTTTACCCTCATTGCATCCCATGAATCGTCTGCTTTGTTTTATTCCTAGACAATGGAAACATTTTGTTATAGTATAACTGAAACTCCGAGTTCAACATCGTTGATTTAAAACTTTCAATTTTGTGTCATACGTAGAGGTATCAAGGGGCTCACTTGGCACTTCTAATCATGTACCGTGAATCCTGTTTATATTCTTACACGTTCATGCTCTTCATTGCCTTTGCACTTTTGGTCATTTCCTTGGAAATTTAACTCTTATTTTATATGAAATCTTGTGAAAATGATCGGCGTGAAGCGAGAAGAAGCCGCTGCACAGAAAGGCGACGCTTAATGAGCTTATTATTTGGGAGGAAAAATAAAGCAGCCTGAATAACTGTTGTGGTCATACAATGGAAAGACATCTGCAATTTCTGTTGTTTTAAAAAAATTCACTGTATTCAAGTTTTTTTATCTGAAATTGAGATGAAATTAGCACATGATTGATGCGTTTGAAAGTCCTTTATAAAAATCCCTTTGAAATAAAAACACTTCCTGTAAAAGAAAATGAAAGAGATTTCTGATAAAGCAGAGGTGGTTCTTCAAAGATCACTACTAAGAGTCTTACTGATCATACATCAGTTATATTAAACAAATCCCATAAAACAAACAAAAACTTTTGAAAGCTAGCAATAGAAAGTTTCAGTCTTCATATATATATATATATATATGAATCATCTATTCGGTGAGCAGTATTTGAAATTAATTTTTTTTATTATGTTAAAAAAATTAATACTACGTTGATTATTGTTTTCTTAAAGTTATTTTCATTTATATCAGGTATCGATAAATTGGTATTGTGATGGCATAGAGAGAGGGATATCCTATCCCTATAAGCCTTAGATAAAAATTTGTACATATAATATAATGCAGAAAAATATCAATCATATGCATGAACTTATACACATATACTAAGGGCTCTATGTCTATTAACATCATATCAGACATATACCAAAATAATCATAACCAAAGAATATATGCACATATATATACAAAAATCACATTATAATGTATACATATTATCGAGCGTTATGTCCAATATACAAAACAAACAAAAATAAATGACTCTTAGATGACTGCATGGGGAATCTGAAATTTCACTGCTCTTCACGAATATCTCATAGAATCTTCAACTAAAAGGAAATTCTACAATTACTAAAAACTGTGGTGGGTGAGTTTTGGAGAAAACTCAATGAGTAGATACTGAAATGAAAATTTTAAGTAAATTCAGATTCGACATAAAATATGGTTTAAAGTTAAAATCAATTTAAAACAGAAATCATATTAATAGAACATCCCCTGCATATTATAATAATTTTCAGAAATATCATTTCAAATAGTTATATAAAAATATAATAACATACAAGAATGTATACAGATTTCGGGTCAGATGTTAGACTGCCATTCGCCCCCTATTTCTCACATGTACCGGTACCTCCACAGAGAACAAATCAAAATGTACTTTCAAAACACATAAACTTCCCCTTTATGGTTTTTAGTTAGGGTTAAGTAAAAATTAAAATAAAGGTTGGTATACTATCAGAAATATAGAAATCAGAAATAAAACATAATTCAAAACACAATAACCTCCTCCTAGCCTTAAAAACAATATCTCAACAACTCTTCCATAACAATATGCATATATAGCTCAAAGTAGGTCTCATTTTCCATATAAAGCAGAATATAAATCAATTTATAAATAAATTATTCCTTATTTCGAAAAACATTAAGTTTTATAAAATAATTTTTAAAGAAATAAAAAATATGTAAAAATTAACTCACAGGTGGCGCAAACAACAGAACAGAAACTCGATCACTGGGGGCTGGATGGTTGCTCCCTCGGCGTATCTATTAGACATTTATATTAATTGTTAACATAATAATTAAAATATACATGCTTAAAATTTAACTATGGCATTAATGTACAATAAGGTTTTCCACCATTTTTGAATTCAATTTTCTTTTACAATCAGAATCTAACGATTAATAATCGAAGTGTCGATTATATTTAATTCATTATTACTAACTGATTCCGTACGATAACACATTATTTCAAAATCTAAATCAAGCGTAACGATACTGTCACTATTTATATTTTCTGACAAAATTTAATTTTACTTAATTTAATAACTAATCGGTTTAATCTTAGCCTAACAAGTATAATCTACAAAAATTATCTGGAATGAATATTAATTTCGTCATGAACAATATTTTTCAGTATGAATTGTAATTTTTGTCATCAATAGTATCCCGTAATAAATAGTGAATTATCAAAAAATACATAAATACGATAATAACAAAGCTAGAAATCATACCAAGGGGTCAATTTAACCCTAAAACGTCTGAATTGCAAGTAATTTTAAAATTTTCTAATTTGTGAATAATAGTACTATTCTCCTTCCGGCTTAATTGTTAACCGAATCACTCAAACGAAACTCCTAGAATATAGCTCGTGTCGTGTACGTGTGATTTGTAGTAAGAAACGAAACTTTAATCCGTTGGAAATAGAGTAATTTGAAGAGATTGTTTTTTTAAAAAAAAGAATAAAACAAGACAAGGAAGCTACTGGAAATGAAACGAGTGCCCCCTAATTGCTTCTTGATTAATTTAAATGAAAATGAAAATTTAATAAAATAACTATTTTGCCCTTGAAAAAAAATAAGAAGAAATTTAATAGTAAGAGTAAATACGTCATTTATAATTTTCTTATACATATATTATGTTCTACACTTTGATTCTCTTTCATCAAACCTCGAATTTGACTCAAATCTGATTTATATCAATCATTATTGAGTCATCTTTCCGTAGAAATAAACCGTTTATTAATTAAAATTTTTAATGAACATTAATTTTCTTTTACAGATTGGGTGGGCGAATAGAGTTTTAAGAGAAAATTTTCTAAACTTAATAAATTGTTATCAAATCACTCACAATAGCTAAGTAAATATTAATATAAAGTTATTTATTCAGTTTTCATTATCCCAATATAATTTATAAAATGACAAAATTACTCTTAGTGAATAAAATGACTAAAATATCTTTAATTTAAATTTTGAGTATTACAATTTATATTTTTTAAAAACAGACAAATTACTTATTCCATTACTTTATATATATATATATATAGAATATAAATGACATCATTAAAATTTATTAATCATAAAAATTATGATCGTATCACTTCTATTAGTCATTTTTCATTGGCTGTTATGGAAGAATTGTATTTTTTTTCTTAAATTTATTAAATAATCTCTACACTCTAAAACTGTTTAATTTTCATTAATTAATAATTTATTATATTAAATGAATTTACAAAGATAATAAAACTTTTTTGTTATAGATATTTAAATGATCAATATTTTATCTTAATAATAGATGATAATAAAATTAAAAATATTATTTTTTGAATAAAATTAGAAATAAATTCAAATATAGTTTACATATATTTTATATATTAAAATGTAGTCATCCACCAATAACTAAGATGGTGGGTTTAGATATAGACTGCCGGTTTTAGAGTATGAGAAATTTAAAATAAATATAAAAATGAAAAAAGTTAAAAAGTTAAGAAATTAATTATCAGATTAAGTAAATATATGAAATTTAATGATAATTTTTTTTAATTTGTTCCAATATTTTAATATATATATATATATATATAAGAAGATTAATCACTAATGTCATTTAAAATCAAATAAATTTTAAGAGTTATAAAGAATATACCTAAAAGTTAAAGAAAAACAAAATGTGAGAAAGACCTTGTCAATATAAATATGAAAAAATTAAAAGTTTTCATATATACATATATATATATATATATTATGTGTCACAAAAATTAAAAAGTTATATTTGTATGAAAAACAAAAAACAAATCATAATTTTTATGCTTGAGAAGATAGAATTTATAGTATATGATTAAATAATAACTTGAAATAATAAGTTTAAAATTTTAGTTAAATTTAAAAGTGAATACATGATTTAATAATGTTAAATATTAAGTTAGTTGAAATTTGAACTTTGTATATCCTAAAAATGAATAAACACCTTCATTATAATTTTATTTTGAGAATTAAATGAGTAAAAAAAAATTATTTTATTATATCTATACAACAAGCTAGATGCAACCACATTGATAAAAATTCTCTTGTTTTTATGATTTTCGACCTAATTTTTCTTATTTTTCACCTACACCGTCATCTTACTGTTGTAGGCATCATCCGTCGTCCACTTTCTGAACCATATCCCTGCAGTATGCTCATGCAATGGAGCAGAGGAGATACTGACATGTGAACTTAGAGATTATCACTGCTTTGGCTGTCCTAATCACATAATATAAGCAAACAGAAAAAAAAAAAATTAAGTGAAATTCCTCCTGAATACATCATAAAAGGCGACGAGCACAGAAAGGACTTTTGAATCAGAGGAGGCAGATCAGGAAAGACAGCAAAGAGTGCGGAATTGCTGGTTTCCACTCGACATGAATATCCTTAAATCTTTGATGCATCTGGTTGAAGATGAGAAGAGGAAACAGTCAACAAAATGAGGATGGAATCAACAGACTGCATCTCTCTTTGACAATCTGATGTGAATCCACAGCCTAGAACTGCTGAAAATGCATTGCATTATAGGTTCATTGTTTGTTGGTAGGTTCCTTCTGTGAGAAAATTCTAAGGGAAGAAAAAAGGCATGAGAATTTGAAAAGTCACCCTTGAACCAAGAAAATTTACAATTTTAGTTCCTAGAGGAAGGTTTTAATAAACCTGCAAGTATCAATTCTGATTCTTTCAAAACATTTGAGGCTCAACTTGAATTAGCAGAACAGCACAGATTTCATTCCCTCTGTTGAATGATTGTCCTCCCATTATCATATCCTTGGAGTCATACTAAAATACATATCAATTTCATCTCAAATCCAAAGTGGGTTTAAGAAATATACAAGAAAGAAACACAAAAATACAATTACAAACTGAGGTGAAACCAATCAGCAAACTTAAAATTTTATGGAAATCTGTGAAAAATTAGAGCAACAGCTTCAGCCTACCACCACCAATCGTTGCTTCTGATAACCACTTGAGAACCGTTAATTTCAATTTTTAGTCTTCAATGCAGTTGATAATTTCAAAAAATAATAAATAAGAGAAACTTGTTACATTATCAGTAAACAGTTGACGATCTAGTAAATTCATGGACATTAATTAGAAGCCCCAATACATTCCACCTAAGTAAACAGTTCACGATCTAGTAAATTCATGGACATTATCCACCAAGATCCGGTAGGGTGGGCCCAATGCAGTGTTGTGCTTGAAGAAAAGCGCCGGAGAAACATTAGGCCAAATTCAGACACCCAAACTAAAATTACAAAAGTAAACTACTAATACATCAAGTCTTTTTTACCATTTATGTTCTTTAAAAGAAATTAAAGAAAAATGAATAAATAAAAGCTTACACGTTTCTGGGAAGATTTTTTCTTGGCTAGGTTTTTCTGTTGGGATTCAGAATTTCTTCCTTGTAACTAAAGACAATAAATAAAAACAATCAAAACAATCAATATAATGGATACAACAATAATAATATAGTGAGTTAAAAGGTTAAAATGAAATTACTTCTTAGTCGCTTTTTGGTGATGATCTTCCTCGTCCCGGCAAATTTAGGAGCCTTTTTGGGCTTTCCCCGTAAATTCAAATTAAAAATCAAAATAAATTTTATCTATGGTATAAAAACAAAATCAAACACACAGTACATGTGCTTAACACTATTATTTCTTGTACTATGATCTTGTAGGTATGTGATTAAAAATATCATTATCCTATTCTCCCTGCCAAGTATTGATGGAACTAAGCATTATGGCGATTATCGGAGATGCTTAACAGTATTAATTGATGCCAATTTATTGGAATATTTAATAGAAGTTTTTGATCAATAATTGAATTTAAATGCCTATCACGAACAAGGTAACAAAAACTCATCCATCACCATCTAAGTAGCTTGGAAAAAAAAAATCTAGCATTCTTGATCAATTAGTTTAACATAAATTGATAAATTGGCAGAAATCTTTGATGGGACCATTGGCTAAACTCCAAAAAATTATAATAAGAAAAAAAAAAGACTCATTTTTCTTTTAAAACCAGTCACACTTAATAATAATCTACTTACTATTAAGTTTGTGGTTCATGTTTGATAACCGGTACAATATATCAATATAAACATATGCACTTGAGGATCGAACTCTTCAACATTCGATGGGTATTTATTGTATACATAATATGGGTTTGATCCAAGCCCACTTAGATATTGGATTGACCTTACCTAAATTCGTTGGGCTTTTACTATATATTCAATTGTTTAGGTTAGAAACATATACTGTTTACATTCTTCAATGGACTCTAATTACATATGTTCGTTGGGCTTTTATTATATATTCAATTGTTTAGGTTAGAAACATATACTGTTTACATTCTTCAATGGACTCTAATTACATGTGTGAGTCAAGTAAGAAAAACCTATAAAGAGCGTCGTATATTCCCTATCATAACCACAAGCCTAGTTAGGACTAACGCTCTTAATCTAAAAGCTGTAATTATGAAGGGTGAGTATACAACTATACTCAAAGAGTAAATATATACATATATCTATATACATATATGCACACACACTTCCAAGTTTTCAGATATCAAGGTTTCATTATTAGTATGCTCAAAGTACACACACACGCACACACACACATATATATATATATATCTTATGTACAACAAATAACTGTAAAATAATTTATTGGTCTGTATTTAATTTAAAACCTGGAAACTGAGCTAGCCATACTATCTCGACCGTTATCTTGGCCGAGGTAATGTTAAAATCTATTAATAAACTTGTTATGCATAAAATCATATGCAATGCTTTTTGATAAAATAATTATTCCTTTCTTTGCTTGTAAAACATGCATTTATAATTATCCATCTTACTGATTTTGGCCCCGAGTAATCACTTGGTGATAAAGTGATTGTCCTCGTTATAACCGTCAAGTTTAAGAGATCCCTATCAAGCTGGCAGGACTTTCCATAGGATCTCTATAACAGCACGTACATGCTCGACACACAGTGGACTTATCATGACTTATCCCCCTTATACAGCCCCATTGCGGCTCCATTCACCTACGTGGCCTCTCATAGTTCTATCCATAGGTTACCTCCTTGTATATATAGTAAATAATAGACAGGCCCAAAGGCCATATCATAATATTCGGCCTTAGGCCTCATTACCAATATACATGCCTTAAAATAATTCATTTCCAAAACAGTGGTGTAATCATGTAAACTAAAACTCGGCCTTCACGGCCATAACATTTTCAAACAATGTTCACAAACATATAATCCAAATTCAGCCTTCTCGTCCATTTTATGCATGTATATCAAGTAAAACTTTAACAGCAGACCACAATGTTTAAACCATCCAAATATCATGTAAACAACAGTAAATAATTTTATTTTAACCTTTCAAAACACTTGTTTAATATGCAAGCATACATATAAATATCACATGCATTCTATTTACATAATTGTGTATGTATAAATTTACTCATTGTAAGGGGAAGGTAATCACTCCCACTACGTGTCCTCGAGTCCCCTCGACATTTCGCTTGGATTTTCGAAACCTAGTTTCACACATACATATCTTAAATAAATTCCACGTCCTTAATTAATTATACTTATATGCATAAAAATGGAATGTTCATAAAGAACGTAGCTAAATATTCTTAGTTGACACACGACACATTCACGAGGCTTAACTAACAAGCCATTTATCCGATTTCCAATAATGAAATCTTATTGCCATTAACATTCCAAATTCCACCTTTACCTCTAAAATGACTATACATATCCTTAACAACATTCAACACGTACACATCTTCATAAACTTCTATTTACTATAGTTCTACATGAATCTATATTTTTGACAAATAAAATTACAATTATTTCAATGATAAATCAGCACATATTCAATGTCATATTCTTCTAATTATCACTCTAAAACACAAGTCTATGTTTCTTATGCATAAATTAATGAAATTTTTAAATTTGTATTTTCGTCTAAAACAAATATACACGTTCTAAGTAATATTCAACACATATACTATCACCATACATCTCCAATTCACCAAAAATTAACATAAATTCCAGATTTTCTACGCGAATATAAGCGAAAAATTTTGGATGAACAGTAACCTCAACATTTTAACATTCTCAAAATCGTAAAATCATGACTATAAGGGGTTAATAGGCTTGCCGGTACTCCGTAGAAACTCTTAGAAACCTCGATTAGTCATTTAATCGAAAAATTCCTAATTTTGATTTGAAACCCATTTTTGATCCTCGCCGATACTTACTTCTCATAACTCATAATTAGTACAAATGTAAAGAGGAGAGGATGAAGAGTCATTTGGTGGCGGAAATTTGACAGAACATTGGAGAAATGAAGAGAAATAGAGAGGGAGTGAAAAACCTAGAGAGAGAATATTTTATATTTTTTAGAGAGAGGTGTAGAAAAACAAGTGAGGGCTTTGATATATATAGAAAAAGGGGTGAAAAGACCAAAATACCCTTAAAATATTTGAAAATTCCTCAAAAACTCCTTTTTTCCATCAAATTGGTTAACCTTTTTTGTTAAACCCTATTTTCCAAACATAAAGATAACATGGTCAATTAATGACATTCAAGTTCACACATGCATGGTAATATTTAGTTGATACAGTATTGAGGTTTAGGTGAATTTAAATAGAGATAAATGATATGAATGAAATGAATTTGATGTTATTATTTGAAATTTTGCATAAGTTGGATTTCGATATATTGCCCTACGCTGAAGCATTTGAGGATCTCGCTAGCCAGTTAGTGAGCGGGATCAGTGCCTTTGCTGAAGTTCAGAGGGTGGAGCCCCTAGGAAAAATTCTTATTTTAAGTTTTTGTGAGAAAAATGGATAATTGGACAGGAAGTATTGATACCTAAGGCCAAAGATATCGATACATGAAGAATGCGGATCGATACCTTGCAAGTCAATAGCGTAGGAAGAAATTTCAAACTGATCAGATTGATACCTTCCTCAAATGTATCGATACATTACAAGAAGGACTAGATCGATAACTTATTCCAAGGTATTGATACATAGCAAAACAGAGAGTTCAAAAATATTTATAAGGCGAACCAGAGCGATACCTTTAGCAAAGGTATCGATACATGAGGGCAAATGTATCGATACTCGAAATCCAAGACAATTCAAAAATCAAACTTTCATGAACAGATCGATACCCAAGCCAAAAGTATCGATACATGATGCAGATTTAGACAAAATTTGACGGCAAATTGGTTATTTCACTAGTTTTATAAATACCTGAGAGGGGGGAAATCATTTCAGTGTGTTTTCATTTGTTCATTGCCCTCTCTCTCTCTCTCTCTAAAAATACATTCATCTCTATCTCTCTTTGGTTTTCAAGATCTTTTCAAATTCTTGGTAGTTTTCACCCAAATTTCATGGCCAAGTGACTACCTACTCTTCTTACATCAATTTGGTACCATTTTTGGATTGGAAACAACAAGGAATGAGCTAGGGTTTCAAAGAGAATTTGGGGGTTTTGCGTTCATTCGACATTGTAAGGTTCTTACGGACTTCTACAGGCTAGAGGTAAGCCTATTAACTCATTATAGACTTGATTTTAAGATTTGATAACAAGTTGAAATCTTAGAGTTCATTGTTCATGTGATATTTATTTTGATTTCGTATAGGAAATGTAGAGTTATATTAGTTAAACCAATTGAAGCATATAATGGTCAAATATGAGTTGAATATTAGTCGGAATGTGTATATTTCGTTTTAAATGAAAATATGAGTTAGGAATACTCACTGTCATGGGATTTCATTGTTGGAAATCAGTTAAATAGCATTGGTTAGTAAGCCTCGTGATGTGTTGTGCGTCAACTAAGTGATCGTAGCCATGTTTTCCATGAGCATTGCATTTAATGCATATATGTTAAGTTATTTGGAGTCGTGGAATTTACTATAAGTATGCATGTGTGGTATCAGGTTTTGAGAACCCAATAGAAGGGCTGAGTGGGCATGAGGATCAATAGTGGGAATGGTTACCCTTCCCTTACAATGAGTGAATTTATACATATACATTATATAAATAGAATGCATGTGATAATTATATGTAAGCTTGTGTGTGAAGCAAGTATTTTGAAATATTAAAATGAATGTTTTACATGTGCTTTGCTTTGAATTAGGATGGTTTGTATATTGTGATCTGATGATATAATTTTATTTGATATACATGCATGTAATGGTAGGGGAGGCCGAAATTAGATTATATGTTTTGTAAATGTTATTTCAAAACACAATGGCCAGGGAGGCCGAGTTTGATTTATGTGAGAATGCTATTGTTTTGAAAAAATAAACTATTTTAATGCATGTATATTGGTGATGAGACCGGTAAAGCCGTATTATGGTTATATGGCTAGTGGGCCAGGTTAATTACTATATATAGGGCTTTAACCTATAGACGGACCTATAAGAGACCGTGTAGGTTATTGGTGCCGTAGCGTGGATATATAGAGACCCTATAGAAAGTCCTGGTGGTTTTATAGGGATCTCATGGATTTGACAGATATCGATAGCAGTCACTTTATCACCAAGTGACTACTCGGGGCCAACATTAGTGAGATGGGCGTTGTTTTCTAATTGCATGTTTTGCAAGAGATAAATGATTTTATTAAGAATGGTAAATAGTTTTATTAAGAATGATAAATAGTTTTCAGATTTATAAATAAACATTGCTTATAGGTTTATACATGAAAAAGCTTACTGATGGTTTTCGACGTTACCTCAACCAAGGTAACGGTTGAGGAAGTATGGCCAGCCCGGTTTATAATTTTAAAATGCATGCAGACCAAGTGAATTTGTTTTATGATAAAATCATGTGTTGTAAATGAAAAGGTTTATATGTTTATTGAGCATAATATATTTGAAATCTCAATATTTGTAATTTGAAATGCGTGTGTATGTATGTATAGCAGTATGTATATATTAACTCCTAAGTATTGTTGTATACTCACCCCTCACAATTTCAACTTTCAGATTAAGCGTTTTAATCCTAACTATGCTTGTGATAGTAGTTGAGAGCACACTATGCTCTTGGTAGGTTTCCTTATCTTAACTCACAACTATGGTTCAGGTTCACTAGATATACATTTTAAATGGATATGTATTTTCTTGGGAATATGTAGTTATTTTGGATTTGTTTTATTTTGAATCTAAAGGGAGGAATTGTAAAATTTGTTATTTTTTTCAACCCATATATAATGTTTTAAATTGATAATTTTATAAATTGTGCATGTTGTGAATAAATTGATCACAGAGATCAATTCTTTGATTTTGATTATCCCATGAATATGAATTCAAATTATAAATTATTTTCAGGTTTTGGATGTTTACAGAAAAGCCTTACGAGCTCTCTTGATACATTTTAGGGTATAAGGTGTATCTTGAGGGTCTGTGGCGATTGTTACAGGAGGACCACAGGGTCGTGGCATGACAATTTAATTGATATCAGAGCCCTTGGTTTGAAGGGTGCTTTTGAAAGTTTTGAAAACAGTTTGAGATTTTAAAATAGGTTAAATATTGTTTTGAAAATGATTTTCAAATTATCCTATGGATAATAAGTGAGTCAACTCATATATATAGATATTTGTTGCTGTGAAACATGTACAGTCGAACTTAATTTCTTTACCTGGTAAGTGAAGAGGCATACTTCCACTGCGTACAAAAGAGGAAGGGGTATACCACGGGGAAAATGATCCTCGATATGGAATAAGGGTTTCTTGACGACTATTCATTAGGATCTTTTAGAATATATGACTTTATTTATTTGCTCATAGATATACAATGCCATCGTGATGTATATTCAGAGATGATGTGTTGATTTGATTAAGTTTGAATTTCGGCAAAAGAATTGAACTAATTTTGATTTTGGGTAGGCAGAGTTTGTGTAAAAAGATTGAAAGTGCTTACATCTTTATTATATGAATATTTTATTAAGAAATAATGTTGTCTCGAGGTAGAATGAGGAATGATGAAATACCGGAGGGTGCGGGGTTAGACTAAAGGGTGACTACACCCCCTACAGAATCAGTGAGAGGTAATAATAATGCATATAATAAAGATATGAGATGGTTTTAGTTATGTATCAGAACTTAAAAAGAGAATTCATTTCACTTGGCCAACTATACAAATCAAGATTTAGTATTAAAGCTGAAATGAGAATTTGAGGGTTCTTAAAAGATGTATAGTGGAGATGAAAGAGAAAAATACATATTAATGGGTTGTCTGTCTTAGTTAGTTTAGTAATAAATGAAAATGTTATTGTTTTAAAAGCAATAAATGTAAATGACATATGGGCAGATAAGCCATATCGAAAGGAGTTGTCTAAGATTAAGATGACCTAAGTTGACTGCGCATTTCACTCAAAGTCTACCAAAGAACCAACCTAGGGTCCAGACTAGAATATTGCTTGGAACTAGGAAACAAGTTCAAATAGTGTGATCACAAGTATGGTGTTGATCTTGGATCAATTCACATATATTCTTATAGACCTTAGATCTAATAGGTCTTTCATTAATATATATACCATTGGAGTAAGAATTGCTCAACAAAAGCTATGTTTAGACATTTTGGGGTCATAGTTGGGAATACTACCTGGGAGACAGATCATATTATTTTAAGGATCGGGGAATTTGATGCTATGCTAAGAATGGATTGGTCATTGCAACATTGGGTTTTGGTGGACAAGTGAGTTTAGGGGGAATCTAGTTACAATTAGTTTTCAGATGTATTTCCAAAAATGTTGCCTAGAATACCTCTGGAACAAGACTTCAAATCTTGGTATAGACTTTATGCCTGAAATAACCCAATTTATATGCCTCCTTATTGTATCGCATCAGTAAAGTAAGGAGCTTAAGATTTATTTGTAAAAAATTTGTTTATGAGGGTTTCATTAGACCCAACGTTTTATCTTAAGGTACACCTATTTGTTTTTAAAGAATAAAGATGGTACCTTGAGGTTGTGGGTTGATTTTTATTAGTGGAACAAGGTGACTATCGGGAATAAATACTCAATACCCTGTATAGATTATCTTTTTAATCAATTGTAAGTAGCGACTGTATTTTCTAAGAACGACTTGAGATAAGGGTTTGGTTAATTAAGAATTTGGGAGAACGATATTTATAAGACTCCCTTTAGAATAAGATATGGGCATTATAAGTTTTTCTAGTTGACAAGTTTATTAATCAAAGATATTTGATTAGTAAAAGATTGAGAAATATATACGTTATACGAGGTGATATCTTATAAAATACAAATTACAAGTAAAAATTAAATCTCAATGTTATGATTTGGTATATACTTATATAATGCGATAATTAAAAGAGTAAAGAATTGAAGTTTTTATTGATATCATAATTATGTATGTCATGATAATTATTCATGAGTTGGATTATAAAATGATATTACTGAATTCTTTTATTGATGCAATCTTGAAATAGTACAGAACTCTATTGAGGACTAATTAATTAATTTTATAAGGTGTATTGATATTAGTCTATATGGGTTAAGTGATTGGATGATTTCCTTATTCAAGTTATTTGTGGTAACTTGAGTTAATTTCATTGGTATATAAATGTTTATATGTATTCAGAGAGACCCATGAGGTTGTTTTTAAGTATATGAGTTGGGGAGTACATAAAAATGTTGAAAAATTTTAAAGTGGTTTATGTTAAATTACAGGTTGGTTTTATTTAAATTATAGGGGAGACTCTACCAAAATTTTCTTGGTAAGATGTTCATAAAGTATGCATTTGATTCATATCAAGGGTACATTAGTGTTGTCTTAAGAATAATTATAGAGACTAGTTGTAGGGACTGATAAAATTCCTACATTTTAGTTCCATAAAGTTTTTATATTGGAAACATTGCGATTATTACTTGCGTTGGAGATTATTAAAAGTATTTATAAAGATTTTAAGTCAATAATATATATATATATATATATTCATAGTTAAAAAAAAAATGAAGACGAAATTTGATTGTGAGTTCTTATATGAAGTTTGGTAAAGATTTAAGAAGTTGTAGAGAAAGTGTCTATATCATGGTATTCCTAATTGGCTGTTTGTGGAGACCTTCTATAATAGATTAACCTATTCAGTTGGGATTACCATAAGAATAACTGCAAGAAGTGCTTTAATTTGTAAACAAACAGAAGAGGCATATAGGTTGTTAGAGGAGATAACTTATAATAATTATTAATGGTCAAATGAAAGAGGTATGCTAAAGAAAAATTACAAGTATGTATGATGTAGATGGCATGAGTATGATGAATGTCAATGTTGAGTCCTCGGTAGAAATGTTTGATAAATTTGGTAATGTGAGTTTTAACCCTAATTTGAGTTATGAATGTTAAAGAGATGTTCACATGAATTATGATTATATGTAAGTAGAACAAACTTAAAGGAATATATTCATCAAGCAAAAATGGCAATGGCAAGATGGTGGTTTGATGCTAACATAACATTTAATGCTGCTAGTTTAAAATATTATCACCCGATGATTGATGTTATTATTGCAATTGAACCAGGTTTCAAAGCATCAAATTTTCATGAATTTACAGGGGTTATTTTAAAAGATTGTGTGCATGAGGTTAATAACTATCTTCTTGATATCAAGAATTCGTAGAAGATTTATGGGTGCCCTATTATGGCTGATAGGTGGGCCTATCATGCTGAGAGCAATTTGGGAGTGGCACACCAGAGTTACAAAAGTTTGCAATTCGAGTGCTTAGCCAATGTACTAGTGCAATTAGTTGTGAAAGAAATTGGAATACATTTGAGTCCATCCATTCCAAAAGGCGAAATAGGCTAGAGCATAAAAGATTGAATGACTTTGTCTTTATTTGTTATAATTTAAAACTTCAAGAGAGATATATTTGTTTATACTTTTAATTTCGAATTGTTTTTATTTATAATCTTTAACATGTTTCATGTCGATCTTATTTAAATTTTACTTGTGCTTTAATTGCTACGAATTTTATTAAGAGAAAAGAATTCTTGGATCCTATTAGTATTGACAACATTGACATTATACAAGATTGTATAGTTGGGGAGAAAAACCTTGATAAAGATGATTTTGATATGGATTGGGAAACTGTTGAAGAACCCTTGATTACTTCTTTGAAAATTGTTAATGATGAAGAAGTTCTTTTTGATGAAAATGACGAAATCATTACTCCACCAAATCAAAGTTAGTGGGAATGGGCTAGTATTTTTATGGAAGTTGGAAATGTTAATTAATGATTTAGTTGTTTAATGTATTAAATTTAATTTTGTTAGTAGTTTGTGTTTGCTTGACAATGGTTTGGATTAAATATTTGGTTGTTTAATGTATTGAACTTAATTTTTTTTTAATATTTGAAAATTTTATATAGTTTATAAATATTTGATATTTTAATCTAAATCTATTACATTTAATTTTATTTGAATATTTTTCATGTATATATATATATGTGTGTGTGTGTGTGTGTGTATATAGATTAAAAATATTTTTAAAATACCTATAAATCTGAAACGGTACACTAAAATCTACCGGTACATATCAGTACCGAAAGAAAAACGGTACGTTTTTCGATACGGTACTGATAACCTTGAGTGGATGTTACTTCGTTCGTTTTTAGATTAGGTGATTATAATAAAATTATTTAAATTTTATAAAATTGATCACTATAATTTAATATTAATCATAAATATAAATGAGAGTAAAATAAGTTATTTTAAAATTTTATTGTACAGTTACAAACTCTGCTTACACATTAATACTGAATGAAAATAATCGAAAAATTTTTGGAAATAACCTTTTTTGACCCACTGTTTACGATTTTGATCAACCATAATTCATTCTTACCAAACAGTCTAATTTCAGATTATTTAGACGCTTTAAACCTCATGATCAACTATTTGCTACAGTAGTCCCGCCTTAGTGTAAATCCCGTCTTTCAAATATAAGGATAAAATGGTCATTCGATAACATTCAATATCACATATGTATGAATACAAGAATTGTTGACACATGAACGAGGTTTAGGCAAAAAAAATTAACGTATGATATATGAATCAAACAACTCAAGCAATTTGAATTTGACGTATATGAATTTTTGCATAATACCCTACGCTGACGCAATTGACGATCTCGCTTAAAAGAAATTTCACATCGAACAAATCAATACCTTCTTCAAGGGTGTCGATCTGTAGCAAAGAGATCGATATTTAAGGAAGAGAAGTATCGATATATAGAAAAACAGATAGTTGAAAAATAATTATAAGGTGAGCCAGATCGGTACCTTTCTCAAGGGTATCGATACATTAAAGAAAAAAGATCAATACATTAAGGCAAATGTATTGATACTCGAGAATCTAGAATCATACCAGGATCGAAACTAAAGGAAGGTATCAATACATTAGTTCAAAGTATCGATACTTTTATGAAACAGATCGATACTTGGATTAAAAGTATCGATACTTCGCCCATTTTTAAAAATACCGAAGAGGGAAACCAACCCAGCATTCCTTCATTTACGTATTTTTCTCTTTTCTGTCTACAAAATTAATTTCTCTCATCCTCCCTCTCTCACTTTCGGATTTCCTTGCAAATTCGAACTAAACTCTTAAGTTTTCTGTTAAATTCATAGCTCATATGATTCTTCATCTTTTCTTTTACAATGTGATACCAAATGTGGGTTAAAACACGTAGAATTCAGTAAGAAGAAAATTAGGGTTTCGCTTACAAATTGGGGTTTGTGTCAATTGAACGGGGATTCGACATTCTAAGAACTTCTACGTGTACTAAGTAAGTCCATTAACCAATTTCAAGTACAATTTGTATGATTTTGAACATGTTAAAACCTAGGGTTACTATTCACCCCAAAGATTTACTTTTAATTTCGTAGAAAATCTTAATATGTGTAATGATATGGTATGATTGGAAGTATATGATGAAGATATACATGCTGAATATTGATTTAGAATGAGTAAACCCGCTTTAGACGGAAATGTGAAATAGAAATCTTTACTACCATGGGATTTTATTGATGGAAATCAGTTAAATGGCATCGATTAATAAGTCTCGTGATATGTCATGTGATAACTAAGAGAATGTAGTTATGTTTTCCACGAGCATTGTATTTAATGCATATACGTTAAGTTGTTTGGAGTCATGAAAGTTACTATATGTATACATGTGTGGTATCAGGTTCAGAGAACTCGAGAGAAGAGCCGAGTGGGCGCGAGGAGATTTAGAGGGAAGATACCCTTCTTTTTATTGTGAGTGGATTTATACATACTTATTATGTAAATAAAATGCATGCGATATTTATATGTATTATTTGTGTGTAACTATGTGTTTTGAAATGTTGAAATGAAATGCATTTACTTGATTTATACTTGATATTGGGATGTGTTAACTTGATTGGTCTGCAGTTTTAAAACTGTTGGGATATACATGCTGTGATGGCTGGGGAGGCTTGTTTTTATTGAAATGTTTAAAGATCATTGTGAATAAATGATTAACATAAACTGTTTTAAATATGCATGTATGATGGTGATGTAAGGCCATTAGGTTAGATGTTATTGTATAGCCAGTGAGCCAGGATATCTACTGTATATATAGGGCTGTAACTAATGGACGGACCTATAAGAGGCCGCAGAGGTTACTGGTGCTATAGTAGGGCTGTATAAGGGAGGTTAAGTCATGGTAAGCCCACTGTGAGCCAATGCGCGTATGTGCAGTTATGCAGAGACCCTATAGAAAGTCATGTCGACTTAATAGAGATCTCGTGGACTTGATGGACATGACGAGGACAGTCACTTTATCACCAAGTGACTACTCAGATCAACCTTAGTGGACGGGCTTATTTTATAACCACATGTTTTAAATGAAATAAATTATTTTTACACAATGCATAAGATATATTTTCAATTTATAAAGAATGCATTGTACATGATTTTATGCATAATAGGCTTACTAATAGATTTCGGCATTACCTCGGCTAAGGAAACAATCAGGATGGTATGGCCAGCCCGTGTTGTATGTTTAAACTTAACTGCAGACCCTTTTAATTATTTACAGACATGATTGTACATGAATTGTGTATAATGTATTTAAGCATAATAAGAAATGAAATTCCAATATCATGGTTAAAAATGTGTGTGCATGTATGTATAGCTATGTATGTATGTGTTCACTCACTGAGTATAGTTATATACACACCCCTCACCATTTAGCTTTCAGGCTATGAGTTTTAGCCCTCGTTAGACTAGCAGTGGCAGTAGAGTTCACTCGACGCATTTGGTAAATTATTTCTCCCTTGACTCACTTGTGTTATTTGAGTCTACTGGTTTTGTAAAACTTTCTGAAATTATTTTGAATTTGTAATATTTTGAATATGTATTTATGGATATTCGTATTTTCCTAGGGATATGGATTTGGTTTTGGAATGAAGAAGAAATTGTGAACTTTGATAATTTTGTAATAATCTTACTAATTTGCTCAACCCATGTGAACTATTTAAATTGATAAATTTTATTATTCACGCATGTTGTGGATGAATTGATCACGGAGATCAATTCTTTAATAATGCCCCTATGGATGAAAGGTCATATTTTAAATTGTGTTCAGGTTCTGAGTATTGATTTGATAGTTTTACAGGCTCTCGTGGTACATTCTGAATATAGAAGGTATATCACGAGAGTCTGTGGCTATTGTCACAAGTGGACCCCAGGGTCAGAGTGTGATATACAGTGTATGGGCACATAACCTCTAAAACCCTAAACCCTAAAACTACAGTACTCGTGTATATTTTAATTTTTTTAATTTTAATTTCTTTAATTGCACAAAATTTACACAATAAATAATAATTCGTTAAATTAAATTTACATGCAGATCTAAATTATTAAAAATAAAATTTTTAAAATAATTTATAAAAAAATAAAAAATAATTAAATTAAAACAATTAAAATTAATTTCATACCTTATTACTTATCATTTATTTAGTCAATGAAGAAAAAATTAAAATTAAGAATTAATGAAATGAATAAAGTAGTTAATTATAAAAAAATTAAAATAAACTAGTTATTTTTAAAAAGAAAAAGCATTAAAAAAAAGTGTATTGTTTATATATATATATTTTTTTTTTTTAAATTTAAGTAATTTAGAGAATTAAAAAATAAGAAAAAAAATTGGGCCAATTGGCCCGAGCTGAAATTTTTTTTAAATTAAAAAATGAGTAAATTAAAAAAATAAAAAAATATTTTAAAATTTAAAAAAGGGCTAATTGGCTCTAGATGCAGCCAGCTCGGGCCAATTGGCCCGATATTTTTAATATTTTTAATATTTTTTTTTGTTTTTAACTTACTCATTTTTTAAAATTTAAAAAAAATAAAAAAATTAAAATATATTTATTACAATTTTCTTTTAAAAAAATGCATAATGTGTTTATATTTTTTTGATATGTTTAAAATTTTTAAATTTTTTATAAAAAAAAATAAGAAAAAATTAAAACTTATAAAAATTGGCTTGGCTAACAAATGAAAAGTTTCTCCACTACCTCGACTTCCCTTGTTAACAAAAATGAAATGCAAACAAGCATGTCTTTGTTTTGTTTTGTATTTAAGATCAAAGAAATTAAAAATAAATGAAATATTTTTCCCGACCGTGTGTGTGTCATTTCATGCATTTTTTAATGCAATAAACTACCAACACAACCTCGTGTTCATGCCACGTCTTTTCACGCAATACACACTTATCCACTTTCAATTTTTTATTGTTTTCTACTAGCAATTATAATAATAAAATAATAATATAATATAATAATTAAATAACTATTAACGTTGCATAAAAAATTATTTTGAAAAAGTCAAAAGCGCCTGGCCTGGCCTGGCCTGACTAGCTTTAAAATAAAATTATTTTTTTAATTTTCGGCAACTTTAAAAGGTATGTTTATTATTTATTATTTATTGTTAATTTATTGGATTAAAAATTATAAGTGAAATAGGTTGTTGGATATTTTTACATTTTGACAATAATAGATAAATAAGTTGTGGTGGTGATTTTAGTTTTTTAATTTGTTAAATAGGTTGTTGGTATACATATTATACATAATATACATACATAATATATATAAGAACTCTAAAATAGCAATGATGGATGGTCGGCCACCGGTAGTGGTGGTGTAGATTTTAGTTTTTTAATTTGTTAAATAGGTTGTGTTGGATATACATATTATACATAATATACATACATAATATATATAAAAATGGAAATGCTAACCTTATTGAATTTTATCATTTCTTAATTTGAAAATTATTTACATAATATATTTATATTATGGTGAAAAGTGTGTTTTATCTTGAGTTTGCGCATGATTAAATTGATGGGATAAATTTATATTGGTGGAAAATGGTGACAAAATTGTTTTGTTCCAAGAATAGATTATATGGCCATGTTGAATTGATTATGGAAAATTATGTTTCAATTATGTGTTTAAATTGTTTAAACATGTAATTTAATTGTTGTTGTATGTATTTTAAATTATATGTAATAAGATTGGTATGACTGAATAATTATGGATGTAAATTGATTAATATGCAAATATATATATATATATATATATATGATAATTTACACCAATTTTCTTTCATATTTGTTTGTTAATTTAAAATGTTGATTTTATGAACTCATATGATGAATAATTAATTTGTTTGAGAAAAATGCAATTTGATTGTATATACAATTTATTTAATGTGATTAAATAGATAATTAACAGCACTCATTTAGTCATGCTAAATGGTTTAGTCATGCTAATAGAAATTGATATACTTTAGCTTACAAACAAATAGAAATTGATATGTTTTATATGATACATTGAAAATTACATCAATATATTGAATAAAATAAGTGTAAGTCTGATTCCAATCTTACAAACCAAGAAATAAAAGTAAGAATGATTGCATTTTAAATTGTATTGATGTATTGGATTTCCATTCTTTTTAAGACGCTTAGCTAATTTTCTTAATGTGCTTCCTTAAACTACATATTAGCAGTATATAATTAAATATTTCTTTCTTCCATTGCATGGAATTATTCTTAAAATACATTATAATATTTTTAAAAAATATTTTAGTTAAACAAATTAATTAATTTTATATATAAAATATACTAGATAAAATTAAAATTTTTTTTATATTGTATTTTTAGTTGAAAAATTAACTGAAATATTTTTGTATATATAAATTCATGAAACTATAATTGTCTTTGAACTAACTCCTTTTTGGTGCAATATATTTAGGTACAGATGGTCGATCAACTACACTTAAAAGATTCAAATATCTAATCACTTTCACGGAGAGGGGAGTTGTTTATCTCAGTTTGCTATGATAGATCATATCAGGGAAAAATTAACAACAATACAACTTGATATATTCAAACAGTCTTGTTTTAGGCACTTCTTGTCCCTCGAAGGCTTACACCATTTACCTATTCTCATACACTACATATTATTGCACGAAGTAAATGCAGAGAGCAGTAACGATATGTGGTTTCACGTGGGGGGCAGGTAATTCATTTTTCACGTATGGAATTTGAGTTGATTACTAGTTCGCGTTATGGAAATTATCCTGTTGTGGATCTTCTTAAGAGCACACGATTGTACAGAGAGGATTTTGGCGATATCGATGGACCTATCCATTTAAATGACATTGTGACGGTGTTCGACAAGCTTGATTTTGATACGATACCGATCCTGGACGCGGTACGCTTATCGTTTTTCTACATGCTTGAGAGGTTCCTGCTTGGTCGGGGGGGGGAGGGGGGCTGCGCACTAATGCTGATTTATGGTTGTTACGTATGACAGATGATCTTGCACAATTTAATGAGTATCCGTGGGGATCTGTTGTATTCCAGTACACATTACTATCATTGCATCATACCACTGCCAGTCAATACATCAGGTATAACAAGGATACAGCAAGATTAGCTGAGGCAGGGAAGAGTTTCAAAGGGAAGTACAATATTACTAGGATGTGTATTGCATTTCAGGTAATTATCAAATATAGTTACATTTTTTTTTATGAAATGTTATATGTGTTATTTTTAATATTATATGTCATTCATTGCCATGTAGATATGGATATATGAGTCGATGCCTAGCTTACAGCCCAAATTGGTGCAAAAAGTAAGTGATGCCATTCCACGAATCTTGCGGTCTGTACTTAAAAATTTATTCCCTGAAGCGAAGGTAAAATGTTTTATACCATAGTTTTGTAAACTATTTAAGCGACAGACAACCAATACAATTGTTCCCATGTGTTTTCAGGACGAGGTGGCAATCTTAGTACAGGGTATGCTAGAGATTGAGCCAACCTAGATGGCTAATCAGTACATCTCAGAAATGATGCAGTCCTGCGAGCCACAGGGCTAGTACGTAGGTAATTTATTTACCCAGATAGCAATAACAAAGCCAAAACCTATCTCCAATCGTGGCACTACCAGCACCACTGTCCAAACAGTTACGGCATCTTCACCCCAGGTTTGTAATTTGTAACACCCTAAACTGTTATTTGACAGTTTAGCTTATGTCATTGGTGTTTGACATATAATGCCATAAATTGATGTAGGCTACCCATTCGACGTCATTTTCGTATTCATTGACAGAGTGTCCACCGGCACCGCCGCCTTATTACACAGATGCGGTTTTAATGTCTTTTTTGCCTGGGATGCAGCTTTATTCACCCACTCCACCGTCGCATCATTATCCCGCCCCGTCTGTTCATTATTCGCCTGCCTCGCCGACTCCTTATTCTCCCACCTGGGATGCGGATTATTCACCTTCACATGTTCATATTCTAGACGCGCATAAACTGTTCAACTATGATGATTTCAGAAGGAGTGTGATGAACCGCTTTGATACGTTAACGGCCAATATGCAGGCCTTGAGTCAGCATTGTATGGATTCCTTCAACCGAGTCGAAGGAAAGGTTGATACATTGGCTGCAGATATGCAGGCTTTCAGGGTGGAGTGTAAGGACAACTTTGGTCGGTTTGAAGCAATGATTGGTGATCTTCTCTCAGAATTTCGAGGTCTCACTCATTCGTATTTGTCACCCATTGGCTCACCCGTTGAAGCAATTATTACAACTTTGACTAAATTACATTAGCATTACTTTATGCACATCTATATATATATATATATATATATAAGTGTTTAATTCTTATGTAGAACATTTTTTGAATGTTGCAGACTAAGGATACATTGCCAGTTTCAAGCGATCCACAAGGGGACACACTTCACAAACATCCACCTATCCGAGTGGAGAATCAGTTCAGCTGGACATTGCGTAAAGGTTCGTATAACCGAAGTCCATAAACTAATCCAGATAAGAGAAGGCGTGGAGTCCCATCCGTTAAGCCGCTGCCCCAATATCCATAGAGCCTGAGTTTCAATCCATTGATGCCATTAACCTAGCGTCATGCATCGAGATTCGGTCGTCGACGTTAACACCAGTATGGCTACGTAGGATCTCCAATCCGAATGTGTGGTTAAAGGATACCATAAGTGACCAACTAGTTGTGTACATATTACAATGGTCTATTTACATAATAAAACTTGATTATTTTTATTTTTACAACACATTAACAAGTACTTATACTTACTCGCACACCAACAGCAGGCGTGCCCTCATAGACTTGCACAGAACTGGACCGTTACATCTACGTACTTATATGTATATATGACGTTGACAATATATTTTCTTTTTGAGTTTACATTGAATTTGATTTCTAATTAATTGTGCAGCCCAAATCATGCCATGCATGGAGGAAAATGCGTGGAGAGGCGTTTTCGATGGCCGTTTTTCCACCTAAATTGGAGTTAGAAGAACACGTGAGAGGCGACGCAGATGGGGTGATAAGATCATGGACCGCCGTCGACTATGTTTTCATTCCAGCTTTGGTATGCGATGACCACTAGGTTGCATGTGCAGTTGACTTCGGCTGTCGATTGATATCTGTATATGATTCTACGCCATTATTCCATACGAACCAAAAGATGGCTGAGGCATTACAACCATTATGCGAGTTGTTACCTCATGTGATGCGTGCATACAGGGTATATGATGGCAGGTCAGAATGGCACGATACAGGTGAGCCATTTGCTTATTCAAGACTGACAAATCTGCCTTGTCAGAGAAAGGGGACTTGCGACTGTGGGATTTTTATGTGTAAGTATATAGAGTACGTTATGTTAGGAAGGCGGTAGGATTTTAATTCTTCTTATAAGCCTTTTTTTAGGATAAAGATGGCGCTCGATATATTTGTGGGACGCAACATTGACATCTTGTATTTATATTTTTTTGTACAGTGTAGTTTGTTATTATCGATCAAATGTATTTTTACTGAATTTAGTGAGTTAAGGAATATAGATGTAATCATATATACTCAATTCGTAAATACATTATAACAAACTATAAAAGCAAACATTACATCATTAAATTGTTAATGATAATATTAGTGGACTGCATCATATTAAATAATAACTCCATGTAACTTAATAAATGTGTACATGGTTAGAAAACAGCACAAAATCACTCAAATCGCTCTTGATACATAAGGTTTCTGCATGTTAACCGATTATGTCCAGTTTGTTTACACCAGAAACATCTTCTAATGTTGACCGTATCTTCTCCTGAGGATGGAATGCGTTGATTTCGAGGTCGACCTGCTAGTATGCGACCAAACAGTGGTTTGACAACGATAGATTAAATCTTGAGGGGAACATCCCAAAAAATCTGGTCTCTGACTAGATGAATCTCCCGAGCATATACTGTCAAAAGTGTGTCATTCTTATAATACATTGAGCAGTAGTTATCGTACCGGCCTCTAAGATATTGAATAGCAGCTAGTACATAGGTACAAGGCAATTATCGTAAGTCAAAACGCCTACACTGGTATGTCCTTGTGCTCAGATCGAAAACAACAGTTTCTCCTCTGCCTTTAACTTTAAACTCAAATCGAGAAACAGAAAATACTGAAAGTGTAATAGATGCATCATTCTTTTCTTTAATTTGTTCTGCTGCCGCTTTAATGAAGGTGTCTTTAGCAAATTTTGTAGCCTCTTCTTTTCTCTTGTAAAATCAACGCTGTAACATTAACTGTATCCAATCCGCTAAGGCCACAATTGGAAGAGTATTTGCATCCTTTAAAAAAATAGTCTCTTCTCTCTACAATGTTTGTAATCATTATGTCATACTGTCGGACAGGAAAATAGTATCTAGCCTACTTATAAAACCCGACATCATTTTCTAAGTAGGCCGTAGCAATAGGGTGTATCGACCTCAATTTATCCATATGTCTCTCGAACTTGCTGAACACATATGTCTTTGCCGCAATATAGTAGCCCATTAAGAAAACGTCTTTCTTACGATCCTTCAGCTTGTATTTTGATTTGAGATTTTTTTCAATATGGTAGGAACATAAACCGTGGTATGAATCAGGAAACACTGTCCGAACACCCTTAAAGATGCTATCATGTCGGTCAGAAACAAACACCAAATTAGTCACTGGTCCAAGTGTATCTCGTAGTTTTATCAAGAACCACTCCTAAGAGGTGTCATTTTCATAGTCTCCCACTCCAAAGGCAATAGGATAAATCTGATTATTTTCGTCAAGTGCCGCAACTACAAACATAGTCCCCGGTATGAACCTTTTAAAAACGTCCCATCAATGGCAATCATGAGACGGATTAATGAAATAAAACCACAAACAGATGGGTCAAGCACCATGAAGAAGTACACGAAATGGTCGTCATTGTCGGTTTGTTTGTGCGTTATTGTGTCAGGGTTTCTTTATTATAAAACATGACAGAAATGTAGAAGTAATTGAAATGACTCTGATAGATCCCCACATGCCAGTACACATACTTCTTCTTGGGCTAGCCACGCCTTGCGATAGGACACAACCACTTCAAACTCTCGATGTATGTCATCTCAGATGTTTATTGGAGTGTAAATTCGGCTTGGATCTTGAATTGTCCATAACATATTCACCAATAAATCGACTACTTGTTTAGCGGTGGTCTGGCTGTAACTGATCGCTTTGACAAATGTGACATGTTTCAATTCATTTAACAGACCAATATTCTCCATTTCCCTCTGTGTTAGTTACTCGAACACGCCATTTACACCTGTCAACAACACATTTTACCTCAAACCGGTCTGATGCAGACTTTGTAACTTTAAACTGAAAATGGTTCCTCAATGCTATCAGTCCTAATATATCTCTTAACTCTTTCTTTGAATTGATAATCTGGCCAACAGTTATGACATCAGAAGCAAAACTAGATAATGCATCTACCAAACGAGAATTGGAAGGTGGGATTGGCGGCAAACTACGAGAAGTTGACGGACCTGACATATTCGGATGATACTCTGATGATCTGATTCTCTAATTGTTTGTCGTCGCATCATTATCCTTGTCACAATAATTCCTACCGAGGGTCCTCATTGTATTGAGTGGAATGTCGAAGCCCTCACCCTCTATACACGGCTGAGTATAAAAAAGTTCATGTACAAGGTCTTCATTATACCGACACGGAGAGTATTCATGACATCTCGGTGACAGCTATATAGCATTTACGTGAGCCGGTAAATTATGGCAATCCTGATTGAGTTCATTGCTCCCCTAAGAAGAAATAAATGGTTATCCATACACATCCTGATCGATCAGTTGCAAAGGAAGAGTACAACGCACCCCGTGATTATCAGCAACTATCCTTTCTGTAGTTACATACAACGGGCTAAGACGTCTGTCTTTTGTAACCATAATGCTGTTGACAAAAGCAGTTACATTATAGTCATTTACGATATCCACATACATAACGGATCTGGTTTCACTGTCTGTAAAACTAGTTTTAAGATGGATAGTGAATTTCGCTTGGTCTATTTGAGTGTAGTCATATATTATGTGTAATAACTATTGGAACTTGATGTTCTTTGGAACGAGTATAAGGTCAACCCTTCTACCATGGTAATTCTCAGAACAGTTTGATAATGTAACTCATGATCCCCTGTGACGAAGTCCAATCAGCACAAATTCAGCCATATCTAAAAGGTTAATAAATAATTTAAATTTATTTAACTCATTGGAAAATTATTATCATTTAGGTTTCAATTTAAATTAATACAAAGTCATACATAAATTAATAAAAATATTATTTATTACAAAATTTAAATTATTACATATTTAATTAATTAACATACTAACTTAATGCATATTTTGCGATTAATACAAAATGAAAATATTTAGTTAATTTTAGAATTTACTTAAAGGTGTTTTTAAATTATTAATAATTCATTTAAATTAGTTAAAATTTTCATTACTAATAATTACAAAACAATAACAAAGTACTAATAAAATTTGTATATAAACAAAGCATAAAGCATATTATTAATTTTTATGTAACATATTATTAATATGTAATTAAGTAGTACTTATCAACTAATAATAATTGAACAAACATTCATGTGCAGAATTAGATGTACAGCCACTAATTAAATAATAAAATTAAAACAACAGTAATTAATTTCATGGTCTTCGTGACACCAAACATCCATTAGTTACGACCTAACCACCAATAATAGATAAGTTTATTTGAACAAATTTTATAATTCCTACACTAATTTGTGAATCGTGCTAAGTAATTAAATAATAAAACTTACAAATTTAAATAAAATAATGAATACAAATGCTAACTAATTAAATAAATAATAAAACTTACAAATTTAAAAAAATAATGAATAAACAATAAAACTTACAAATATATAAAATAAAATAAAAATAAAAATAATGCATACAAGTGTTAAATTTATAGAATAATAAAACTTACAAATAATGAATAAAAGTACTAAAAATTTAAATAATAAAACTCACTTGTTGCTGTCGGAATACCCTTGTTATCGTTGGAATACTCGTTCACCGATGGAAGATGAAAGAAATTCAAATGTTGGAAGTGCTGAAAAATGGAATAAATGACCTTATTTTATAATGTAAAAAAGTGAGACGAGAGAGAGAACACCCGAGATAGAATGGCTCGAGATAGTTCTCTTATAATTATTATTTTTTTAATTTTTTAATATAAAAATAAGTAAATTTTAAAATTTTTAAAAAATGTTTTATAATTAAAAAAAAAGGGTTAAATGGCCCGAGCTAGATCCATCTCGAGCCAATTGGCCCGAGCTAGATTTGGCTAGGGCCAATTTTTTTCTAATTTTTTAATTATCTTTTTTAATTCTCTAAATTACTAAAATTTAAAAAATAAAAATATATAAACAATACACTTTTTTTAATGTTTTTTTTAAATAATAACTTTATTTTTAAATTTTTTTTATAATTAACTACTTCATTCATTTTATTAATTTTTAATTTTAATTTTGTCTCCATTGACTAAATAAATGATAAGTAATAAGGTATAAAATTAATTTTAATTGTTTTATTTAATTATTTATTATTTATTGTTAATTATTTTAATAAATTTATTTTTAATAATTTACATCTGCATGTGAATTTAATTTAATGAGTTATTATTTATTGTATAAATTTTGTGCAATTAAAAAAATTAAAATTAAAAAAAAATAAAATATACATAAGTATAATAGTTTAGGGTTTAAAATTTTAGAAGTTATGTGCTTATATACTGTAATGCTTATTATAGCGGAATTATTGTAACAAGTAGTTGGTGATAAGAATAAAAACTTTTAAGTTATTTAAAATTAGACCGTTTAACGTAAATAAATTAAGATCAGTTAAAATCGTTACCGGGCAAATGAAAGGTTATTTCCGGAATTTTCCCAAAATAATCAGTATAGACATTTGCTCGCAGAAAAAAAAAACGCCACAATTGCCTCCACCACATCGGCGCCGTTATTGTTGTCGCCGCCGGTAGTCCTCTCACTACCGGTACCAAACAACTCTCCTTCCGCCGATTAATTTTTCTGGCCACTTTCCGGTTTACGTTTTTACCATCTTTATATTGATTTTGCAAATAGGATTTCTGGTTTAGGGAAATAAAGGTTTTCATTGGTTTAATGTTAATCCAGATTAACTTGGGAAAATGGGTTTTTGGGCTATTTGGTTCCTTCGAAAGAAATGTAAAGCGATGAAAATTTTAAGGCTTTTATGTTTGGTTGCTGGGAAATTGTGTGGAATTTCATTGTAGTTTACGTTTTCGATTTGGACAGTATTGGTAATGCTTATTGCTTGTTTAATCTTATTGGCTTTAGAAGTTCTTGTGATCATACTTCAGATTTACTGGTTTATGGATGTTTGGTTACATTTTCTCTAATTTTAGTAATTATAAGAAGTTTAACTGGATGAAATTTTTATTTTTCCCCTTCATTACAAACGTTCCAGTGGATAATGGTGAGGATATGACTGAGTAAATGTAGAAATGGTTGAAAAAGTTTCCACATTTACTTCATTTTAATTGAGTGTTGTTGCGGTTTCTGTAGTAATTTGCAATATGTTTACGAGATGTGGTGCAGAATTGCTTGTATCTCACTTAGTAACCGGTTTTTAAGAGAAGGAAACACATTATATGATAATTACACAAAAAGGTTTGGAAGTGGACCAGATATTCACTGATGCACTCAAAAAATCCTAAAAAGTGTATCAAGAATTATGTGGAAAAAAAATTGTGTTCTGGTTGCTTTTGTTGCTAAAGAGTGAGATATAAATTTATATTGTGTGGGCAGAAATATAAGTCTTTTGTCATGGTGGTTTATTCAGCTATTTGGAACATGATATGTATGTTTATTTTATCTCTGGATGATTGTGAATTTAGTGTAGAAATGTTAGGAAGTTGGATTTATATTGCAATAAATTTAGATGGGTGACTTTGGAGAATTGAATTCAGCACTTCTTCTCTGACCATTGCTGAGTAAGCTGATATTTGCTTTGTGTAAACAGAGCCACACAGAACCCGAGATAATAAAAGAAAGAGATGGCAAATCAAGGTGCCAAGAAGCGCAAGGAAGAAAATGCTCGCCACATGGAAAAGCTCCGTCGCCTCATCATTGCATGCAATGTATTTCCCAGCTCAATAGCTTTATGCCTTAAATAGTTTGATCTTTGCATCTGAATTTGCTAAGGATCACTTAATTTCCTTGCTTTCCAAAATTGGATTATTGGTTATTATATATCATCTGAATGGGATAATATTTTTTTTCTTGTTTCAAATTCCTGTTTGTTCCTTGATTAAGGCTATTTTTAATCTGTAAAGTTACAACCTTTATTGTAATTGTGAACATAATATACTAAGTTGATGTGATAAATTGTGTTCATTTAGGTTATATATGTTGTGGTGAGGATGCTGATATTTCATTCTACGTTCACATGGAAACACTGGATAGGTCTAGTGTTGACATCTGTAGCATATGCAATTCCATATCAACAGCTTGCTGCAATGGCAAAATCTACTTATGGTGATGATGGGGACCTTATAGATGGTGGATTTGATATGAGCACTGGTGGGATTTGTGGGTATGTGGCTTTCATGTTCATGCTGTTTAGTTCCTTTCAATTTCAATCTTTGGTTCTGTGATTTTTTTTTTAAGTAGCACGGTTAAATTCAATAGCTTCACTCAAATAGTTGATTTTTGTAAAGAATGTTTACCAATAATACAATCACACGAAGATGCAAATAGCGATCTTGGACAAAGTTTTGTTCCACATCATGCTGATTTTATATAAATGCTCGGTTCCTTTACTGATTGCCGACCCGTGTTGTCTTGCCAGAAAAACAAATTTGTTTTTGGCTTTCTCTTAGATAATTGTGAGTCAATCTGAATAACCTTCCTCGTGTCTTCTTCTTTTTTTCCTAGGATTAATTTCAATAATCCTGTCATCTATTCATGTCTTGAAAAGTCTTCTAACTGAAAAGTAACCTTTGGTTTCAGCCAATTGGGAACATAATTTGATTATATTATTTTGAGATATATTAACGCTCAGAATGTGCATATAACATTACTCAGTCTAAAGGTTATCGAAACAATTTTTCTTAGTTCAGTATTCTTATTAATGTCTTTGTCTTCAATCTGCAAGTTATAAATTTCTTCCAGCTATTGCAAAACAGGACTGCTATTTCTTGCTTTTTAGTATGTTGCTGTATATAACAAGAATGTTCTTATGGTTGGTCGTCTTTTGCAGCTATTTGCATGATGTAATCTACATTACAAGCTTTGTGCAAGTCATGTCCATTCTTTCTGGAAAATTTTGGTACACATATCTGGTGGTAAGATTCATATGCCTAATTGCTCAATAAATTGTGGTAATATATGCTACAATTTCATATGCTTGTCTTAGACATCCAATATGGAAGGTGGTTCATTGTTTGCTGTAATTCAAAATCCATTCTTTGTATATAAATAAGATTGAATTTTGAACTTCTTGGTGGAAGAACTAATAAAGAAAGAGTACTAAAATATCAATAGGAAAGTTGCATTTTTTACTTGATTGACTAATAAAACAAATATTTCACAAGCACATTTTTCCCCGAATCTGTTGTAAACTTAGCTAATTCATACATATTTCACCAAAATTCAGGGTTTTGAAGTGAAGAACGAAATGAGATTGTGTTGTGTGGATTAATTTTCTTTTTTTTTTTTTTTCTTCTTTCTCCTTTCTTTCTTTCTTTCTCGACACAAAAAAAAAATAGCAGTGGTATTTTGGTCCAAATAACTGTTTTTCAGCCAAAATTAAGTAAAATTTTTGAGATGGTTATAAAAAATTTTGGACCCAAAAATTGGGCCATTTGGTCAAAAACGCCATCTTTTATCGTTAAATTATTTTTGGGTAGCTGTCATAAGACAGCACCTGTTTTATTTTGTGAGGTTATCAGGATCAGTGAAATTTTGCAATTGCCAAATGCTGAAATCAATCCAATTTTTTGGCAGCAGAGAGTATACTCTCTTGGCAAAATGGTGTTGACTTAGGATATTGTTTTGAGACTTTTTTACTGAAATATTCATAACTTTTAATAAAAACCACCAGCCCATCATGTCAGACCGCTTTATTATCACTGATAGCTTTTTTCATCAAATGTATGTAAACCCTTTTTATATAAAAGATACATGAAGGTTAACTTCCTGTAATCTACTGAAATTCTGATGAGATTGTTCTGGTGTTTGATAAGAAATATATTGCAGTGCATTATAGTATGTAGACCAAAGGATTGTAGCATATTGTTTGGGGAGATTCTCTGTTTTTCTTGAAGATTAAAATGGGTTTCTGCTTGAAATCAGTAGAGTCGTGGTGAACTGACATTAGTTGGTTAATATCTTAGAACACATGGATCCACATGAATTAGGTCTCTACAGTATAATGAAGAATATCTGGTAAATGGTTAAAGCTATGGTACATTTAGCTGTACCGTACAACTTCACAGCTCCCATTGCAATTTGCAACTCTTTTGTTGTAATTCCTAACTTTTTGGTTGCAATATATTGAAAATCTTGAAATATGTAACAAAACTTGGGATTACAATGAAAAACTTAGGAATTGCAATGGAAGAGCTAGAGAGATGTACAGTATAACTGAATGTACCATAGCATGACCTCTGGGAAACTAACAGAGATGGAATCATTGAAGTATGAATATTTTACTGGGTTTGATGTTTGCTTTGTCATTTGCCATTGCAAAATTTAAGACATTCATTTAGTTTATACAAGATCACCTAATAAACTAAAGGGCAAAAGAAAGAAAAAGAAGTGATAGGTATCACAAGCCAAGCTAATACTAAGATTCTGGGTTTATGTGTTGGTGCTCCTTCCTACTCATACTAATTGCATTTCAAAGGCAGAGTTTTTCCATTTTAAAGAAGTGAGAGCACATTTCTTTTGTAAAGTTTTCAAAATTTTTGTTTCTTCTTTTCTATTATCTGTAAATTTAAGTGCGAGGTATCTGTTAAGTAACGCGTTTTAGCACTTGTAGAAATAGAAGTTCCTAAAATGAAAGAACATTTTGGCTGGAGGTAGCAGAATATGTATGTGTACAAATTGCTAGCATTTATAAATAGGAGTTACAAGTATATGCAGATAGCAAGGTACTTCTTGTTTCTAAGATGTAAGAAAGTTTCTTTATCTTGTTCCAGATACCGGCGTTTGGAGCATACAAATCCTTCGGTTTCATCAAAGGATTTTTGCCCCAAGGTTCAGAGGTACACATTCTTCACCTAATCATTTTGCTATCTTTGAAAGCGGTTATAAAATCATATACATATCAATTCAATTTGGATTATGATTTTGTTCACTAGGGAGATATGGAAGACGAAAAGACTCGCAAAAAGAGGGAAAAGATGGAGAAGAAGGCTTCACGAGGCAAGTTTGTGAAGTCAAGAACTAGATAATTGAACTGTTTGAAATGAAACTTTCCCAGAATATGACAAAGGTTGGCTGCTCATAAAATTCCAGACTACTATGCAAAGAAGTTTGAACTGCCTTTTATCTTAAAAGAATTCTTTAACATTGTCATGGATAACTAAAATTTTTCTTCTCTTTGCCAAGTAGAAGAAAGGATTAAGAGATTTTTGTGTAATATTTGCTTAGTAAGTTTTAGACTGTCATGCCAAATGTACTTTCATATATACAAATTACAAAAGTTCCAGATTTGACGCTGCAAAATGTGACTTGTTTCTGTTGCTTTGGTATTCGACCAAATTAAGTTTGGTAATCGTTGCTTGGTAGGTTTTAGACAGTCATGTCAAATGTAATTATAGTTCAAGTAGGTTTCAAATCCTCAAGTATGAAAGGATTATATACTGCAATGTTTGTTTTTTTTAGACTGTAGGTTCAAGAATAACTGAAACCGGTATATGGACCAATTTATTTTGATCGTTATATAAATTCTACAGTTTCTTTGAATGTCTTGATTTTGAGCATCAAAATTCGAAATTACAAGATCAAACCAAGGGGGGAGCACTTCCTATAGCCTTAGTTATAGAATTCATTACAAGGCCATGAGTTCAGTCTTGTTACAATTTTATTACCGCAAATGCATGATTCAAATTAAAATTAAAGAAATTGGAGGAAGAACACACGAAGAAATAATAATTTCCATTAAATTTGGAAAAGAATGTAAATGTTGAAGAATTACAATTTTTGTTTTTAATTTGCAGGGAATGGCTTCTGAGTACGAACACTAAAGAATTAAGAAAACTTGTTAGAGAAATAATTAACCAAATAATTTTTTTAGTCACTATCTCGCCGTCCTCGCAGCTTTTAAAAGTTATAATCTAAAGAGTGATGTCCGATATCTCCTTAACTTTTAGTCTGATATTCCAATACTCCTAATTTGTAAGGAAAGCATCGGAGTATTTAATAAAAAAAAAAATTAGGAGGTATGAACATAATCCTTAATACAAAGGATCAAGGTTCAAAAATTGTGACTGAGGTATAAGAAAGATTTATTTTTTAGTACAATTTATAAATATTTCTTACTTAATTTTAAAATTTTGGCAACAAAAATAAATGAAGCTGAAAGAGAAAACAGAAGCTTAATTCTTGTCAACTTGGCCTTAACGGCCAACTCTACCACCATCGTTTTGGTATCTCAGGCTTTCTCCGCTAACGTGTCCAGTGGCGGTGGCAGCCTGAGGATTAATCTTTCCGTTTGAGTTCACACAACTCCTTATAGCTCCTTTAAATACTTCGCCTTTTACATTTTTACTTCTTTCATCTTCATCTTTTACCTTTTTACTTCTTTCGTCTTCACCTTTACGCCGTCACTCTTCCTTTACAAACAACTTCAACAACAACAAAGCAGTAGCAACTTGGTTTCAAATTTGACAGCTTCAAGTTTTTCTTTTCAATAACTATAAACAATAAGTCTCCTTTTTTATTCGTTCGTGTGTGATTTTGTAGTATAATTGATTGATTAAAGAAATTAGTAGACATTTTCTTAGGTTTAAAGACCTGTAGGCTCACCCTAACGAGTCGTTGATGATCTTGAAACGACCTTTAACCATCTCTTTTTCTTCTATAAACAAACAGAAAATGGCTTTTAAGGGAAACAACTTTGACAAGGGACAAGCCATTGTCCTTGTTGCCCTTCCCATCTTAGCGAAGTGAGACCTAACACAGTTTGAGGCAAATAGGTTTCCCTTTATTATAACAGAATTGGACTTAGATGTGTACACTAGGTTGTATAGGATTCTTGAGAGAGTTTATCTTAGAGTTCCAAAGGCGAATGAGCTTACAAGTTATCTGTCTGAGGGTGAGGTAGCCTTCAATGAAGAATTTTTTATGTAGGTGTTAAACTCCCTCTTCAAAGTTATTTTACCCAAATACTCGCCTTCTTCAAGATTCCTCCGTACCAATAGAACTTAAACAGATTAGAGGATTTTGTCAGGTCTGTACATTATGTGGCATCAGATCTCAGACTTCGCCTCCTCTCTTAAGGAAATTGAACACCTATATATATTGAAAAGGAACCCAATAAAAAGTCCAGGATGGTTTTACCTTCAAAACCGACTTGGCGAGAAAAATCTCATTATTGGTAATCCCACCTCCAACAATAACTGGAAAAAGAAGTAGTTTTCTGTTGGAGGTAATAGGAATTCCACCCCCCATTTTCAAGTGCCGAGAGCTTTTGGGGAAGTGGTTACTTGGAGAGGTAAGCCTACGTTAGATCTCCGTAGTAGAAAGAGGGTAAGACTGGCTAGGTCGTTGGCTTCTGACCAAAGCATTTTGCTTTTAGAAGATGAAATAATCCCGTCAGGTCTCATCGATTTTTGGGTATGTAGGGATCAATTGGTCTCGGATAAAGCTATCCGAGAAGGTAATTATCATATAATAACCCACCTTTGAGTTCAAATTGCCATATCTAACCTTTACTTGATATTGCAAGCAAGATGGCTTCCAAAAACCCTACTCCGGACCCCTACGAGGTCTTGCAGAGATTGGCCAAGGAGAAGCAAGCTGCGAAGGCTCCTCAACCTCCCAAAGTCACCTAAAAAGGTCCGATCAAGGCCTCAGGAGCTTTAAAGGCAACTGGCGTCTCTAGTTCGATTCACCCCCAAGCCCCTAGTAAGGGGGTAATAATCCAAGGTCTAGCACCTCATCTTTCGGCTCCCCCTACAGACAAGGGAAAGGGGAAGCGCAAGGCTACCGCTGAGGCTTCTGAGGAGAGGTCTTAGAAGAAAAAGCAGATGTTCGGCCAAGCCGACAAAGAGGTGGTAGAGCCTCGTGAGCTTCTTCCCAAGGACCTTCTTGAGGGAAAGAATGAGTATTTCGAACACTTCCTTCCCTGCATTAACCTACAAGTTAAGAGCATCAGCAACAAATTTTCTAAAGATATTGCTGAGTTCTCAGACAAATAGTTACTAAGCTTCCAACTAAAGCGACTAGGTCGGGTCAGTGTTTTTTTTTATTATTTTATTTTTTTTTACAAATGGTGTTGTTGTAACTTGTCTTTAGACAATTTGGTGTTGGCAGCTTTCAGCTTTTCTATTCAACCATGCTGCATCATGGTACCCTCACGAACAATTTTTCTCAGGCGTCCAAGGCCGAGAAAAGTGCCGAACAAGCGAAAAAGAACTTGGCAATGGAGAGGACCAAGTTCGAGTCAAACATTAGCAAGCTGGATGGGGAGCGAGAAGAGCTTCGAGTTAGGGTGGCCATTGTCAAATCATCTCAGACTGAGGCTAACAAAAGAATCGAGGTCCTAAAGTCTGAGCTGAGCGATTTGAGGGAGGAGAGCCAGAAGTGCCTCAAGGACTTCAACAGAGCATGAGGTGAATTGAGGCAACTGTTAGAGACCGAGAGACAGAGAAATCTGCCTTTGGTCCAAAAGATTCAAAAGGACAAGGACATAATAGCAGTTCAGCTTCGCGAATGGGTCAATAATAGTATTAATCTAACTTGATGTTCCAAGGCCGGTATCCTTACTTGGATTTGACTTGGCTGTATAAGGCCTTAGGACATCAGCCTCCAAGCTGAAAAGGGGATTAATTTGATTGGGTGTTCCCAAAAGGGGAAGAGCATCCTAACTTTAAAACGATGTATATGCCTCCTGCGGAATCTGTCACTGGTCCTTCTGTTGAGCCACCCCTCACTACTGTGGCTGATCCCGTGGAGGTCTCTTCTGCCAAGGAGATAGAGGCTCCTCCCTTTTCTTTAGGCTCGGTTGATATCGAGGCCCCTCATGCTTTCCTCTACCTTTAACGCTTCGACTTTATTTGCAACGCTTGCTATCCTTGACTTAAGTCTTTCAAACTCAAAACGGTTTAATAACTAAACTTCGAATAATCTGAGGCTGAACATCCTTCATTTACTTTGAATCTTAAAACTTAATAAATTACAAGATATTTTTATCCCCGAGAACCGCTATAAGGTTATGCCTGAGACTCTTATTAGGTAATAAATCATCTCTCTCCACCCCTTCCTCTTCCCCCCCCCCCCTTACGGAGGCCATTTGTACGTCTGTTTCCATCGAATTGCGTGAGCTTTGTAACCGATTTCATATTTAAGACACATTTAAGCTTCAGGTGCGAATTGATTACCTAGAAATTCTCAGAGTGGGAATGTAATGTTTACGTCCAAGAATCGTGCCGTCCTTTCTTAAGCTTTTAGGGGAGATCATTCTGAGACATTCGAATGTAGTCTTCCAAGAACTTCTTTTGTTTTTATACGCCCTGAGACCAAACCCAAGGCTTATTCGAGCCGAAGATATTATTATCTCGGGAGATGATAAGCTAACGTCTGGAAATCATGTCACCTATACTTGGGTTTCAGGAGAAGATTATCCCGAGACGTTTCGATGTAGTCACCCGAGAACCTCTTTTGCTCTTATGCTCTTTAAGACCTTGTTCAGGGCTTGTTTGAGCTGAGGGTATTGTTACCTTGGGGTAATTATTAAGCTAACGTCTAGAAACCGTGTTACCCATACTTAGGCTTCGGGAAGAGATTAGTCAGACACATTTCTATGTCATGGGCTTAGATTTATCTGTTGGCTGACTTAAAAAGTAAAAATAAAAATAATTTTATTGATTTCTAAGAAAATTTGCTACAAATTTTCAATGTTTAAAGGTAATACAACTTCAAGCATTCGGTATTCCATGGTTTTTTTAACTTTGTTTCCACTAGGGGATTCCAATTTGTAGACTCCAAGTCTGAGGACCTGAATGACCTTATAGGGTCCTTCCCAATTTGCCCCTAAAATGCCTTCTCTTGGCACCTTGGTGTTCAAGGTTACCTGCCTTAGAACTCAATCCCTTATTTGAAAAGAACAATGCTGAACATATTTATTGTAATATCTCATTACCCTTTGCTATTGAGCTGCAACTTTTATCATTGCCTAATCTCTTTTTCCTCCAGCAGATCTAATTCCAAGCATAAGTTTTAATCATTAGATGCCTCATCATAGTTGCTGACCCGAAAAGTTGATATGTCGGCCTCGATTAGAATCATCGCCTCGCATCCAAAAGCTAGATTGTAAGGGGTTTCACCTATGGCTACATTAGGAGTGACTCGATACGCCCAAAGGACCTTAGAAAATTTGTCAATCCATGCACATTTGTGCTTCTTAAGCTTCTTTTTTAGGGCTTTTTTAATGACCTTGTTGGCAGCCTCCACTTGTCAATTGGCTTTCGGGTGAGCTGTAGTTTCGAATCTGAGGTCAATTGAAAAATCCGAGAAGAATTCTCTAAAACTTGCATTGTCAAATTGCTTTCCATTATCTGTGATCAGCACTTGAGATAGTCCAAACTTATAGATAATGTTGTACTTGACGAACATTGTGACCCTTTTTTTAGTAATGGCGGTTAAGGGCTCAGCTTCCACCCACTTCGTGAAATAGTCAATAGACATTATGGCGTACTTCGTGTTAGCTCGAGCTAATGGCAATGGTTCAATGAGGTCGAGCCCCTATTAGGAAAATGGCCAAGGGCTTGATAACGAGGTCAGCTTCTCTGGAGGTTGTCTCGGAATACAATCATACACCTGGCATTCGTGACAGGTTTTAGCTATATGTGCCGCGTCATTTGAAAGTGTCAACCAGTAATATTCTTATCTCATGATCTTGTGGGTCATAGTTTGAGCTCCCACGTGCCTGTCACATACTTTGAGGTGGATTTCTTCTAAAATCCAAACTGCTTCATCAGGCCTTACGCACCTAAGGTAGGGGATGTTATACTATCGTTTGTATATTTCTCTGTTAATGGCAGTGTACCTTGCTTGGGACCGAGGCAGGAACATTTTCTTTAAAGGTATAGGAAAAAAGATGTTGTACCCTTTTTTTTCACCTCGCTTGATGTAGCAAAAATCCCTTCTATAGCTCTTGTACACTAGCAACGATCTTCTTCCTCTTTGGACGTTTTTCTAACCAACAACCACAATGTAATCTCTAGAGTAAAAGCCAGTGGTCCAACGAAAACCCTCCGATGCTTAAGTTAGGATTTTAATTTTTGGAGAGAAAAGCTTGGGAGAGCTGTGGTTCTTTTTGCCAAAGTTTCAGTAATCGTACATGGTCATATTTAATCTCATTTTATGGATGTTTATGTCTCTCGATTATGGTAGAATTCCTATGAAATCTAGAAACAAATAAAGTATTGCTTGAGCATCACGGAGATTACACAAGTTAAAATCGGCTTTCGAATTTTATGGGATCACGTGCATCATGTACCTTTTTTATGAAGCTTACCCTTGAGATTCTTATTATATAAGAAGTCTTAACGTGCAAAAATCTTTGTTGGAGAATAATCAAGGAAAGATGTAAGAAGGAAATAATTCCTTCATAAATACGTAAATATTAAGAGGTCTCAGGAATCTTTGTCTGAGACTTCTCTATTTATCGAAGATGAGCTCAAGTGTTGTTCGTTTGAAACCCTTTATAAACTGGCCAAAATCTTTGTAAACTGTAGCCGAGACCCTTTTAAGCTATAGCTAAGACCTTTGTATCAATGTGAGATGCCGACTCAAGACCTCCTTATTCCTTTGGGTCTTGGCTTCTTGAAAAGGCCTTGTGCCTCTTACTTTTAGGACAGCTCTTCTCGGGTAACGCTTGATCTCGGAACGCTATAAATTTCAACATACAGGGCTGTTTGAGGCTTATTATTCTTATGAGCCTTAGGTATACTAGACTATATACCCAACAAAAATAAAATATTTGTGGAAAAGAAAAGAAAAAAATTGAAAAAATTATGGACTTATTCAAGATGTTGTTCCATAAATTTTAATAGATAAATATATATACTTTGGTCCCGTAAATTTTTAATGTTTACATTTTAGTCCTATAATTTTAATAGATAAATATATATACTGTGGTAGAAATAAATATATACCTTATCTGCATTTTGCATGGAACTAGCATATTCATATTCTATAAAGCTGAAACAGTTTGGTCAAAGCTGCACACAAAATGATTATGAAATATATTAGAATATTGTCTTAAGAAATTATCCCAAGTTTTATATTTGGAAAGAAAGAAATTATTAGCAATTGTTAAATCCGAATAAGAAATTAATAAGATACCTGGCTATTTCTAATTCTAATACCATTAGGTTTAATGCTCCCAAATTTGATAAACACTTGTCTGATTTGGTCGACCGTGACATCCATAGGCAAGTTTGTTATAAATATGATAAAAAAACATTAAATAAATAAATAAATAATTGAAAAATAGATGATTAATATGTAACCAACAAATAAAAATAAAAATCTGCAGCTTCATCATCAATACTGCTCTTTTTCAAAGCATGGTTGCTAACAGGATATGTTTCTGCTTTTGATCCTGTAGTTTCATTTGCTGGTGGTTTCCTGAAGGTAGGATGTGGAACCCTAACTTGGAATGGAGCAGAATTATTCTTCAATGAATTTACCTAAATGAAATGAACCCCAAAAAAGATATCATTTAAATGTTTTCAGGAAACAATTAATTCTTACAACAAAAACATCATGAAAACATGAACTTACAATTGATGCAAAGCTTTATTTTTTTTTTGGAATCCGGTTTCTGACTGTTGGTTTCGGATACAGCATGAGTTCCATTTTGATTCGAAACAACAGGATGATGATCTGCAACACCTGTTTGTTTCTCGGGAATATTTAAATCCTTTTCCTGCTTCAATTGATCATGACCTATGATTTCAGGCATGACCTTGTTAGTGATAACATCAGGTGAAGATGTTGCTGTGGGCTTTTGAGTTGAGTGATTTTCGGCAACAGCAGCAGATTTTCAGTGACTTCCTTCTCATTAGTTTTGGTAGTAACCACAAGTGAAAGATGTTTTTGTTTTTGATGTTGTTGCCGATGCTGCTGCTGTGGTGTTGTACGATTTGGCATGGACTGATCGAGAACAGGAACTGGATCTGTAATTGGTAAACTTATGATAAATCATTTCCTAATAAATTTGATTTTAAATATTTAAGTTTTTAATTTTAAATCTCTACTACCATTTTTTATTAAATATTTAAGTCTTTAAATTTTTTTTTCTCTTTATTATTTATTTTAAAAACCTATTTTTAATTAAATTTTAGATCGGACCAAATTGTTTCGGAACCAAAACGATTAAAGTGGTAGAACAAAACCGAAACTAGATCGATCGGTTCTGTTTTATTTTGGTTCAATTTTTTAATTTTGCCAAAGTTAAAAATAAGAATTTTTTTTTATATAACAAGTTAAAAATATTTTTATAAACATCATAGTTACATGAAGACTTTAAAATTTTTATTGATTTTAGTTCATTCTTGGTTTTTCTTGGTTTTTGCAGTAGAAATCAAATCAAAATTGTCGATTTATAATTTAATGAATCCCATTCAAAATCAAACCGTTTTGACCGATCAGTTCAGCTCTTTCGATCCAATTTGTATCATTTGGTCTAGTAGTTCATCAATTTTTTTGCTCACCCAATCTTCAACGGTTAACAATTTATTAAAAAAGTTTGACAAGAAATGTTTATTTAATAAGATATCATTTAAGTGAATTGCAAATTTAGGTATTGGATAAATTGAACAAAATGATCACAAAGTAAAAGCTAATGTACATGATTATATAATTTGTTTGACCCGGTGATACGAAATGACCTGATTTCTTTAAATTCGGTTTCATTAAAAAGTAAATTCTTAAATGAAAAATATAAGTAAAGCTACAGTTACAGAAGTATATAATAAGATTAATGTCAATTATCACAAGTTCCTAACACAATAAAGTGTTATATCAATGTTGGATTGGATTAAACTGATTTAGTCTCCCACAAATTACATCTCTACAACTACAAGTTAAAACCTTTGACAGTCATATTTTGTGATATTCAACAAAATAATACTAAAATAGTAATATCCAAAAATAAAATATTTTAAAGAATTACAAAATTCTCCAAAAAAAATATTTAAATATTCCCAAAAATCTATAAATTACATAAATTATGTCCCTTTAAAAATATTTATAAAAATATACCTGGTAAGGTGAGAAAGGTCTCCATAAAATAGAAAATAATTTATTATTTCTCATATTTTCTTCTTGGCCTATCACTCTATATCCCTTTAAAGTTTTAAACAAATTTTACAATAAAATCTCTCTAACGTTTAAAGTCACATTCTTTGCAATAAATCTAAGAGAGGTATTCTTTGTTTCTAAAATTAATAAAAACATGTAATATGTAAATGAAACACAACTTGAAAATTCATAAAAATTTTAATGGATTACAAATACACAATTGCCTAGTACAAGGTTGACAAAAATACCCATCCTTTGAGATACATAATAGTTAGGTTCATTGGTCGAAATGATTTCGAATAATAGTCATATAAATAGTGATGCATATATTAACAGTACCAATCGATGAACAGTACAATAAGTGAAAATTGCGAAATGTGGCAGACAAAAGTATGGCGACAAGGGAGCGGCAACCCACCGGTCGAGCGGCCACAGTACATGGCAAATAGCGAACAGTCCCGAGAGGGAACAGTGACTAAGTGCCCAGAATTTTTGCTTCGAGATACTGCCAACTCATCATCATTTATTTTGCCAATAAACAGTATATGATGGACAGTACGTACATTTTGAACAGTTACATACGTTTGACCATCATCATGTGAACAGTACCAAGGCAAAAAGCTTGCGTCAATGAAGCGCTCAAGCGGCAGACACTGACGTATATATAAACAGTGTCTTTGTGAACATTATACAGTACTCAGTAAGGAAGCAAAAGCTTGGTGTCAAGGTACCGCCAATCTACTGCTCGAGCTGTAAACAGTAGCAAATAGTATATAGGAACACTACAATGCCAAATAGAAACTTGTCGTCCATATATCGCCAGTTACCGCTTGGTTGTCGCTTGAGCAGGACTACGCAAATATATATGTTCTTCATTTCAAGCTATCAAGGGGTTTCTTAGCTTGTCATATACGTAGAGTTTCTGTGAGTTTAAGGGAGTTGTTTCCTCCTTGATTTATTGATTCGATAAACTTATCTTAATCCAAATATATGAGATTTACTTAGTTGTTTCTTTTTTAGAGTAAATCATTACACCTCCAAATATTAAATTCAACATAGAAGTATCTAGAGTTTTGAGAGCTAGTAATGGCTATAGTTCTGATTTTGTAAAAATATCATTCAAAAATTTTATAAAAGAAAAAAAGAAAAACTATTTGAGAGTTTAAACACCATATTATTTGGAGTGAATCACTTATTAAGCAAGTCAAATTTGAATGTTAGGAATTCTTATACTAAATTACTAATTATAAATTCTTTTTATCCAATGAAATACTACGATGACTTTTGTATCAGTTCGAAAAATTTATCCTGTTAAGAGTTCTTCATAATATTTTCTTTCAATAACAAATTTTGTATCTATCACTTGTTTGGGTTTATTGCTTTAGATATAATGTTAAATTGTCTAAGAATTATTAATTTAGTTTTTTGCAAAAGCTTGGTGATTGAGAGTAAATCAACACACTTCTAAAAACCAAATCTAACTTAGTAGTATTCAGAATTTTGAGAGTTATTGGTGGCTAAAGTTTTAGTCTTCTAAACATGTCATTAATAATTTCATAAAATAAAGATAATTTTAGAGTTCTAAATATTAAACTATTTAGAGTAAGTCACTTTTCAAGCGAGTCAAATTTAAATGTCAAGAAATTTTATACTAAATCATCAATTATATGTTCTTTTTATTTAGTGAAATACTTTGGTACCTTCTGTATCGCCCGAATGATTTTTATCCTGTGAAGATTTCTTCGTAAAGTTTTCTTTCAATAACAAATTTTGTGTTTATCACTTGTTTGTGTTTATAGCTTTAGATAAAATATTAAATTATCTAAGATTTATTAATACAAATTTTAACATATTTTAATTTATCGATTAATTTAATTTTTCTCTATGGATAACACTTTTATCCACCTAGGTGATCTAGGGTCTAAATAGAATCTTTCAATAATCATCTACTATTTATAAATTATTTTTTTATGATTTGGCCCCTTAATAAATCAAAATTAAATTACATATAAGATGTTTGATGAAATACAACTTAAAAATTCACAAAACTTTAAATGGATTATGAATACAAGACGCTTATATATCATTGCATCGTGTATTGAGGATCGTAAAGTATACGACCGTGTTCTTCACGAAGATGCTGGGTTGGATTTTATAAAAATGCTATAATTAAGATTTTTTTAGTAAATTTGCAAACTATTTAGCATAGTCATAGAATAAAAATTTGCCAAAATAGATATGTAATATCCCCTTTTCATGGCATATTGGGTGCAAATTCCTCCAAAATTCTTTTTTTTTATTTTATTTTATTTTTTGACTTTGTCTTCAAGATCTTTGAAATGAAAATATAATTTGCTGTAGAATCATCTCATTCTGTTGGCCTGGAAGAGAGATTGCTGATTCGTAAGATGCCAGGAGACTCAAGCACTGGTTCTACGACCGGAGGCAAATCCAGGAAACCCAAATGTGAGCTCTTTTAATTAATTTTTTTTTCGTGATTTTTATTTATTTCTTTTTGTATGATTAAAATTTATAATCAAATAATTACTACAATTTCCTATTTAGGACATTGAATTTATCAAACCCTTCACAAATTTATGATGAATTAATAATAATTATGATGATCATTTTCCAAAAACATGTTTTAATTTGCAATAAATTCTGAACGACATTATTAATGTTTATGTAAATTTATTTTCTCAGAATTTGTCTCAATAAATATATTGAATACAAAATTATTTATGGACGTTCTTTTGCATGCAAAAGATTTTTTTTAAATTAAATAAAAATTTAAGCCATAAAATAAATAAATAAACTAAATATTTGTTATTTATTTCTTTTGCTGCAGATTCTCAGTTTTCACAGCAAGAGCTTCCTGCATTTAAACTAATTCTCACACCAGGATATGTAAAGCTCACAAGCTCTTCTTGTTTTTAATTTGCTTTTGTAGATAGACTACCATAACATTTCTTGTTTTTTTTTTTTTTCTTATTATTTTTCGACCATAACATCCATTAAAGTCAAGGTCGTATGTTCAAGCTCTATGTGTTGATTTTAAAATCGGATCATGTGGATCCACATCATCTTAAAATCGAACCACATTTTACATAATGAGATTTGTTGAGACTTGTCTTTTAATGCTAATTAATGTAAAATTCTTACCCAATAGCTTAAATTTTTAGGTTTAGCATGCCAGATTAAGACTTGTAACATTTGATTCTTAATTGGTTTCAGGTCATCACAGTGTTCATTGTTGTCGGCTTAATCTTCATCCCTATCGGCCTTGTTTCATTGTTTGCATCCGGAAATGTACCATACTTTTCTATCAATTATTATTTGTTTATTTGTTTATTTTTACAATTCTGATGTTTGAAATGAAATTATTTATTTGATATGATAAGGTGGTGGAAATTGTGGATCGTTATGATGATGATTGCCTTCCTTCTGATTACAAGTCAAAAAGACTTGAATTTATCCAAAGCAGTGAAACTAACAAGACTTGTACCCGGACTTTTACTGTTAAGTCCAATTATCTTTTATAAAATTGTTTTGGGAACAGCCCGGCAATTTCAATTATATTTTGTGTTAATCAGAGTCTGAGTCTTAACATAATTTATTTATTAAACTGACCTGCATTAAATAGAAAATTCTCAGGTCCCCAAGCAGATGAAAGGTCCGGTATTTATCTATTATCAGCTCGAAAACTTCTATCAGAATCATCGCAGGTATGTATTTATACAAGGGTTATTGCTTTCAGAATTCAAGAATGGGTTTAATAGTATTGTCGACAAGTTTCTTGAAAGTAATTTCTTAAATCTATCTACTTAACATAGTTTTGAAAATGAGTAAATTAGTTAAACATACAAGTCTTGTTTTACTTTTTAGTTCTCAATATAATATACCTATGATTTTCTCATATTAAACTTTAAACTTTTTTAATTTATCTTAATGATTGAAACATGATTTTAGGGTGTATTTCGATTTATCATCCTTCTTTTTAGTTTTGAAAGTATATACAGCCGTAAATGTAATTAATAAACATTGAACTTTTATTTGGCAGCTATTAATGTTTATTATTCAGTCTTTTATTGATACGCTTTCTTCCACTATAACTGTGAATGAAAAATCACAAACACTTAAATTTCAAACAAAACCTTTAAAAAAAAAAAAAAAGCCTTACACCATTTATAAAAACTTCGCAATACTGTTTACATATTCATCATCCTACACTTATATTCGGAATTCATTACAATAGAATCAAGATTTCAAGTTTTATATTACACGTTCAATTTTTGTGTAACAGATTTATATTTTGTATCGTTGATTATAACTTAACATTCATGTAACATACCTATTGCCTTCAGAATTCTGAGTCATTTTTCACAAATTTTCTCAAACTTATGTGACTTTTTTTTTTCCCTGTAGATATGCGAAAAGCAGAAGTGACAAGCAGCTTCGGAACAAAGCAGATGCAGGTCGGATAAAATCGTGTCAGCCTCAAGGAGAAACAAATGGAAAACACATAATTATTCCTTGTGGCCTGATTGCATGGAGTTTGTTCAATGACACTTATGGTTTCTCAGTGAAAGGAAAAGATTTAAATGTCCAAAAGAAAGATATTGCATGGGGAAGTGACAAGAAATATAAATTTGGAGGTGATATCTACCCTAAAAATTTCCAGGAATCTGGTATGATTGGAGGTGCAAAACTTAATTCTAGCTTACCTGTAAGTATATGTTTATATATACATGCATTTCTTCATGCTATTATTCATTTCAAACTACAATTCTTTAGAGAAAACAACATCTGGATCTCTAGGTTCTTACACGAATAAAGATATAGCTTATATGTTCTTATCAAATAAATCTCTGACTCCTTACAAAAAATGATCAAATTACTTTTATAATTTCATTATAATATAAGAGTAAGTAACTTAATATTTAAGAGTATTTCAGTCATTTCAATAGGGGTTAGAGAAAAAGTGAGTTTTTTTTGTCACAATTACTATTTAATTATTTGAAAAAATAAAATTAAGTGTTAATTGGTTCAATTAGTACAATCTTTTGGATGATAAAAGATGTTTGAGTTTCAAACTCTACTGATATTGGGTTGGGAAGAGGTTTGTTTTGTACAAACAATAAAACTTAAAGATCTGAATGTTATTATACCTTCTTTTTTTAAAATTCGTTTCGAGCATAAATTAATTAGAAATGTATCTAATATATACATTGATACATTTTTAAATTATTTAATTATCTGATTATGTATCTGATATATAAATACAATTTTTTATACAAATATCACATGTACAAATTGATGTAACAGCATTATATTTTTGTTACATATCTCATATATATATATATATATATATATATATAACATTGTGAGATTATTTTATGTAGATAGAATTCATATATGAATTTACATACATAGTAGTACTCTATAATTTTTAACCTTGATAGATATTGGTAGTATATCAACCAGATTAATTTGTATCTCTTCTAAGACATTTTAACACAATCACTTTTCTCTCTCCCTTTTTTTTTTTTTTTTTTTCTTTACATTAATGGAAACTAAGCACTTGAAAATTACACAGTTGAGAGAGCAAGAGGATCTTATAGTATGGATGAGAACAGCAGCACTGCCAACATTCAGAAAATTATATGGGAGAATAGAGGAAGATCTCCAAGCAAACGACAAAATTAAAGTTGTAATTCAGAACAATTACAACACTTACGGTTTCAAAGGCAAAAAGAGTATTGTGCTTTCAACTACAAGCTGGATTGGTGGCAAAAATGATTTCTTGGGCATTACATACATTACCATTGGAGGAATTTGCTTGCTCTTGGCTCTCTCTTTCATTCTTTTATATGTTGTCAAACCAAGGTGAGATTAAATCATTTCAGTTTTTTTTAAATTAATGTTTTTAATAATGATTGTTAAAAACAGTTGTCTAATATGAAAAACAGTAACAATGTGTTTAGTATTGTTTTTAAAAATGAATAAAATATTTATTTAAAAAAAATTATAATAATTTTTGAAAATGATAGAAAACATTAATTCTTGTTTTGTGTTGTGCAGGCCACTTGGGGATCCATCCTACTTGTCTTGGAACAAAAATCAACCAGGGAGATGAATTTAGGGTTTTTAATTATTTGTTCCAAAATTTTCAATTTTATTGATTAAACTCCTTGTCATCTCTCTTGATTTTAAATGCAAATTTGAAAAAAAATTGTTAAATGATTTCCCCATTTATTCTAACTCTTGGTGAAAGGGTTTCTTACGTGAAACTTGGTGTTCATTTTAATTTTTTTTTTTTAAAAGAAAAAAATTTAGAGTTAATTTTAATTTATCCCTGCCAATTTTAATACCCTTCAACACACACCAAATTTTAAGATTCCATTCCACAACAATTGTGAATTAAAAGTTATATGTGTAGAACTATTGTGCATCTACTTAACTCTAAAAGTAGAACTAAATAATTTATATGTTATTAACACTCAGGAAAAATTGCACACCAAAGTATACTTTGACAACTAGTGATTTCTTTCCAAAACTGCAATGGATTAAAAGTCATAGCACTACAATTGCAAACATACTTTGGGTCTGTTGTGCTTCTACTTAAAACTCTAAAAGCAAAACAGCTAAAATATTTAATAAATGCTCACTTTTACTTGATCGTAAATGTTTACCAGTCCCCTTCCCACGTATACCTAACAGTCTATAATTTTGTTTCACATCAGCTGTGATCCCAAACCTACTCTATTAACAGTAATAACCAACTTTCCCAAATTTACTACTATCAAAAAACTTTGTATTCAGATAAACATGGAGCAAATCTCCAGAGTTAATTGACACTTGACTGTTAATTAGCATCAGTAGCAGAAATTGACATACTGTACTTGTATTTGAGGTAAGCTTTGATGAAGGGCTCCAATTCACCATCCATTACAGAAACGATATCAGACGTCTCATAGCTTGTTCGAACATCTTTGACAAGTTTGTATGGATGAAACACATAATTTCTTATCTGCTGGCCCCATTCAGCCTTCACTGCATCACCCCTAATTTGCTTGATTTCCGATGCTCGTTGCTCCTCGGCAATCACCAAAAGCTTTGCTTTTAACCGGCTGAGAGCCTTGATCTTGTTTGCTAGCTGAGATCTCTCCTCTGCCACGAAGTCAAGCCAACAACGTGAAGTTTAGAAAGATACAAAGCTGATAAATGTGTAGGCGTGGTATGGCTGACATTATTCTTGTAAAGTAGTGCAAAATTAACATGCTAGTAGTATCTAGGAAATTTCAAAAGCAGATAACAAAAGCATAAAGAGAAAGATTATATCAAAATGTAGGAGTACAAAAGGACATTCTAATTATTAACATTTCAAAGAGAACGTTCAAAACATTAATAGTTAGTAAATATTAGAGCATAATTATATAATAGTGGATATTTGGGGACCTACTGTATATCTTCTACTGACTCTTTAACAAAGCTAATTTCGCTTGACCGGATGGGATGGCTGCCAAAAGAATTTTACACAAAATGCTGTTGAAACTTTTTCATGCCAGCTTTTACTACTATAGCCACAGCTACTCCATGTCTTCTATAGGAAAACATTTTCTACTACCATAATTGGAGCATAACATTATTTTGCCCAAGAAATACAAAAAAGCGCTTCGAAAAACATCTGGGTAAAATTTTATTCCAAGGGTCATCTCCCTTAATAAGGCATAAGTATTCAAAAGAGAATAGAAATTCAAAAGGGTTTTGGCTAAAAGTACCTGTGCAGCGAACTGCAACACCGGTTGGAATGTGCGTAATTCGAACAGCAGTTTCAACCTTGTTCACATTCTGACCCCCTTTCCCACCTGCCCTCGAAAAACTAATTTCCAGGTCCTCCTCGGGTATTTCAACGTCCATTGACTCTTCAGGAAGAAGAGGCATGACTTCAACACCGGAAAAGCTTGTCTGCAGGCAAGAGTTGTGTTAAACACAAAATCTGACATATTTGATCAGTAGACGGAGAGAGAATTTCCGTAGTCCCTTTTTACAATCCACTACACTTACATCACAAATTTCAAACTAAATAAGTTTCTAGATTTCCGTTCGTTCTTAATATGTTTACTCCAAGCATGCCAAAATGCTATCATTTTCCAGGATACTTAACACAAACAATTCAAGGTCTGATTCTGACCATGAAAAGCATGCAGAGGGTATACAGTTTATAGAAGAGGAATGTATCACAACAATTTCAAAAACTCTGTCATCGAGCTTATAGTTTATATTTGATCCAAGAAACTGACGGATACTCATGCTATGATTGTTCAGAAACATTGTGATAATGCCAAATTGCCAATTCTTCACAAAAACCTCAGAATACAATAGATCATTGCGATTATCATCATAACAGTCATGCAGATCATCTAATTATCCGAAAGATCTTCTAGTAAAGATAGCCAGTAAAAAATGTTGATGGGGCATAATTCTTCCCAAAAAAATATTAAGGTGAAAGTGTAAACCCTGTCATTTAAATATAAGGGTAGGATAGTCATTGCATGACTTTTACTTCCACATATGCATACATATAGTTAGTTGACACACGAACAAGACTTAGGTGAATTAAATTAATTCTTGACATACGAATCTAACGATTTAAGTTAAATTAATGCCATATTTGGACTGAAAACAGTAAGGATTAAGCTAGGGTTTCAAGGAAAATTGGGGATTTCCGATTAAACGTCAAAGTGAGGTTTCTAAGGACTTCTACAAGTTTTAGTAAGTCCATTGAACCATTTGATGTTCGGTTTTGGAGATTATGAGCATGATAGATGTTAAGATTTACTGTGCATTAAAGAATTTCAGTGATTTCGCGTAGAAAACATAAATTGTGTTGATTTGCACTAATTGAAAGTATAAAATGATATATATAAGCGTTGAATATTGCTTGGAATGGGTAAAACCGTTTTAGACGGAAATACGAATTTGGGATTTCATTGATTTATGTTTTGGAAATGTTAATAGCATTAAAGTGGTATTATAATGAGTATTGTGAAAGTATATATGTGTTAATCTAAGTATAATGGACATATTTGGTGGATAAATATATGAGTTGTTATTAGATTTCATGTGAATTGTGGTATCCGATGAATATTGGGAGTTTGACGTAGAAATATGAATTAGAATAAATTGGCCATGAAATTTCGTTGATGGAAATCAGTTAAATGACACCGATTAGTAAGTCTCGTGATGTGTATATATTAAATAAAGAATGTTATGCATAGTTTCCACGAATATTGCATTTAGTACATGTTTATTGAATTGTTTGGAATAGTGAAATTCATGGATTGTACATGTGTGGTATCAGATACAAGGGTTCAAATGGAAAAGCCGAATGGATACACAGATTGTTAGAGGAAGTGGAGTACCCTCCCCAAACTGTGAGTGGATTTATACATACATATTATGTAAATAGAAATGCATATGATATCTATATAGTATGCATGTGTGTTAAATTTGGTGAAAAGAACATGTTTACTATTGTTTTATATTGATATTGGGTAAATGTTATAAATGGTCTGCTGTTTAAAAATTGTTTAAATATAAATGTTGGGTTGGTCGGGGAGGCCTGTTCTATTTTATTATTTTAAAATCATGGTGCATAAATAATTAATATGAAAATGTTTTGAATGCATGTATATTGGTGATGTGAGACCGTTAAGATCGGATGTTATTGTATAGCCAGTGGGCCAGGATATTTACTGTATATACAGGGCTGTAACCGATGGACGACCTATGAGAGGTCGCAGAGGTTATTGGTGCCGCAGTGGGGCTATATAAGGGAGGTTAAGCCATGGTAAGCCCACTGTGTGCCGTGCACTTAGGTGTGGTTAAGAGACCCTATGAAAAGTCTTGGCGACTTGATAGAGATCTCATGGACTTGATGCATACGCGAGGACAGTCATGCGTATCACCGCGTAACTACTCGAGCCAACATCAGTGAGACGGACTGGTTTTTAAAAAATGCATGTTTTATATAAATTAACTGATTTTGCAATGCATGAGAATTGGTTTTCTGTTTATAAAGATTGCATTGCATATGGATTTATGCATAACAGGCTCACTGATGGGTTTCGATGTTGCCTCGGCCAGGGCAGCGATCGAAATAGTATGGCTAGCCCGGTTTGGATGTTTGAAAAAATGAATGCAGACCATCCAATTATTTATTTACATTCATTTGTTATACATGAAATGTATATATGTATTTGAACATGATATAAATGAAAATTCAAATATCGTTGAATTTGAAAATGCATATACATGTATGTATATCTATGTATGTATGAATCTACTTACTGAGTATAGTTGTATACTCACCCCTCATAATTACAGTTTCAAGTTAAAAGCATTAGTGCTGGCAGAGCGGGTGTTAGCGGTAGAGAGAGCCTACAATGATTTGAGTAGGTTTCTTACTTGACTCACAGGTGTAAATGTCCCACTGGATAAATGTAAATAAATTCTTGTAATACATTTATAAATGTACCTATATTGTTCAACTCGACTGTAAAATGATGTTCTTAATGTTATTTTTATAAATTGTTAATTGTTGTGGATGAATTGATCATAGAGATCAATTCTTTGATGATGATCTCATGGATGAGATCTATTGTGTTTAAACTGTTTTTAGTATGAAATGAGTTGACAGGAAAGCCTTACAAGCTCTTTTGATACCGTCCGGGTATAGAAAATGTAACATAAGAGTTTGTGGCGATTGTCACAGGTAGACCAGGGTTGGGGCGTGACAGAAAGCTAAAAATAAATAATTTTCTTTCTGCTTCAAGATCCTGTTATGTGTCAACTCTCCTTATGAAGTCTTATTTCAAGTTTCTCTTGTTAATAAGAAGATAAACCAAAAGAAAGATCACATGATAAACTACCTGACGAAGACCTTTGGCGTTGAAAGGAGATTGTCGTACAATCCTGTGCGTTCCTTTCTCCCCGGAAAGATAACCATATGCATAACGGCCTTCCACTTCAATTGTTGCTGACTTAATACCAGCTTCCTCTCCTGATGATTTCTCAACCACCCTTGTCTTATATCGTTGCTTCTCTCCCCATCTCACGTACATCCTGAGAAGCATGTCAGCCCAATCCTGAACTGGAAATAATCAAAGATTTTTACACAGGAAAAGCATAAAATAGATTTTTCTAATTCACCTTAGACTATTAGGATTTCATGAACAACTAAACGAACAAAAGACTGAAATGGACAGAAAAGTAATACACATGAGGGTGGTCGTGACTGTTTGCACATTCTAAAGATCACCAAGTTTATAACCAACTTTCACTAATTTTACACTGTTGCAACATTTTAAAACGTAAAGCAGAATTCATATTGGATGCTTCAAAGAAAGTCAGCTAATATTGAAATTACAAGGAACAAGTTGGTCAAAGTTCACTTAGCTTCAAAAGGATAATTAAGAAATAAAAAAGTTTCAGACATTAATATTAGTGGTGATAACCAAAAATGGGCAAAAGAAATTAGGCCAGATTTGATATCATAAAGTCAAGGCTTCTAAAAGTCTAACTTGTGAGAAACCATTTTTAACAAACTAAGGAAAGATTTTAGGATACAGGTCAATATTCCCATCTGACTGAAATGAATGAAAACAAAGGTGTTACCATTACTCCTGAAGCAAATAACTAATTACCTGTGCATCAGTTCCTCCAGCACCAGCTGTGATAGAGATAACAGCGCCTTCTTTGTCATAGGGACCAGAAAGAAGTTGGGTCAATTCAAATCGATCCAGCTCCTTGTTTAATTCTTTAACAATACCAGAAGCCTCTTCAAGAAGTCCAGCATCTATGGAGTCCATCTCCTCCGTTAGCTTAACTATAGTCACAGCATCATCAACCTGCATTGTATACAAATTTGATTAAGTAAACAAACAATACAATTTAAGAAGCACAAATTATATAATGACACAAAATAAGCATCAACATAGTCCCAAAAAGTCTATATCAACACTCAGTATTATATGAAAAGTTGATGGACCTTGCTTTTGAAGTCAGTCAGCATGTTTATCTTATCTTTGACATCAGTCAAGGTCTGGAGAGTTTCTTGTGCTGTAGCATGATCATCCCAAAAGGAGCTATCAGCTGCTTTCAACTCCAAATCTGCAAGTTCTTTTTCTAATTGTTGGAGACCAGTAGAGGCTCTGATCTCTTCGACACGTGCTGAGGCAGTTTCTACGTCCTTTCTTAAGGTATAAAAATCTGTCAGCAATATAAGAAGTTAGAAATTCTTAATAGTTTAACAGTGCACAAGGCAAGTTTCATTAAAAATGCAACAACACAAAAGGTCATGTAACAGTCTAGTGCTTTCCAGGAATGTGAGAGTTGTTCAAAACATTAAAGCAGATAAGACTAAGTTCGAAGCGTAAATAAACAAGTAAACATACATCTCAGCCTCAAAATGTGAATATAAATCTCAATATTGAGTTGATAACAAGTCAATCCTCCTTTGCAGCCAAGGCTTATCTGAGTTATCAAAGACATTCAACTTGTTCTGAAGGGGTAAAACCTTATCAAGTTACAACTTAAGGAGGATACAGCAAACTAATTTAAGGGTTCACATAAATCAAGCATTTTAACACAAAATGAAATGCCAATTTATGACCCCATGACTGTAACTTTGGCAACCATTATCTTAGATTGCCGTGATAATCAGTCTCTTTGTTTTACTCAACAATGATAATCACCGTTTAAACTCCTATCAGCTGAGGATACTACAATAGCATCTTAATTCACAATAATGATCCTTACAAAGTTTCTATCAACGACTTTGCATTTCCATAAATGAAAAATTAATTTCAGCCTGGAAGCAACAGACACAGGAGTGATCCAGAATGCTCTTAGGCAACATCATAACCAATACAAAATTGATATACAATTAACAATTCCTGAAAAGCATTGCCGGATATAAATTTGAACTAAAACGCATGCCTACTTCCACTACGAAAATATTCATCACTCTCTGAGTTCTGCACTTTGAACTTAGAATTTATAAGATTACACAACAAGATAAAGTTTAAATCTATGAGCAAACAAGTATTCGGAAAATACCTTGCATTACCCATTCTCTAGCATCAGTGTTAACCTCTGCACTCAATTGGCTCTCTGGTGTGGCATGTCTAACTGGTTCAACTCCAAATACACAAATAAACACATAAGTGTAAATTCAAGTAAAGACTTCAAAATCACATCACATTCATTTCTAAGGAAACCCGTTGTCAAATGACAAAATTTTAGAGTATAATTATCCAAACATTAAAAAAAAATTAATAACCAGCATAAATTACATAAAACCCATAAACACCTCCACAGAAAAATCAAAACAGAAGGAAAATAAATAAATTTAAGACTTTAAAATCACTTCACATGCATTTCCCAGAAAAACCATTGAACAAATGTACAAAAAAAAACATCAATAACCAGCATAAATTACATGAAACCCAGAAACCCTCCACAGAAGAATCAAAACAGTAGCAAAATAAATAAATTTAGATAGAAATATACATGCCCAACAAAGTTGAAGGTAACTAACAAAGAAACCTCGAAAATTTAGCAAAGAATCCATAGAAAGATACAATAAAAAGTGGAGGAAATTGGCGTACCATGGGAGAGGAAACGAGAAGAGGTAGAGAGAAGGGTTTTGGAGAATGCGAAGGAGGTGAGACTGGGAATTTGCGGTGGCAAATAATGCGAAATTTTACTGGAAGACGTTGTGGGTGGTGTTGTTATGGAGATTACGCCAAAACGAGGTCGCAGGAGAACCTCCATAGCTGTACAGAGCGCGGAGAATGAAAACAATTGGATTTGGACAGATAGAAAGTGGAAGGAAGGAATTCACTTCAGTGGGTTTACCCGCCACTCAATTCTTGTAAGGGACAATAACGTCTGGGTCACTATTGTTTATATAATTAATTAATTAATTAATTAATTATATATTATAATTAACTAATCTTAACAAGACTTACAAAAGAATTAAAATTAATCTTAAAAATAATTAAATTATTTTAATAAAAATTAGGGGACTTATATAATATAAATAGACTAATCATATCTTTATTTATAAAAATATAAACCTTAGAAGCCCACATGTTATTATCCCCCTTTTGTTATTAGAAAAATTAAAGAAAGTAATTAAATTATTTGTAAAATAATATTCTCATTACTAAAAACTTATATAATTTATTGTAATTTTTATTAATAATTTTAATTTTAAGGATTTACACAAAATCCTAAATTGATTATATACTGATAAATGTCATTTATTATATCATATATTTGTTATCTCTAAAGTTTTGACTGTTTATATTTAGAAATATATATATATATAATTAATTTAGATAAATTATGCTTAAAAACGAAGTTTTAAATCTATATTTTGTTGATCCAATATTTGATTTAATTTAGTACAAAAACATAGAATTCTTTTATTTTATATATATTAATTAATTTTTTAACAAATCGTTTCATTTATTAATTAGTTAAGTTAAATGATTAATTAATTAATTAATTCTTTCCTTTTTTAATTCTCTTACTTGTAAATCTCGGCTCCAAAACTTTTGGGGTCAACATAAATCATGAACAACTAGACTTTTGATAATTGCTGAGGAGGGTTCTTACATGTTTTAAAGTATGTCAATATTGTTTTGTTACCTCTGATCGGTTCTATAATTGATACCAAATGCATAGTTTGCTTTAGTTTGTTGTTACCTTTGAACAATTTAACTATTAAAATCTCTCTCATCCACATATCAATTTAACAATTTAACTATATATATATATATTTAAATTAACATTGGATTAATTAAACTTAATTTCAATTAAATGTTTAAATAACTTTTAAATAAAAATTAAAGTATTTTAAATTAATACAAAAACATAAAATTCGAATCATAAAAATTAAAAGTTGAAATAATTTTAAAAAAGAAGTATGTAATGGAAGTTTGAGCTTGAGTTATGTCTTTATAAAGTGTTAATTCAATTAATTCTATTTTACAAATGGTTGTTAATTTTATATATTCAATAACTAATTAATTTTATAACTAAACAATTTCAATAATTACTTTGCAAAGTAATTCAATTTCTTTCGTTATGATGTTTTTATTTGCAAAATTTTTAAAAATAATTATTTTTGTTTTTATTTTATTAAATTAATCATTTTTTTATAATTCATTTATTAAAAAAGTTAATATATATAT
>JAXCLQ010000006.1:10281741-10306993 GCA_035584115.1 Cedrela odorata | reverse complement strand
ACTAAAATGCCCTTAATTTAAATTTTTGGGTATTACAGGGAGGTATAAGGGGGGAAGTTTATGTACTTTCAAAGCACATTCTGATTTGTGTTCTGTGAAGGTACCGGTACATGTAAGAAGTAGGAGGCGAAGGGAGGTTTGATATCTATTCTGAAATCTGTACACATCTCTGCATATTATTCTGTTTTCATTTGACTATTTGAAATTATAATTCTAAAATTTTAATAATATGTAGTGGAAGTCCTGTTAGAATGATTTATGTCTGAAATTGATTTTAACCTTAAAAATATTTTATATCGAAACCGAATTTACTTAAAATTATCAATTTAATATCCATTCATTGAGTTTTCCTCAAAACTCACCCCACCACAGTTTCCACTGATTGCAGGTTTCCTTCTAGGTGAGGATTCTAGGAAATATTCGTAAAGAACATTGGGATTCCAAATTCTCCATAAAGTCACCTAGGGGTTAATGTTTTTGTCTGTTTTGTAAATTGGGCACGACGCCCAATTATGTATACACATTATGGGTGTCTTTTGTACATTTCTGTGCATATTGATATTTGTGCATATGTTATTCTGTATATGAGTATTGTGGTATATGTCTAGTATAGTATTGATGGGCATGGAGCCTGTAGTATATGTGTATGAGTTCATGCATACGATTTATACTTATTTGCATTACAGGTTTACTCGTTCAGATTTGTCTAAGGCTTATAGGGGTAGGATATCCATACCTCTATACTATCACGACACCGATTTACCGATGTGTGGCAGAAGCTATTTATTGGAATGTCTTCTATCATCCTCCTCTATTATTATTAATTAACAATATATATATATATATATATATACATATTTTTCGAAAAATACTGAAAATATTTAGAAAAAAAAATTGAAAGCCCAATTTATTACTACTTTGTTAATTACAAATAGTGACAATGATTTTGACCAATTTTTTTTTTGTTGGTTTCAACTCCAATTTATTACAGAATATTAAAAAATTAAATTTAAAAAAACCATGTTAGAGATGAAAATAAAATTATATCATTCAATTTTATTAGTTTTTATATTTTATAGCTATTTTAATTAATTAACTTTTAGAATGTGTTATATTTTCCTCTCTACTATCAATAATTAACAAAAAAAAAATATTGACATAGGACAAAAACTTAAGAAAATAAGATAAATAATATTCTTAGTTAATAAAATGTAAGAATTTAGCAATTCAAATAATAAAATTCCAAAAAATAAAAATAAAAATTAGAAGATATTGTCACAACTTCTCCGTACAAAGAACTACCTCTTCCATTAGGAGTGATCAAAATAGGTCTCGATTCCGGTTTCACTAGGAATTGGAACCTACCCTAAATAAATTTGGTTCCTAAATTTTGGAATCAAGACCTACCTTGTTTAACAGAGTACTCTGTTTTTCAATTCCGGTTCTATTCTAGTTCGAAAACAAGGTACCCTATTTATACATCACTGGACAATAGTAAAAACTACAAATACATCAAGAGACTTGCATGTTTAATGATTGTTTGAGCTCTTTAATCTTCTGTTAAGTCATTTCCCCTCTTGAAAAATCAAAAACTGCTTCACTTAAAAGTTGACACTAAAAACAATCATATGTTACTCATGTTCCTCAAAACCAAAAATAACAAAAGAGTGATGCAAGTATAATTACCTTTAGAATGGCCATGCAGTTCTTACAAATAGTTTCACTAGTTTTTGCAGCTGCAACAAGATCAGGAACGAAGCTTCTCCATCTAGCATTTCACTCATGCTTCAAAATCTGTAAAACTAGTAAGCATATATACTATCATTCAAACCATTATAGTATAAATTCATAGTAGGAGCAACTTTCTACAAATCCTACCAGAAAAGAGAAAAAGAAAAAACAATATCATGAATAGTGATTGATAAAATAAACACAATGCACAACAAATTAGAAATGTCACCAGGACAACAGTCATTTACCCACTCAATTGCTTAGTTTGATCAAGAAGAGTGTTACATCTGAGCAATACATTTAGTTTTAAGTGATACATAAATTTATTTTACTTCTTCATATCAGATACTAATACTTCTCTTGGACACTCTCCATCAGATACAATGCCTTTGAAATTCAAAAGTACAATGTGTCCAATTTAATAGTTACCTCAAATAGTCAGATTCAAACATCACACTTCAACATTCTATCATAATCAAAAGGAGTTAATGAACCATATATATTGCACAGTCAAAACAACTTGCTAATTTATCTTCGAATTTATGTTTTCAAAGGTGATGACAACTAGTCACAAATTCATTCTACTAAAGAGGACATTATGATAACTAGAGTAAATTAGAAAAAAAAAAATCTGATATTGCCTCAAGACAAGATTTGTCACCCCCAATAACAATAGAAGAATAAAAGTTGTAAAAATATCAATGAGCAAATAAGACAAGCTTTCACCATCATTTCTATTAGATATAAATATTCATCATTTTGGGGTTCCAAAAATTAAGCCATACTAATTCCCATAATATTAATTAACTTGTAAAATCAACAATAATCCTAAAACAGAATAAATTTGAAAATCGAACACCACCCAGCTATCTATAGTATTAACTTCAAGTATTCACAAAACTTAACTTGTAAAATCTATAATAATCCTAAAACATAATAAATTTATAGAAGATGGTTAAATAAATAGAATCCCTACACAACCCACATTTGATTTCTGCAATAAGTAGATAAAGAAATAGATATAAAGCTCCAGCTCATATAGCTGATGTTATTTTAATTGTCCAGCTTTATGGTTTTTCAATTTGCTAACATTTTCCATCAGCCAAAAGTGTTAAAAGGCAGAGAAAAATAAAGAAAATGATAATAAATTTTATCACATATAATGTTCCTAGAGCCTAGAAAACAAATATCATAAAATATGAACTAAACCTACTTGTGCGAAATCTAAGTTTCAAGCTTGTTAACGTGAAGTTACAGTAGTTTCTAGAAATTCAAACAAAACACAATTCTTATATATCTCCAGTTTTCTCATCAAAGAAGAGAAGCTAACCTAGTGATGAAGGACTGCACTTGTTAAGGAAGAATAGAAAGAGTCAATCTAATACCCAAACAGAAACTGCAGACTGACCTTTAATCCTTGCTTAAAAGCACTTGATTATTGGTATATCGATCGGTCCAGCATGGTCCACGGATTGAAATCTCACTGGGGTTTGGAAAAAAGAAGAGTGAAAAGAAGAGAACAAATGAGCAATCAAATTATGAGATTAAAGTAGATTTTGATTTTTGTTATTTTGATTTTTTTAGGTAGAGTTGGGTCAGGTCGGGTTAGGTTCATAGGTTCGGTTCGGTTCCATAAGATAGAAAACTGGAGCCGAACCAAAATAAATCATTTTTCTATTTCTAATACCAAAACTGGACTAAAACAAACCGATTCTGGTTAAAGAACCAAATTGGTCAATTCAGTTCCACAAGGTTCTGGGTCGCCCCAGAACTTATAACACCTCTATCTTCCATGCATAACCTTCTAGCAAGTTTACACCAACATTGGTGCAAAAATGATGATTTTAGCTAAGTTGCATAGACAATATGTGGATTCTAATTAATTGATATGTCACACCTTGAACTTGAAGTTCATCATGACAATCGCCACAGACTCTCATGATACACTATAAACACCCAAAATGTATCAAGAAAGCTTGTAAGACTTTCCTATCAATTACCAAAACTTGAAAACAGTTTATGAAATAATTGTTCCCATCCATGGGATCATCATCAAAGAATTGATCTCCTTGATCAATTCATCCACAACACAATCAAATAAATAAAATATCATTTTCATTTGGGTTGAACAATCATAATTATTTATGTAAACGGTTCGTTGACAATTTCATTACAAAAATCCAAATACATTTATCCAGTAAGACAACTACAAAATATGAGTCAAAGAAGACATACCAAAAGCGTCGAATACTTTTTACGACTACTACTAGTCCGACGAGTATTAAGGCGCCTAACTTAAAAGCTAAAATGATGAGGGGTAAATATACAACGATACTCAGTAAGTAAATAAAGTATATACATATATACATACATGTACGCGTATTTACAAATATAGATATTGGGATTTATTTCACAATGTACTCAAAGTAGATATATATATATATACATGTTCATTTAAATCAATGATCACAATATATTTTATTGGTCTGCAAATAGTTTAAACAATCAATTGGGTTGACCATCCTTTCTCGACATGCTACCTTGGTCGAGAATAAAATTATAACCATCAGTGAGCTTTTCATGCATAAAATCATATGTAATAGAGATTTATCAAATATAAAACTATTTCCTCATGATTTACAAAATCATTCATTTCTTATAAAAACATGCATATTTAAAAATATCATTGATCTCAAGTATCGACTTGTATTCTTTAAGTATAGATACCTTGGTACATGTATCGATCTTCTCAGTCCCATGTATCGATACTTCTGGCTCAAACTCGGATTTTCTCACAAATTTTAGGCTTAAACCACATATTTTATTTAACAAATTTATTTTTCTACTAAAACTCCGCCCCCTACACCCCCGCAAGGGCACTACCCCTTACCCCATTTACTAACTGGTTAACGAGATCGCCAAATACGTCAGCGTAAAACAACATACTAAAATTTAACTTATGCAAAATTTCAAATCATAGCATCAAATTCATTATATCCATATCATTAAACTGAATTTAAATTTACCTAAGCCTTGATACTGTATCAACTAACCATTATCATGCATATACGAAATGAATGTCATATAAATAACTAATTTATCCTTACGTTCAAAAAACAAGGTTTACATGACATATTGGAGATAACTTAATATTTATATCATTTCTATTTCTATCAAAAACTAATATGAATAAACAAAAATAGTGCAATATGTACATGTTTCTTATGCAATATGTACATGTTTCTAGGCAAACTTTTGTTTAAAAAAAATGACAATCATTATGCAGTGAAAATAATTGAATTTTTTTTTTAAATGAATATTAGCTTGAATTATTAAGTAATAAATTTCACATAATGAAATAAGTTCAAATCAAAATATTTAATTGTCGGCAGCAGCATTTGCTCCAGCATTTTGTCATATATCCATTTTAACAAAATTGTTATTGGATGTTTTATCTTATGCCAAGGATCACTATTAGCATTAGGGATGTTTGCTATATAACAAAATGTGGATTATAGTTGATATATATAGGAAATTAAATTTTGGAATGATTTTTATGTCTATCAAATATGCAACAAATGAACCATAGTCAATGGAGAATGTCACCTTCAATGAATAAAATGCGTAAGGTTTTGTATGTATTTTGTTTATATGATATGAATGTATATGTGTGTGTGTCTCTCTCTCTATATATATATATACTGTGGTTCAACCACTATAGATATTTCTAAACATCACAAAAGCTCTTTTTTCCTTCATATTTTCAACTCAATACGTCTCCCCAAGTTTAGCTTCACTGTTGCTTTATGTCCCAGAAGTGTTTTCCTTCAACGACTTCAACACTTCTTTGCAAGCTACTTTTTTAGCTGTTTTTTTATCAGAAGCGAAGGATGTATGTTTGAACAATCTGCCGTTCGCCTTGACCTCTATTGTGACAGAAAACTTGCCATTGACTCGCGATTTAACGGGTTTCTTCATATCAAAATGTTCTTTTTGGCAGAATTCATTCAACTCCCGTGCAGGGTGGAATTTCATCGTCTCGATAGTAATGAGCGGCTCCAAAAGTGGCCTTATACTCTGAAAGACTCTCTCCCTGTTGCATCCTGAATCAACGAATATTGCTCCCGCCAAAGATTCTATGATGTCTCCAAGTACCTATGAAGAAAATTAGGGAAACAATCAATGGATACTTTAAAGAACAGCAGAAAAGCAATAAATAATTGAGTGACTCGGCAGCCAAAGCAGTTGTTCATATACAGGAGGCATACGTCCAACAAATAGGGTAAACATTAACGATCTTATGATGAGCTGTAATTTGGCATTATTGTTCATTGGAAAAGGAAAGAACTATGAGATTTTGTTTTTTCATGTACGATTCAAAAAACTCCCGGTATTATTGTCTTATAGACAAGACTACTTGCACAATTACAGTAAACTCAGAGAAATGCGTCTACGAGAAGGATTAAAGTTAGGAATCATTTCGGCACCAACAAAAGCTCTTGAGTCTCACTTAAATCTTAATGCATCTAATCTTGTTAGCTAAATCAAGTTTAACTGCCTAATCCAAACTCATTCAAGAGCAATAAACAAATACTTAAAAGCAGAGGGCAGAAAGTAGAGTCGTTCAGAAGTTGTAAGTTCACGAAAACCAAAATAGACATGAAAAGACAAGGATAAACAAAATTGGAGCATAAACACAAAATCTATTACATGTCATTATAAATAACTGACCTTGGGGAAAGATGACTCAGATTCCCATCCGAAAGTAGATTCCAAAGATAATCTCTCAAAACTGTTAACAGTGATGATTATTTGCTTGTGAAGTTCTTGTGAAGCGTGAAGAATATGTTTATGCAATCCATGCTTAACCGACGATTGTGCATAACAATCGTTATTCACAGAAGCAGACCTCATGTCAGTTAAGAATCCCGGCGACAGGTTAGGATATTTGTTGAATAAATGGACAGTGATGAGATAATCTAATACTGCATCTCCAAGAAATTCTAGCCTCTGCAAAGTGGGTATTACATTGTAGTTAACTCCAACGTCCTCAAAGAACACATAATATTCATTGGAAAAGGAAAATTGCCTACAACAGTGCTTGTGTATAGTGCCTCTAAAATCGTTAGCATATAGTATGAGAAGCATAAACATCTCGGTAATTTCATTAGAAATACCTGAAAACATCTCGGGATCTCAGGAACCATGTAAGATCCATGGGTCAAGGCCTCAACTAATAAAGATGGATCACGGAATGAATAGTTCAACAGTGACTCTAAATGGCAGACATTAACAAGCCTCTCGGCGTGAACTTGGAAATCTCGGTCATATGGTACGTTCACAAAATCCACCTTTATACCAATCCGATCCAGGAATAATAATCCAGCATTTTCACCACCTGAGCTGAGAAATGCACCAATTAGCGCCTCAACTACATCTGCGACTGTCTTACCTTTTACCTTCTTTCTAACAAGAACATAGATTTTTCTTGAATCAAAAAGTGAGTCCTCATTCAATGCAGAGCTTCCAGAATTATCACCAGGAATCATCCAACTTTTAGGATCAAACGACTCCGTACGGATAAATCCCTGCAATTTATGAAGAAACACAAGCAAGTCACAAGATTTTCCATGTCATTTACCAGGTATTACAGTGTAATCATAAACTGGAAAATTAATAATCTAGTGAGTTTAAAAAAATGGATCCCCCTTCAAGTCTAATGATTTTGATAGCATTCTAAAACAGCAGCAAGACTGAAATATTGAATCTAAGAATTAATTAAGTCGAGGAGTATGTTCAGCTGCCCCAAACCCCTGATAAAATGATCGTAAGATTCTTAAAACTCAAAAAATTTCCAGTCCAGGGTGCAACCACAGACCCCCTCAAGGGTATATTGAGTAACAATTATTTGCCTTTTCCTTCAGCCTAGAATGGCTTTCAACCAGTAATGACTGGAGAAACCAGACAACTCTGAACACAAGATACAAGAAACATCATAACAGCTCACACGTGCAAAGAGAAATTAGAAAGCTTTAAAGATTCAAATATAAATGGAAGAAACAAGTCATTAGATTCAAGACTAAAAAAATCAGATCCATTTCTGGAAAAAGAAAAAATTACCGGAAGTTTGTGGTCGCATCCTAGCTTGCAAAGTGCAGCATTTGATATTATTCTGTCCTTCTTAACACTGAGAAGGCCCTCGTGATTATTTTGATATGTTTTGAATAGCTGCTGACTAACAGCATATTTAAGAAAAGAGTCTCCAAGAGTCTCTAGTGATTCTAGATGATAACTCTCTTGGCAATTTTTCGTAGTGATTGCTTCCAAAACCTACCATGAAGAGTTGGGTCAGCACAAGTTTAAACAAAAAGTTTCAAGGAGATTAGAGCACATAAATGGGAAGAAACATGCTATTATACATCAACACATAATTAGCCATGCAATAAACATCATAAATTTACACATACAAGTATTTTTGGCGCATTATTCATATATAATTATGAGCAGAGTACCTTGATGGTCGGAATATCAACATTTTGCATGCAATGATCCAAAAGCATCTTCTTCAAGTTGACAGCAAGGAGCAAAGACTGAAGACGATGCATAATTGATGGAACAAACGAGAAAGAATAAAATGTACTGAGTGATATAGGAGACATGATCACACGACAGAGCTCAGGAGGCAGTTCAACAGATATATTACTTGATTCTGCAACAACATACACAAGATTAAATTATGTAAATAAATGGAATACTTTCATAGATGGTTGATGGCTTTCTCAATTCAGCAAAAAACAACACATACAAGATTGAATTGCACAAAAAGAATGGGATAGTTCCAAATTATTAGATTAAAGAGTAAGTCTATAAACTAAACATTAGCATGCACACGCAAGAAGAACAGGGAAAAGAGAGAGAGAAGAAGAACATTCTGAAAAACAAATCCAATTGAGTGAATCATACCTTTCTCCTTTTGTTGTCTGCACTTGCTAAGGTAATTCTGCACACGAAAAAGATGTCTCCCTTGAAGCAATAACTCTTGATCAAAACACAACTGGATGCCATGCCTGCAATGTACGGTGAGATTCAGGTTACGCATAAACAAATAAATATGACATATCTATGTTAATGTGAGGAATGAAAGAAATAAACAATATTAGAAATATTCTTTATGTATAAGTACATACTTGTCTTCATAGTACTTCTTGTATGTGATATTCCTTCCATCTCTCAGCCTCAAAAGTGAATTTGCATTCAAATGTTCTAAAATGTCCGTGACGCAATATATGTGACCATTGTGAGGCGTGCAGACTAAAGAATTACGGATCATGCATGGGCACAATGGACCGCTTTTGGTCTGCACAACACAAGCATTACCCTTCATAGAACAGTTCATGTGACTCTTCAAGACATTGTTACAAGAAAACAACGCAGAAGTGACAGATATCCAATCAATCAACTGTTCACATAAGCTATTGGATGGGAGTAGAAGATAATCCATCTCAAGATTATTCCCTAGCTGCAATCCATCCAAAATCTCTGCCAATTTATCCATACTACGATCTATAAGAACTCTAAAAAGAGTTATCTGGAACCTCCTACTAAGAAGCACCTGGAAATATTTTATAAAAAATGAAATTAAATAAAGCATAAAAATTAAAATAATTAAAATAATAAAATTATCACATTAGGCCACTGACCATGTCAAAGTCAGAAAACCAGCTACTATACCTGCTCCGGGGTAAGCTGAAAAACTCCAACATATTTCAGGTTGACTGTCAATCTACCCCTATCAACTTCCAAATCGAAATTCAAATTTGCAATATCGGATTCAAGCTCAGTCCTCATAGCAAGCACAATGTCATGAACTGGAACATCATAACAAAAGTTCTGCTTCAACTCGATTAAGTAGCAGTAGTATGTTATCTTGGTCCCATGTGGACACTTATTGACTAGTTCAGGCGGGAAGTAAATGGGTTGTTCATCAATATACGATTCACTCCCTGCAAATTCAAAACACACATAAAAAAGTTAAAGGAGAAAACATTGAAATAAAGTTAATGAAATCAAGAAAGATTTCAGTTCTCTAACAATTCAAAATACAATAAAGAATTTACAAGTTACTCGTATTAAAGGCTAGGTATGCAAGTTACCAATTTTTTGTGCATCGGCTTCTTCCACAACCATATCAGGAATAAGATTATCTGTTAAAGCACCAATCTGATGAAGTTGTTTGCATGCTTTAAGACATGCAGTTTGCTTTAGAGTTTTAATGTTTCCTTGTGCAATAACAGTTTGTATGGGGCAGCTCTTGGGAAGATACAGTGTGCAAATTGCCATCTCCTTGTTTATATCGCACCTTGGAGTTGGTTTAAAATATCTAATAAAATAAAACCAATAGAGAAATAAGAAAAACCGCATTAAACTATAGTACTAACCAAATTATAAGCCTTACGTTATACAGTAAATACATAACTGAAGAGAGTAGCATCATTTACAATAATGAATAAAATGGTGTACCCATCAGAAGGAAGACGTGAGCAGTAGAAGTATATCAAACCAACACTAGAACTAAGCGTCACAATCGCTCCAGTGCTTTCAACACGATAAAAATCCTCATCATACATTTTATCTAGAGACAAGCAAGGCATGGAAGCATGGCCCAGCGCTTCCTTCCTTATTATATTTCCACTAGAAAGATAGTTCTCTAGCCGAGAATATGTAGCAGAATCCCCTCTATAAATTTCAGAAAAGAAAATAGAAATGGTCTATCAATCAAAGATAGAAATTCAACAAGCTTTATATAAGGCTGTTATGAGAAATGAAAAATTATAAAATATTACCTCTTCACCATCAATAAATAATCTGAATTCTGCATTCTAGCACGACCTCGTGACTGTATGAAACTGCAAACGGTAGCAGAAGGATCGAATCTAATAACCAAGTTGCAGCTTTGAACATCCAAACCTTCCTCTAGTATTGATGTTGCAACAATGACGTTCACCTGTAAACATGTCATTCTCACATTCAAAAGACGACAATTAGTATCAAAATAACAGAATGAATCTCGTATAAACTTACCAGCCCTTTACGAAATTCTTCAACAATTTCATTTTGTTTTTTCCTTGATTGGCATTGTAACCGAGAGTTATTTCCGGCAATATATTTAGCCTTCCAGATACAGTGTCTTGGAAGCAGCTCATTCAATAGAGCTTGAAGCACAATAGCCGTAATGATCCTTTCTACGAAAATTATGCATCTTATGTCCTTCAAGTCCCTGCATTTAGATAATAACTAAGGCAACTCAGCAAAATGTTGCAATCTAGAACTGACACAAAGAAAATGCTACATAAAATTATATTGTTATCCAATTCAAGTTGGACTTGGACGGTGCAATGAAAATTTCACAAAATATGTTATACAATTTTAAAACCTTCATTTTATTTTATACTTTGAGATGAATTCCTCTCACTGCATAAATTCAGCAAGCATTCAATCTTTCTAAACGGCTTTCAAATTGTTCTTGATCAGAATTTTGAATAAAATTTGCTTGACCAGAACTTGAAATAGAGCAATAGAGCCAAAACCTTATTAATATACATCATTCGCATTCATCCCAAATTGACACAGATTAATTGATCAGAGCATGCCATTCTGCAACTACCTTTCTTAGTTTTCAACTTTCCGTTCTTTTTTTCTCCTCAAGTCATTTGCATATATAATCAAACTAAAGGATAAATATTGCAGAAAACTTGTCATAATCTCAATTATATTATAAAAATTAATATCATATGCACAATAGAACATCTTTAGTTTCAAGGACCTGGAAACTGAATTGAAGGTGTTAGAGCTTAAATACTATTTGTTCGGAATCACCTATCACTTAATGCTTATCAGTTGACCTGTTACTCGATATCGAATCCGGTTCAATCAAGTAGTCTTATCTTCGAACCACCTCCATTATATTAATAAAATTACAACAAGTAGTGTTTATGTTTGTTTTTATACTATAGTTTAATGTCTCTCATTGACTGACCATATAGAAAGAAACAAATGATAATAAATTAAATTTTGAAGAATAGATCAATGATCACGTTTATTTACCAACCTGTACTCAAGAAGAGATTCAATAAGACAAACAATTTTCTTTGTCAGAAGTCCAGCATCCACATTAAATTTGAAATCATCGCCAATGGACCACTCTGGACCTAAATTTATGGTGAATAAAGGAAAAAGAAAGAAAGAATGTAAGGATAGCACATTTAATATCCATCAATTCTCTCACCAAGTTGAAGAAATACCAGATGGTATGTAAGTCGCAAATGCCTGGGAGGCATCTAAACCAAACTTTTTAATGATTGTCTCACCAAACCCGTCCAATTGTTCCCACGCAAAAAAATCACTTTGATAACACGATATGGACTCTGCAGCCTATTACAGAAATGCACGTGTAAATATAATGATATCTACAAAAGCCAAATCATTTCTAGTGACCAGTAGAGAAAAAAAAATGAAGAAACCCTAGATAAATACCTTCAAAGCCAACCAAATACCAAGCTCGTTTGAACAATATAACAAAGTTGAATGTATCCTTGAAATTTTCTTCATTATAGACTCAGTATGAGCGACACTAAGATCCCAATTTTCCAACGATTGTTCATGCTGAAATACAAACTATAGTTAATACCCAAAAGCAACCATCATTTATCATTGTATTTAATAATTGATCTTGATGTCTCTTAGAGAAATCAAATATATTAAAAGAAAGTAATATCAATTATAATATTTTAAGTTACAAAAGCTTCTTACTATATTAAGCTACCTCATTATTATTCTGACTGAAATCCGAATACATTTTAATTTAAGTCATTCAAATATTTTGGATGGTTATTTTTCTGAGTTAATGGTGATCTTCAAACATTTGATTTGAATACAAAAAGTTGATTTTTCTAGTTTTGACTCTCTCTTCCTCAAGGTTAACTCAGCTGATCAGCCTATTGGAATAAATTATTTGGATAAAATAATTAAAATTGTAGCTTAATATCTTCATGTAAAGAGTTAGATTTATGTTCTATCCAACTTGCTGGTTTTACATATTTTTAGCATGCAAAATAACATTTCACATTTATAAGAGCGCATATGTCACAATTTAGGTTTTCAGATATGATTTATTTAGAAAAGCAAACAAACTTAACATTTATCTTCAGGTAAGAAGATAAAATAGACAAATAAATCATTTAGAATCATACATTTGTATTCAGATTTCAAATTTGAAAAAAGGAAAAGTTATCATAGTATTTTCTACACATGTCCAAGCAAAAGATGATCTTAAATCATAGACCATTTGCATCATTTTTACGTAAAACTCATTTCCCTTTTAGCCCTTCGCTTCTCCTTATTAAGACTCTCTATGTAGAATTTAATATTCTAGAACTATTTTTAAGACTCAAGTGCTACATTAACTCAATGTGTTTGTACCATACAAACCACAAAAGGAAAATAAGAATATTTTTATAATATTGCAGAAACAATAAACTTGAATATCGCAATTTAAGTTTTTTCACAGAATACTCACCCTCGATTTTAAGATCTCCAATTCATTTCTTAAGCGATCATTTAAAGCATGTGGAATCTCACTGTACTGGTAAAACTTGAACTTTGGAGTCGAAAATGGTATGAACTTAGCAAGCACGGATTCACTGTCACAAGTATAGACCTATAATGTACAAAAAATGAAGGCATAAATAATTATCAAATAAAAATCACCAAACAACAGGATCACATCAAAATGAAAAAAAATATATAAAGAACAATAACTTTGAATATATCTGACTTGTTAGCACACATTCATGACATAGATACAAAGAAAAAAGTAAGACACAAAAGAAAGAAGGAACCTTAGAATTCATAAGAGTCTCAAGTTCATGAATCTTCCGCCAATAGCTTAGTTCTGAATCAGCACCTAGACCAAAAGAGACGGGTTATGAAAATATTCAGCTGCAATATCCATAATTGAATTATATAAACTTTAAATATTGTCAAGTCTTGAATACCTTTAGACTTTATGGGAGATGCAGTCATCCCAAAAATCCTAGGAAGCTCAGATTCACCAGATTTTAATTGCATGTGATAGAACTCCTGCAAAAGTAATAAAAATTTGTCCTAAAAGGTAAGTGAAATACCAAAATTACTTAATGATGAAGTAGCAATATGAAAAAGAAACATTGTCTTTCAGCTACATAATTACGATTGCACTAATTACAATTATTTGAGTGAGGGAGGTTACATGAAAAATATGAATACTTTTTCTTACAATAAACTAACAAGCAATAACCCCACATCAATAAAAAATTCACCAATCGATAAGAATTTTAGTATCATAAAGAACAACTTATTATAATAGAAATTAAAAAATAAAAAGCATAACAACAAAAACAACAAACATCAAGAAAACTAACCGTCATTATGCAAGCATATGGGTGTTTACCCCCAGTATGATGGCATTCATCAAGTATTAAAATTTTTATCATGTTTAGTTTGAAAAAGCTGTGCCTCAAGCCGTCAAGCAAAATTTGAGGCGTCATCACAAGCACCTGTAAGTATTAAACTGAAAATTACTACTCACACCATACATAATCCCTCAAATTTATAATGCCAGAGCACTGTCACGCAAAGATGAATGAGTAATCACATAATGAAATCGAGAGGTGGTGCCCAATGCATGAATATGGAAGAAAGCTTCCACAAGTTAATTATATTTTTATGTTAACGGCCTGTCACAACATCTTCAAACATAAGTCTCAATACGAGTCATTAAAAAGGAATAGAACCACTTAGCTCAAAAACATATTGAAAACTGTATTAGGGATGCTCTGATGCAGTTCTTCTAGGGGGAGGAGTGAACCAATAGCAAAAACATGACCCAAAAGAAAAAAGAAATAACACAATGAACACAAAATCACGTTGGCTTGCCAATGAAAGGGGGGATGGTGCTTTCTTTAGATATTCTAAAACCAGCTGACTGATTGACTCAAACTATTAATAGACAAGAAAGTTAAAAACTCCAGTAAGATTCCATTGAGCAAATTTAAGAATACAAAACTAGAGAAACATTCAATTCAAAAAGTAGATGAAACACACCTCATGTTTGTTTATTTCTTCCTTCCATGTAGCATTGTCCCAGAAATCAACTCCCAGCTCTCCCCAATACATACCCACATTCAAGTCAGTGTGCGTTTTTATAGCTTCAGCTTGCTAGAATTACAAAACGAAATGAATTAAAGTTAAAACTTTTTAATTTTAGCTCCAGCATCCTTATCCACCAATACCAAAATGTAAGCAATGTACAACTTTTCGACATACAGAAAAACCAAAGAAAAAATTTTCTAGTTAGTGTTAAGAGATATAAATCAGCTTTGTAAACACTTTTAATTAAGTGTTAACAAAACCTGAAATTCAGTGTGCGACAAATATTTGAATTCAAAATATAATGCTTTTGAATGGTAAATAAAAATTTGTACCTAACATTTACAAAGTAACATGCTATATTTAATTTGCATAAGATATATGAAGTTCGAAAATTTAAGCTTTAAGAGCAAAATCTCATACTTTTGAAGATCATCTCAAGCTACTTATATGAAAACAAAGAAAAGGCATTCATCTAATTTATCCTCAACCTAGATCAAGCATTTTAAACACTATTTTCAATGATAGAATGGACTTTCAACAAACCCTTTTGTATAAATGAACACACCCACTAGCAAACACATAAGAATTCTCTGTCCAAAGAATTGCTGAAAGACAGAAAATTGTAACTTCTAATGCGTTGATTGTCCAAGATCATGCACAAAGAATCGAACAACTTTTTTTAACTAGTTCTATGTATCTAGCCAGATTTTGAAACAATATGTGGGAGGGGACTCCAGCATTTAACAAACACATGCTGGGCATTACCTGAGGTACCAAAACTACTTTTGGAACTAAGAAGACAGCAAAGAAAGGTGAAGGCTTCCGCAGAAGATAAGCATAGCTTCGCAGAAGCATGATAGCAATTAGAGTCTTGCCAGATCCAGTTTCCAAGAAGACAATTGTGTTTTGGTTAAGAGCTTTCTCCAATGCTTCTAGCTGATAACTGCAACAACCCAGTACAGTTAACGCACTAATAATCAAACTAACAACAACCAATAAGCAAAAATATATAGTTGATGGCATAATCTATAACCCTTTTAACCATTTAATGAGGTAAGAAAAACATCAAAAAAACAATCTTTCAAAAGAAAATTCATCTTTTTCTTTTCCTCCTTTCTTGCATTTCTCATCAAAGAAACCAAATTATTTAAAAAATCAACCTAACAGCAACTAATAAGCAAAAATACATAATTGATGGTATAATCTATGACCATTTTAACCATTTGATGAGGTACGAAAATCATCGAAGAACAATCTTTCTTAAGAAAATCATCTGTTTCTTCTTTCTAGCATTTCTCATCAAAGAAACCAAATTATTTTAGAACTCACCATCTGGCAAAGGGCAGAGGATCAGCTGATCCTTGCTGAGTTGTGTCCACCTCCATGCTAACTGGTTCCATGGCTGTCAATCATCAAACAGTTTATAAACCAAATTCAAGAATCCCTTCCAAATACACTCATTCTTCAATATAACATTCACATACAAGCTTACATATATCAAACAAACAAACCATAATCAACAAAACAACAATGTACCAAAACTTCTTTCTATCCACAACAAACACAAACTTAACATGAACAAACAGCAACCCAGAATCCAAAACTTACCAACAAATTCAATGAGTGTGAACTTGGAATGAAACAGAGAATAAGGGAGTAAAACGATACAGAGGTTTCAAGAACACTAAATGCAAAAATGGGTTCTCTTTATTTGCTTTGTGTTTGCTAAGCAGCAAAATTAAGTGCTGTCTGATCATTCCTATATACAAAAATAGAAAGAGAAGTGTGTCACTGTTGGGTGTGTGTCAGAAATTTAACTGAAAAAAATTTCGAACTTGCAAGAGAAGGAACTTGCGGAGAAAGGCTGAACTAGTTGTAGTACAAGACAAAAGAGAAAATTACAAAAATTACCGAATTTATTAATAAATTAGGTGGGATGGTAGGGCCGTACAGAATATGGTTTACATATAAATTAAAATTTTATTTATCAGTGTTAATAATTAGTACTATATAAATATTAAATTAAAAAATATAAATATTATTTATGTATTTAGTTAGTTATGTTTAAAAATATTATCAAATTTAATTAATATTAAAAGTAATTTTTATATTAGCACATAATTATATTTACAGACTAATTAAAAAAAAATAGTGCTCAAAGTGTTTCACATATATATTTTAAGGAATTTTTTTAGAAAGTACTAAAAAAAATATTAAAATACATAAATACTTTTTTCTTTAGTACTATACATAAAGATATTTTTATTATTTTAATATAAATCAGTATTGAAGGGCTATTTGTTATAAATAAATAAATAATATTTTTATCTGTAAAATGATTAAAAATTAGGGATTAAAATATTATTATTATTTTATTTTGGAATGTTATGAGAATAAAATGAAATAATAACGCAGATGACTTAGTTTTCAGGACTTGCAAAGTTTGAATGATTTGGTTAAATGTTGTTAATTTAAAATAAGTATGTACTTGACATAATTTTATTAAACATGTAATTCACATAATTTTATTAAACGGTCTCACATATAATATGATGATTACATTTTTATTTAAGATTTTTTCCATTCAAAAAATATGATTTATGTTATTGTAATAATTAATCAGATAAATATATAGTATCAATTAATTATAACAATCATATGATTTATTTTTTTTATTTTTTTATTATTATTATAAAAAGTTTTATTTGAAAACATCCAACAACATTATTTATAAAACCGCTCATACTTATAAAAGTATGTCACATATACATTCTCAGTAAACTTAATAAATAATAATAGTGATAAAATAAGTGATGTCATTTATCACAACGTGAATAATATTATTTATTAAATTATTTTTTAATAAATAATTTTTTATTTTTTTAAATTTTAATATAAAAAATTAAAGTTAATAACAAAAAATAATAATAATAACTGATTTACGTCATAGTACTCTAAAGTAACAATCATACTTTGTGTTGTTTTGAATATTATGACGATTTAAATAATAAATTAGAGCACTAAATTTGAGATTTATATATATATATATATATATATATTGTAACTGAGTGGCATATGCACCTTTTAAGTACAAACACATAATTTCTTTCAAACGGTCACAGTATAGTATATTTTTATTACATCATTAATTTTTTAAAATTAATTATATATTGTGAAAGGTGGATTTTCATATTTTGAAAAAATATATATATATAATATAAAATAATTAAAAATTATAATAAAAAATTTTAAAAGTTGTACAATATAATCAATTATATCATTCGCACCTATGTTACGAGAAACGACAATATTTTTTAAAATTGATTATACCATATTTACACCGGCTAAACAAAACAACAATAATTTATTGAATTGATTATACCATACCAAGAGCATGGACTGATTCAGTTTTATTCAAATTTTTAATAAATCAAACAAAACAAAACAAAAAAAAAACTTTAGTTTTAAATAAAAAAAAAAAAAAGAATCATTTTTTTCGGCCACCATAATGTACAATAGACATATAGTGAATACTGATTGATTTAATTAATAATTTTTTTAGAATAGTATAAAGAAATTTAAATTTAAATTTGTTTACATTAATTTAGAAAAGATTTAATTTATATTTTTATAATATTTATACAACAGTAGGTCTATTAATAAGACTTGCTAAAATGACCATATTATTTTTATAATATTAAATTTTGACCATTCAACATAATAGCATCCGAATACGTAACTCAGCACTAAAGAGTATTTCAATTATTTCGTAGGATTTTAAGGATATAAATAAATAAATAAATAAATAAATTATATATCTATTTGTGAATCATAAAATATTATATTAGGGATATTTCAATGAATTTTTGTAGTTTTCTTTTTCTTTCTTGGTTTGTCTATGAAATGAGACGACTTCTTAATTTTAGCAATTTTGTTTGCAAAGTTTAGTGGTGGGGTTGGTTGGCTTGTAGTTACTTGGAAAAAGCAAAGATTACCCTTTTCTCTAATTTAATTTGAAAGACTTTCACCAAGATCTTGCATTAGGGTACTACAATCCACCATTGTATTGTATATTGTAATTCTTAAATATATATATATATATATATATTATTACACTTCTCAAATTTATTAAATCGTAAAGTCTAAATTAAAAATATATATATAACAAAAAATTTAATACGAATAATAAAAAATTGTGAATTATAATAAAATTTTTAAAAATTATACATACAATTTCAAAACAATAAAGAAGAGCATATAGTGATCAAAATACATTTTTTTTAATTGCAAGTGTTATTATATAAAAATAAAATTTATAAAAAGGAATGAAAAATTGTATTATTTGGATAAATAAAAGTTCACTTTCTTGCCAAATTCAACAACGTTAAATAAATTATGAAGTAAAAGGATAGTCAAAAAGTGAAGGCATGGGATAAAGAGGGCTAGCTGGATTGTAGTCGGGCTAATTCTAAAAAAAATATATAGAATAATATTTAAATTAGTCTTTGGAAAATGTCTTCTAGGTCCTAATAATTGAAGTAATTTTTAAAATAACCTTTAATAATTTTATTATAATCTCTTATAAAATAAAATAAAATAAAATAAAAAGTAATTGCTTAACTCTAACCCTTTCCTACCTTTCATATTTTTTTTACTTGCTTTAATAAGTTTTTTAAAAAAATTAAGAGTTTTACCAATTTTTATTTCATCAATTTCATTATTACAAAAATAAGGAATTTGTTAATTGTTTTTAATTATTTTATTTCAATAGTGTTTTATGATATTTACACTATTTTTTCTTCAATAATATTATTATTATTATTATTGATAAAAATGAACATTTCAGTTTATTGTATTGTTAAGAATCTTAAGATTTACTTATATGAATAAAGTTTGGTAAAAAAATATATTTATAAACTCATAAATATCTTGTTAAGAGAATATTTTAATTCAGCCCGATCTAACCTTTATTCCTAACTACAACGCGGTCAAAAGATGAAAATTAGAGTTACTTAAAAAAAAAAATTAGTAGATTCTAAAAAATAAATAAATTTATTTTTCAGCATTTCTCTTTTTGATAAAGTGAATCATAAGACTTTAAAGGGGCATATCATGATAAAAATATAAATAGAGAGGGAAAGTTTGGGTCTAAACCCTAAAGAAAAGTATAAAAATATATTTTTGTGAAATTAAAAAATATACAAGGATATGCATATTTAATTTTTTTTACTTGAATAAATATATGCTAATAATTGATTATGTATAAATTAAAATATAATAAAAGAATATATCTTGAACGTCAATAAATAATGACATTAAAATTATAACTACTTGAAGAAAATTGTGATGAGAGGAAGTTTCAAATATGTTGCCTTTTACTTTGTCAAGGGTTTTAGTCCAAACCGTGTGAGAAGAAAAGGAATAAGAGAGGGAGGAAGGAAGGAAGGAAGGTTGTTAAGAAAAGAAAGTAATAAAAGGTAGAAGATTCCCAAAATCATAACCATTCTTTAATTTATCAATTCTTGTATAAAAAGTTCAATATTATTCCATTCTCGGCTTTGCAAAGAAGCATACCATTACAAAAGAATAATAACCAAAAATAAATAAATAATAATAATAATAATAATAGAAAATAAGATAAAAAAAATGCATCAAATACAATAATATAATTAAGATGCATCGAAACTTTTCTCAATTTTTTGTTGTAATTTCCAATTATTTTGTTATAATTCTCAAATTTTTTATTATTTTTTTTAATTTATGAATTATATGTGAATTTTGTTTTTAAAGAATGTAATAAAAAAGTTAATAATTACAAAGAAAAAAATAAAAATTTATAATAAAAAATTGGAGATTGTAACAAAAAAAAATAATAATAATAATAAAAAGATATATCATACAACCTTATGCACCGTAACATGACCCTAATAATAGTTGTTAAGGTTTATTTGTTTGAAGTCTTATTCAAGATTGCCTTTATTAGAACCATTTTTATTTTATAGGGCTCTTTATAAAAGTGCTTGGTAATTTTTTGTGAAAGAAATTGAAAAATATTTTAATCAAATGATGTAAATTAGGTGAAGACCCAAATTATGTTGATTTTCAAATCTTTATACCAAACTTTTTATAGTCATTTGAAAGATTTATTCAAACAATTTTATTTATTTATTTATTTATTTATTTATTTGTATGACATAATAAGATTCTATCTCATCTTATATTATTTTGCAAAATAATAAAGAGAAAATATTTATCCTTCTCTTGTTATCGGAAAAAAGAACCATCAATCCTTTCTCTGGGTTCAAGTCTAGAACCTACTTAAAATTAAATTCAATGCGATTGGTTTGTGATTTCTTTGTGCTGAATGATAACTCAAGTTTGAGTATTATAAAATTTAACAATATTGTAATCCATCGTAAATTTCAACCTAAACAAAAAGTAAGAATAGTTAATTTTTTTTATAAAAATAATATATATATATATATCATTTTTGTACATTAATAATTGATCAAAATTGTTTTATTATATTTAATTGATTATTATATAATTTATATTTCAACCGATATAGTTAATGAAATCATAATATTATATAATGCCATGTATTATATAATGTTATTTACTTTATCATCTGCTATAACACTTTTAAAAATACAAGTAACTATTTATTAGTGTAAATTTTCCATTTGTCCGAACACAAATTTTATTTCTCGACTTCATTAATATAAATTATCCGTAAATCTAATATTTGAGTAGAACTATAGTACATATAGATGTATTGTACAATTTTCGAACTTTTTTATTATAATTCTCAATTTTTTCATTGTACGTTCTTTATATTTAAACAACTTGATAATTATGAACAAAAAATTAGGAGTAATGAAAAAAAAATTAAAAATTATACAACACAACAATTAAATTGTAACAAGACCCTCAAAATTGACATTTTTGTTCCCAAATAATTTCCTCACAAGTGATTGAAAAGAAGAGTCAAATGATCTTTATTTTTATAAAAAGTTTCCGTGTAGATACTTCACACTTGCCAACTTTTTTCCACAAATTTTCATCACTTAAAAAAAAAATCAATCCAATTTCCGCTCTCTCCTATAAAGTTTTCAATGAAGTGGGGAATATCCAAATCTAATAATTTCCATGTATTTTAATTATATTTATAAATATATATATATATATATATATTCTAATTTGATTATCAAATAAGATGTTGATTTTGCTTCAACCATGTGGTTTGGTTAGTTGATATAATGTATTATTTACATCACAATAGATATTTAATGAATTTATGAAATACATACATGAATGATCCCATAATGCATGACTTAACCATAATATTAAAAATGATCACATAATTAATGTGTTTCACAAAATATGAATGAATGATATTATATATTTGTAACATTTGATGTCATTATAACATTTTTATTCTTTTTTTTGAGTTTCAACAACTTAGAATAGATTAGATGCCTCTAATCTAATAGTATTTTCGAAAACAAAATTTTGAGAATAATAATAGTAAATTGTATTTCATTAATGTTGGATTGAAAAAATAAAATACAAATATTATATATAATGAATACATGTAAAAAAAATTATGATGTTAACACATTTATTGAAAAAGTGGGCTAATTTGAACTATTAAAAGTAATTCAATGGTGTTACAAATACAAATTAATGCGATCGTATAACCACATGTTCTACATTTTTAAAAGAGTAAGTAAATACTTGCAGAATTAATTTTTTTTTATATAAAATATTTGATAATAATATAACTTTATGTGTAGTTTGCATATAAGAGTTTGTATTTTTAGTATTATTCAAAATAGTTTGCATAATTATGGATTTATTTTGTAGATATTATTTTTTTTCTTAAATATTTATTTTCTTTTTCTTCTTTTTTTAAATATATTTTCATCATTTATTAAAAAAGATAATAAAGTAGGGAAAGTTAAAGATTTTGTTTATTTTTTATTTTTAAAAGAATGAACAATACAAATAAGAGAGGCAATAATTTTAGTGAGCTTTACTCTGGCCCAACTCTACAGAAACAAAAACTATTTGGCCCGTGTTTCAAAGCCCAAGGGCCATTAGCAGAACCCAACATTCCAACAAAATAAAATGGGAATTAGGGTTTTGAAGACACCAACCTCTATATAAACATACACAAATTGACGCAGCCCTTGGAACTCAAGAGTCAGAATCTCTTATTCCTTCTCCTCTGTAGAAGAAGAAGAAGAAGAAGCAGCGGCAGCAGCAGCAATCCAAATGGTAACTTTTTGATCTCTATTTCATAATAATCTAATCTCTCTTTGGTACATTTATAAATGGGTTGTGTTTTGTTTTGTTTTGTAGTGAGAACACTTTAGATTTCTGGGTGTTGTGTTAAGTTATTAATTATGTTTTTGTATGACTCTTTGAATCGTTTGTGCACTGCGTTTTGTTTGGTTTCTCGGAAATTTAATCAAGGTTAGTTTTTGATCGATATTTTCAGTTTTAGAAATTGGCTTAGCCCTGTTTTGTTTTGTAGTAAGAACACTTTTAGAGTTCTGGGTATTACGTGAAGTTTTTATTGTGTGCTTGTATGCATCTTTGAATGATTTTGTGAGCTGGGTTTAGTTTGGTTGCTTGGAAACTTTAGCCAAGGATAATTTTTGATTGGTATAAATGGATCTTAGCCTTTGAAGTTGCTATAACCAGACATAAGTCAGGTATCTGCCTTTATTTATGGTGGTTCATACTGTTACGAGTCTGGAAAATAGATGTGGTCTATCGTTACAGATGTGTTAATGCTATTCAAGCCCGCATCTGCTCCATTTGGTCACGACATAGTTTGTGTTCAAGCGCTCTGTTTTGGGTTTACTGCTGCTTGCAAATTGTTTCAATTGATTCCCAATTTGTGGACATATTATAACTTTAGTGTCATTGGCATTTGAAAATATGTAGTTTCGGTCATTGGCATTTGGCAAAATATTTAGTTATGGTCATTGGCATTTGGCAAAATATTTAGTTATTAAATTTGAATCTTTCTGCAGTAGTGTCAGATAATGCCTCTGTTTATGGTATAGTTGTTGCTTAGCCCTAACAATTAAGAAATGAAAATACCCATAACTGGTTTAGTTAGGTTTAGACTGTTAAGATCTGGTTTGATACTTTGGGGCGTCTGCTTAAGCTAATATACTCTAGCTATGTTATTGTTTGATTGAGTTTACCAGCAATTTATTACATTTTGTTGTGTTTGTAGATAATTTTAGTGCTCTGCTTTTGTAATTATCTTGTTGCAATTTATGGTGTTTCTAATGGTTTTGAATGCTTAAGAGCTCTGATTCTGCTTTATGATCTACAGCCGAAACAGATTCATGAGATCAAGGATTTCCTTCTTACTGCTAGAAGGAAGGATGCTCGTTCTGTCAAAATCAAGAGGAGCAGGGATGTCGTAAAGTTTAAGGTTCGCTGCTCGAAGTACCTGTACACACTCTGCGTGTTCGACTCTGAGAAGGCTGACAAGTTGAAGCAATCGCTTCCTCCAGGTATAAGCATATCTTATTTAGCCAATTTTACTAAAAGACATATTATGTCTATGGTTTTTTGTTGTCATTGTGCTTCACGTTATGATACTTTATGTTGGGGTCAGAATTCATGTAATTTCTAAATTGATTTGTTCCCTCGAAGCAACTTTGGATCCTACTTTTCGACGCTCTTATATATTGTGCTTGTTGTCTTTTGGGAATTCTCAATTAATTTACTTGTACCATGTTAGAAACTTATTATGCTTCATTATCTGGTCGTGGATTTAACCTGTTCCCATACGACTTGTTCCCTTGAAGCGATAGTAACCGTGTTGCTTTTTCTTTATCTTTGCCTCAATTTCTTTGCTTGTAATCTTGGGAAAATGAATGAGCTGACTATATTTTTCACTTTCTGGCCTCAAGTATTTCATTCAAATGCTGTCCTCATTGACTTGTCAGTTGCGGATACCACACATGCAATGTTAAATTGAATGTTTTAAAAGTAGATATTCTTCTCTATGTTATTCGATGAGAATGTCAGGTTATTATTCCGGTTTTCATTTGTGTCAGGTTTGAGCGTCCAGGATCTGTGAAGAAAGAAATTGATCTGAGTTGACAACTTTTAATTGATGGGTGTGTGATCAGAAGTTGAAGAAATTTTGTTTAGTACTTTTTGGTTGATCTCTTCTCCTTAAATTGTTAGGCCTTTAAATTCCAAATCCTGCTTTGATAAATATTATTACCTTCCATTGGTTTTCTGAATCACTTTCTATTTGGCAAGAGTTCCTGCTGTATACTGCTTGAGTTTTTTTTTT